>CM038622.1:54242948-54705448 GCA_021554675.1 Leuciscus idus | reverse complement strand
TGTAAAGCCCGACATATGAAATAATAGTCAGATTTTATTTTTTTTTTATTTTTTATGGAACAGTTTTGTAGCCTACATTTTGAACAGTATCATTTTGATAGCAGCTACATCATGCTTTTAGGGCACTAATATTTTCATATAGTGAGAATTTGGAGATCATAGTCTCAAAGGCCTACTTTATTTTATTCAGAGGCCAAAACTGAGCAAAAATATGCAATTTGGTGCAGATGCTCTGCTGATACCCAGCAAACACATTTACAATGTGGCAAAGTCTGTGGCACGTTGCATTCTGCTATGGCAACGTCGCTGTCTACGTGCTCGCTCGCAACATTGTAACAACGTAGAATTGTAAGACGCGACAGGACTGTAGCAACGTTGTTGCGCGACATTCAGCAACTGAGAGACGACGTTCTGACAAATTTTTTTTTAAATGCTAGATAGGTCTATCCCCTATTTAGCATTTTATGTTTTGAAGTTCATTTTTAATTAGTCAGATGTTTGATAATTATATACTTTTTAAATATTGTTTATCCTTATTTAATGGGGCTATCTGTAAATTAGCCTAATTATAATAAACACCTGCAAGTGTACACTTTGAAGAGTCAAAACCCAGCAAACACAGAACGTTCAGAACGTAGCACAACCTACCCAACCTTCTAACAACGTTTTAACAACATGGCCAAAAGGTTGCTATAACTACTTTGTGTGGTGAAGGTTGATAGGGTGGTAATTTCCTTAACACCAAAAAGGAGGACACTCTGCGGCATTTAGTGAGGCAAGTAAAATTGCATAGGACTCTGGTGGTGTAGGCTACTCGCAACTACAATACAATTTTGTCCATCATATCGATGGTCTCATGATACAGTGATTCTGAAATAGTCTATTCATTGCGAGACAATTTGATCTACGATATATTTTGATGTAGACCTATGTGTAACAGAAGAAGGCAAAAAAGTGTTTGTTCACAGTATTTGTATTTATTCAAGACATTTTGATGTCTGTTTAAAAAACGGACCACTGAGATGAACCTAGCTGTCTTGAAAAGTGCACAGTGCCATATAACATTTCTGGACTTCTGGAAATACATAAATAAACAAATAATGAATGCGAAAAATAAATAAATACACATTTCAGTTCTTAACAAAGAAGTTCACCCTCTGCAGCAACTCAGGCGACAGCAGCACCTCTAGGGTCAAAATGGCCAAATTCGTGCTCTTTTGTCCATTCCGGATTAAAGGGATAGTTCACTTTGAAATAAATTTTTGGTATGTTTTAGCTTACCTCAAGGGCATCCAAGATGTAGGTGTCTTTTTTTCCGCAGTAGTTTCAATTTTGATATTTTTAGGTCAAACCGTTCAGTCATATAATGCAGGTCTATGGTCAGTCTCAAAGAGCATGCACAGTCCAAATTACACGTTGTAATTTGGAAAGCGCCAGCGCCCGCGCCCTCTGACCTTTTCCGTCGCTTTCCGGCGCTTGCGCAGACCGAAGCACCCGCGTCCTCTGATCATTTGGGTGTGTGTGTTTACAAGAGGACAAAAACTATATAAATACTGTTCGTTTTCTCACACAAACCGCTCGTTTCGTGTCTTAAGCCATCAATGTGTACTTACGACGGGGAATTGTTTAATTTGGACGATGGGGAATTGTTTAATTTGGACTTTGTGCATGCTGTTTTGAGACAGTGACCATAGACCTGCATTATATGACTGACAGACAAGAACGGTTTGACCTAAAAATATCAAAATTGAAACTACTCCGGAAAAAAAGACACCTACATCTTGGATGCCTTTGAGGTAAGCTAAAACATACCAAAAATTAATTTCAAAGTGAACTATCCCTTTAAAATCCGGACTGTCCGGACAAAATCCGGACGTATGGCCACCACTGTGGTTGTCACAATGTTGACATTAAACCACCTTCAGGGCCATTGCTTAAGGTGGTGTCTTGACAACCTCTGGACGACATACTCGTCACTGGCACTGTCCTGAAGCGCGAAAATAAGCCTTTCAAATTTCAACCGCCCGTTGTGCTCGTCGAGTTGTCTCATTCTTCATGGAGCAAGAATACGTGAGTATTGCGTTTAATTTTGGGACAACGCTGTAACAACCTTCACTACACAACGTAGTTATAGCATCCTTTTGACCATGTTGTTAACACGTTGTTAGAAGGTCGGACGTTGTGCCAACGTGCTGTTTGCTGGGTGTTCATCTTGAAATTTTACTCACAATATAAAGGTTATTCTTTAGTTTACTTTTTAAAAATCAGTAAAGATTTCACAGTAAAAAAAGACACGTGAACCACGACCTGAAGGTGGATGTTTTTAGTATTACCAAAGTTATTTTACTTGTTAAGTATAAACTACCAATCAGAACAGAAGGCATGTAGATTGTGTGCAACAGGGTTTTCAGCAAAGATGTTGATAATTTAGAGGCCTTAGAAATTTGTGTATCAAATATGTTCAGTATATTTTTGCATTTTAACCTACTGAGAGCAGATCTTAGATCAAGAGAGCATAATTAAACAGATAACTGCAGACATTGCACAGTTTTCACTATTTATTAATAGTGAATATCTGAGTTGGTAAAGTATGTGAACCATTGACTTCAGTATGTGGTGTGACCCTCGGGCAGCAGTAACTACGACCAAATGTGGATTAGGCCTGCTCAACGGCTTGGAGGAATTTTGACCCGGTCCTCATTACGTCACTCTTTAACTTTGTGATTCTGGTGGGCTTCCTTGCATGAACTGCTGTCTTCAAAGTTGATTTATTATAGGACCCACTTTCTGAGAGCTTGAGTTCTTCTTTGAGAGTTTTAGATCTGCAGTGGCTTTGTTATCTTGTCATGCACTCCATTCTTCTTCTGTGTTTGCCTAACACTGGACTCATGAACACTAATATTAGTCAAGCAAGTAAGATGTATTGATCTTTAAATATTTTGCTTGGGTTCTTTGTGTGGACGATAAACCATTCTAAATCTGACAAATTATTTTTGTCGCGGTTACGCTCACATGATAATTGCTGTGTTGCGTCGTCTCGAAAGTTCACCATTTTGCATGCGTTTTTAAGCCCTGCCAGTTTAAACATTCACGCAACCTGTATATCGGTCAAGTGCAATAAGATGAGAACGAGAACTAAAAGCACTCTATATTTTATTTGTATCTTTGTCTCTTGTATTAATTTGCCCTATTGCTTGTAATTAATTTCTTTATTTTATTACTGATGGTTTACTTGTCTTCAGTAATCTTAAAAACTTATATTAGTTAGGCTAGTATTAGTTTTTGCTGTGGTATTGAAATAATTGAGAATCATAAAAACAATCACAAACCTTATTTGCAGCAAAAACAACTCTATTGTGATATATATCGTTATCGTGAAATAAAATTACTTATCACGATATAAAATTTTGTCACATTGCCCATTCTTAGTTAGGCTATTTGTGACCTATTGAAATTATATTTGTCTTGTTCTTGGAGTGTTTTTTGTTGGATGGCGACTCTAAGGTAGAGTAACAGTGGTGTTGAATTTCAATTGTTTTAATTGTTTATGGTAATCTGCTTCAGATTGCTGGACCCAAAAGTCTTTTTAAACCTTTTCAGGCCATTAAGATGATTGTAATAGTGTAAAAGTTTTATGCACAGTGCAAATTGAAACGGGTGCATTGTGACCATAGACTGTAAACAAATATGGACATAGTGTCCGTGACATCACCCGTAGGTTTCTGAAGACCGTTTTTGAAGCCTAAAGTGGGCGTGGCCGACCGTCGCCATCTTGGCAGCGCGTCACTCCTGAATTTATTTATTTTTACAGTCAGACAATTAGCTGAGGTAACGTGACGGCTAACAAACAGCAGACAAACGGCTAATGATGACTAATGACCAATGCAGCGGGAATCCACCTGTCACTCAAAAGTGGACACCCTTAATTATGCAGAAATTTAAGGCTTAATATAATTTAAACGGATGAGTTATAAAAAAAATTCACCCCCCTCACAGTTGTCATGGAGGGCAAAATTAGCTGTATAGACCAAAGCCACTTTTTGCTCCAGGCTGTAAATATGTTTTTTTCTGCTGTAAAGTTGGGCATTTTAACATGGGGGAGATGCCGATTTGACTCACTTTTGCAGCCAGCCTCAAGCTGATGTTTTGCCGTTTAATTCACTTCTGTGTTGGTTTCAAGAGAGAGACAGGGAGGTTGCCGCTTGATTGTGACCCAATTGAGACCAATGCAATTCTGTTCTTCCAGTAGGGCAAGTATGGCTAAACTCACAATTTTTATCTCATTAACTGAAGAACCTGACTCCAATTGCCTCTTTAAAAGAGCCAATCCTCTGAAGTTATTTATCATTTAGGTGTCTAGATTGTTCTAATGAGCTGTTCTGCTGCCTTTATGGTATAACCTTAATAACACTCACTTTCGACCTACTCCATAGCAGCATATTGCAACACAAGGGCTGCCATCGAGACATTACCCTCTAAGACGGCAGAGCGGCTTGCTGGGGTTGCTAGTATCATATTACAAACATTTATCATGTCGCAGACACAGAAACAGGTGGGCCGAGACTCAAGCTGTGGTCACAAGTTCATGTGGGAGTCTGTTCTCCTCCGCTATGTTTTCAGATGCTGCTTTCACCTTCAATCACTCACTAATCGCCGACACGTCTCCATCTGCATCGCTGTGGAGTTCAGCTCAAGTCAGCATAAACACCCACATATGTTATCTTCACACATGGCTTAATTGCCGCCCCTGTGCTGTGACATGGCCCCGTTTAGAGATATACACTGCTGTCTTTTACAGTATATGAGTTGGAAAAAGTTTGAGATCATTCTGGAAGTCTAATGATTGTCTTGTGTCTTTGGATCAGTCAGCCAATTATAGATGTCATTTACTTTAAGGCCAATGCGGGGAAAACAAATGCTTCCGCCACAGACATACTAAACTGAAATTATATTGCAGTGCGTTGTAGCGTATTGAATTATGCCATGTATTGTGCAGTAGTTGGTAATACCCAGGTCAATGACATGGTGCTGAATATATATATATATATATATATATATATATATATATATATATATATATATTCTCGATATATATTTCGATATATATTATATCTCGATATAATAATTAATTCAAAAATACTTTTATACAAAATATTTAAAATGTAATTTGTATGTACAATGTACAATATGTATCATCTATGATGGGCATGCTTTTAATTGCGAAATCTTTTTTTTTTTAATATTTTTATTTTCACCCGCTAAATGGCTAAATCTACCCAATTTACTATAATATATAACTTCTCTCGAGACTCCCCATGCTAGTTCACTGTTAATGATATGCTTAAGCCCGCCGGCACATTGACGTGATTGGTTACAAGGTATAGTTTGTGACGTCAGAAACACCAGCGATTTCAAACTGCATTTTTGAGACTGTCTTTGGTTTACTGCAGTTTTAGAGAGAAAATACTCAGCAATGTTGACATGAATTTGCACATGGTTTGTCTTAAAGTATCTAAAAAACACCACATAGATTACCACAACATTTTTTTTTTCAAGTTTTTAAGAAAAAGCCTCATTAAAATAATTTAATTCCATGCCCAAATAATTTGGCATACATGTGCTTTTATTATTGTTTCTTAAAAATAATATTTTAACAAAACTGCTTCACTGCTTATTAATATTTGAAAAAAGTCTGCCAAATCAGAGTCCTTTGGTGCAACCAACTAGCAGAAACATGCAAAACGGCAGCAACAGCAACAAAATGTCATTTGATACAACTCTCCAGAAATGTAATATTTTTGAAAAAAATAATATTACGTAAAAAAACAACAAAAAATCTCTCTCTCTCTCTCTCTCTCTCTCTCTCTCTCTCTCTCTCTCTCTCTCTCTCTCTCTCTCTCTCTCTCTCTCTCTCTCTCTCTCTCTCTCTCTCTATATATATATATATATATATATATATATATATATATATATATAAAGACCATGCAATTATTTCTATATAACATTTTAATGATATATTTAAATAAATATAATTTTCTTTTTTATATTTAAATATATTTATAAACTTTATGAAAATAATCAGATGTACACTCACATGTGTTGTGTCAAGGTGTTTACTTTTTTATGATTAATTTTTACTTGTTGGTTACACCACGTCATTTTAGAGTCATTACATTTCAACTTTTCTTGAATATAGTATGTGTTTTTTTGTTTGTTTTGTTTTTTCAAAACCATTTGAAACCAACATGTATACAAGATTACAAAACTTGACACATTCTTCTTGAATTGCAGTAATTTCTGCACCACTAACATCACTGAATGGAATTGAAAAATGATTGTTTCCAAACAGGCTTCCCAAATACCCCTTCTGATTCATTGGACAGACAAACATATAGACACGCCTCCAACTCACCCGATTGGTTGAGCCTGTGTTGCTGTGTTAGGCTGGTCATGTTGTATGTTTATACAAAGATAGCACTGTTTAAATAAGCCACAATGTCTTTTCAGAGGCAATCGACCTACAAATGGAATACTAATAGCTGTCTCTGCATAATAAGATTTTAAACTTTAAGAAAGTGCCCACTTCACCTTTAAATATTACAGTCTGTCTGAATGGTGACTGTGTGTGTGTGTGTGTGTGTGTGTGTGTGTGTGTGTGTGTGTGTGTGTGTGTGTGTGTGTGTGTGTGTGTGTGTGATGAAGACATGTAAAGAGCAGCTTGTGTGAATGATAGTGGGAATTGTCGGAATAGTCGAGAGGCAGATTAGAAATGTCACAGGTTGATCTGGCACCAGACAGATGCAGCGCAGTAGGACACGCGCAGTCACATCACCGCCTCCTCTTGACTAAATGCCACGCACTTCTCTGCCTGTCTTTTAAACATTCTCACCTTCCCATCATACACCGTTATTCTGTCGCCACGCCCCCAGGAACTGTGCTTTTTATTTTCTCTGAAGAATTGAGTAGGCCTATCAAAAATATAAGAGGGAGTTTAAGGACATCCTTGCATGTCCCATTATTCCCTGCAGGTAGACTTATGCCATCTGGTTTCTTAAGCTTTTTTCCAGGTATTATAGACCTCCTTGGATGTTCAGATCTGCATGAATCTGCCACTGATACACAGACATCTGCTGAACGAGAGGCACACGACAAATAATATCCATCCATTCTCCAAACCACTTGTCCTATGTTGGGTCGTGGGATGTGAGTGCGACAAATAATATTTAGTGCTCATCTTGCCACACCAAAGGGCATAAATCGATCAATAATTTTTAAATGATTAAGATTAAGACCATCATGTATCCTGACACTGAAGGAGGAACCCAAACCTTGTGAAATATTAGCATACTTTTAAAAAAAGAGTACTTGTTATGGAAGTAGTAGACTTAAGTGCAATCTGAATGTTTTCTGACTAAGCATTAATTGCAATTAAATAAAAATGTATTATATTTAAAATTTATATTAAATGCAATAGCTGTACTTTTTTGCATTTTTATATGTAACTTCATAATTATTTCTCATATTCGTATGTATTTTAAGAGGTGGCTAATTCGTACGAATTCATATGACCGCACTCATTCGAATTCGTAAGATTTTTGCTAAATTGTACATATTTTACGAGTTGCCTAATTCGTATGAATTCTACCTACCCCTGACCTCGCCCCTAAACCTACCCATCACTGGGGTTTAGACAAATTAGCCACCATGGTAAACTAAGCATTTATGGTAAACTAAAATATACTTTAAACTTGTATGCCATGTATTTAAATATATTTGTAATTAAATTAATAGTGTAATGATGAAGCAATTTAGGTCTATTTTATTCACTTTCAGTGTAATATTGAAGAACACAATACAGTTAAATTATAATAATTTACTTTAGATGTATTTTAATATGTTAGTTATCATATAAAAATAAGTGTACTTATTTAAAATAAAACCATACAGACCGCGCCATCAGCCCATTTCATGACGCGATGAGAAATTTTTAAATATTGTATGCGAAAGTCTGTATATTGTTTACATTTAAAGTTCCTTTAGGGGCTCCGTTGTAAGTACTGTATATTAAAATAAATCTCCCCAAAATGTTGTGCCTACACGGGAACAGGAAAGTGTGCTGACAGCTTTACGCTATGACTGCCATCGGCCCACCCTTTATTAAGAGTCTGATAGAATGTGAATGTGAGCCCTCGTTGGGGTCCCCACTGAGACTCGGGTTCATTCAGCCCGTCTGTCGTTTGGCAGTTATGAAATGTTACCTTTCCTTTCATCTGTGCCTCCGTAATACGTATTTAATTAGCGATTAGCCCCAGTAATGGTTCTAGATTGTGCTCAGTGATTTCCGTGTGTTTGTCGGGGTTTATAAAAGGAAAGGTTTTGAGCCGCCCCCCTCCGAGATCGAAGGAAAGCTTCGGCCACGCTAAAATGCTTCCCTGCGCAAATGTGCTTTTGTTTCCATGTGCTGATGGAACAGTGCTGCCTATGCACTACTGGCAGAAGACTGTGTGTGTGACTGCTGTTGTGATGAAAGGTCATTCAAGAGTTTCGTTCTTGTGAGCATCTGAGTGTGTGTGTCTTGTGTTTGGAGGCGCGCAGCTGGCTGTTTCAAGCTCTGATTGCTTTTGAGGACGATTAATTGGTGCTGCTGTTTGGATTCAGGTAGCATGCACAACTTACATGCACACTTTTTTTAGAGTAGAAAGGCCAACGTAGAAAGCTGATGATTCGAAATAAGATGTGACGGAGTGCCGGTTTTCAGTAATATGATATATTGAAGTAATGAAGATGCACGATATTGCTATCATTGGCACTTTCATGTGATTATTTGCTATTACAAATTTGGATTTTTGGAATGCATTTTTAGGGGCTGATACACACAAAATGCATTTTTGCTGTTTAAACACATGCCAATAAAAAAAAAAACAAAAAAAAAAAAACAAGGTCTAGACTATAGACACGTTTTTGAAAAGTTTAAATTCGTTTAACTTGAATGCTGCATCATTCGCAAAACGCTGCAAAAGACTTGAGTCGCTAGTCCAACTGTCAAACACATCCGTCTAGCGTGTTTACCATAGACTGTAAAAAATATGGACAAAGCGTATGTGACGTCACCCATGGACTTTCTGAAGAACGGGTTTGAAGCCGTTTATGGGGGGTATGGGCGGCGCCATCTTGGAAAATCTTGGGAAATCCTAACCCCGCCCACCTTCTGACGCAGCGCGCCTCATTCAGCTCGCTCTGCTACTCCGGTTATCTCTGTGTATATTTTAGGCAACGAAATATGTTATAAAACACCACACTAACTTTTCGTTTTCATTTAAAGAAATCTTAAACATTATAGCCACACAAATGTGGTTCAGGCAACACGTACTGATTATATTCACTGCACATAACGTTTGCCTATTTATAACAAAACGAAATATAAAACACAAACCTGCCTCTTTTCGTTTTAAATATAATATAAAAATATTAAACATTTTAATATGGTCCAGGCAATATGTGCATTTGTACTAAACAACAGATGTTGCAGTAAACAACATTACAGATCATATTCGTTGTATTAAAATTTAAAATGACAAAACTCAACCCAGTCTCTTTTTGTTAAATTTCAGTTTTTTCAATATTAGCTATTATAAAAGTATAAGTAAAAGGTAAAGTTACAAGAAGCTATACAAATAAAGCAAACAATTCAGTCAAACATAAAAAGTCAGCGCTCTATCTAGTCTAACCATACGTTACAACAGTAAAGTTAAATAGCTTATAAAGTTATGAAACTTCCCCTCAGCCAAAACGATTGCCCAGGGAACAAATTATAGATTTACGTTACGAGACCAAAAATCGCCCGTTAGATATACACAAGACGAATTATATCTCATGTTTAACCACTACAGAGACGCCAGAGTCAGCGGCAAACCTCAGAACGTCTGGCCGAGGAAAGGCTGTTGTACCAGGCGGGGTACATCGCGCTGAGCGCCCGGTCATCGCTGGATCTCACAACTGGATACAATTTTCATAAATCTTTATAAATAAACCACAGATTTGAGCTTTAAACAACTACATTCTCACCTGAAAAACTCTTAAAACTACATTTCATGATGCAGAAACAGTAGTATTATATGTCAACTGTATTAAAAAATGGCGCTTCTTATGTTGTCATTCTCCGTGGCGCTGCCTTGTCAGCTGTCAATCAAGCTGTCAATCAAAGTTAACCACGCCCTTATTGTCATACATTTTATATCTAAATACGATCTAAACTAACGAGTTAGAAAAAAATTCACAGCCCTCATGGTTGTCGGGCACTCGGAACCTATCGAAAAATACAATAAAAGTCCATGGGACCAACCTGTAAAAACATGAATTTATGCTGTGAAAACGGACATTTTAACATGGGGGCTATGGACATTTGCTCTCTTTTGGGACCTTCCCCTAGCGGATTTTCGATGTATTGCAGTTTTTCGCACTTCCGGGTAGGCTTCATTTTTCAGATCAGAATGTTGCCGCTTGGTGTTTACATAGAAAAACAATGGAAAAGCAGGGCAGTGGAATGTAAAAAGTGATGCTTCTTTTCCATCAACCATTTTAAGTTTAAGAGACCGGCTGAATGAAATGCACATTCACTCTCTGACAGTAGGTGGCACTTTTAGGGAAAGGCAGAAATAAAGGTGCGTTCACACCATGTCATAATTACTGTAACGATTCTGAACCCTAAAGAGCCTTCTTGTGCTTGTAGAACCTAACTCGTAATTTTCTGAAAGCGCCTCTGTGCAGACCGATCTGTGTATGACATCAAAGTACCGGGAATTCGAAAGCATACAGAGCATTATTTATGGTAATTATGCGGTTACCCTCTAAACATAATAGGCTGTGCAACTTTCTGTTTCTGACACCTGCTGGTCCAACCCGATCTCACGGCATTTCGTATGTATTTTACTAGGTGGCTAATTCGTACGGAATTCATATGACCTCATGCGTACGAATTCGTACGATTTTTGCTAAATCGTACATATTTTACGAGTTGCCCAGTTGGTATGAATTTGTACCCCTACCCCTGACCCCACCTCTAAACCTACCCATCACCGGGGTTTAGACAAATCGTACGAAATTTGTATGAATTAGCCACCTCGTACAAATTTGTACAAATTGGTCGTGAGATGGCGTTGGCTGGTCACGTCAAGTCAAATAGTATTTACATCCTTTCAGTTTTTTTGTATTTGTTTTATGTATGGTGTTTATTTGGGGTGTAACGGTACACATAGTTCAGTACATAACTCGGTTTTGGGGTTTAATTGCTTAAAAAACCCTCTAATTGATAGATTGTCCAATTTTACAATACAATGGCTGCTTTCAATTTGATTGGTTAACGTGTTGTGCGTAGCCTACGCTGTCATTTTCTTTGTGTGTGAGAGTTCATTAACATGCAGTGACAATGGCAGATGCCCAAAGTTCAATATTACGCTTTTTCAAGAAATCACGGAAAGATGAGCAAGAAGAAGAAAAAAAGCCTACCTCACCTTTCCAGACAGCTAGTGAAGCAGCATCTGAGGCTTCCCATTTCCAGAGCTAATGTTATTAAAGACCACATAACTTTGAATGAATGTTCTATTAATGTTACTGGAAGAACGTTTGTTCATAACTTTGAGAGAACCTTGCTAGAACATTAGACAAAGTTCTGAGAACGGTCTCTGTTAACACTGGCTAAAAGCTTTGAACTCTTAACATTTTCAAATATAGAAATATTCTTCTACAAGATGTTGATGGTGAAGATCAATATGTTCAATAAAAGTATATCACAGTAAGTGCTCACTCCCTCCTGGCCTGCGACGGACACACGCCGCTGTATAAGATCTTTGCAGCATGGCAAAGAGGCCGTCGATTCGGCATTCGGTAATGGTCAATAACCCATCCAGCCGTTTAATCAGAGAGAGAGTCTGGGCGCAGGAAGGTCAGCAGACAGACGCCTGGCTTTTGTTTAGTCGCATCTCTGAGCCGCCTGACACACTGACTGAAGTTTTGGATGGAAAAAAGCACTTTTAATTGTGTCTAAACTAAAGAACCAAACTGAGCAGGAGTGCTTTCAAAGCATTGATCTCAATTGCCCTGCATGTTTGTATCAATCTGCCACGCGGCAATGAAGCATGCTGTCGGAAATCTGAAAGCCCAAATGGTATCCTACTGGAAAGCGAACGCTCGTTTCTTTAATCCTATTATCAAGCTGTAATGGCAGAATACGCTTTTAGTGCAACAAGCCTTATTCAAAGAGAAACAAAACGTCAAAGACAAAAACGAATGGTCGAAATCAGTAATGCTTTATTAGTCAAGCAGCCCATTTTGCAAAATGACTGCTCCTTTTCAAAGACTCCTTTATATGAGGAAGAATGTCCAGGCTGTTTATTTTTTGTGATCTCAGTTAATTAGTGGTGTTTGCTAAGATTAGCATCTTTATTAGTATTTGAACAAACCTCTAGTTCTTCCAGAGTCCTGTTTGTGCTACAGACTTGAATGATACCTGGAATCTTGCCGCTTGAGGAAAGGTGTGCTTTTTCTTTTTTGAGCGATTGATTTTGAGACTGAGAATTTATCATTTCACAGTTTTCATTTCAATGCACAAAGATGTTCATTTGTAATGCCTTCAATATAATTCACCGCATACAGCACTTCATTTGTGCAGTTTACAGATTTCCAGTATCATGCCATTGTAAATTGCATGTATGTGTACTGTATGCATCCAAATGTATAAAACCATTCAGACTTTGGTGTCAGTAAGTTTAAAAAATAAATAAAAAAATGCTCTTTTTGAACTATTTTTCATCAAATAATCCCAACCCGATCTCACAGCAATTTGTACAAATTTTACGAGGTGGCTAATTCGTACGAATTCATATGACCTCACTCGTGCGAATTTGTAAAATTTTTGCTAAATCGTACATATTTTACGAGTTGCCCAATTCGTATGAATTCGTACGAATGACCTACACCTGACCCCGCCCCTAAACCTAACCATCACTGGGGCTTTGACAAATTCTTACGAATTCAACACCTTTTACTTACTCGCACGAATTGGTCATTAGATAGCGTTGAAAAATCCAGATTTTTTTTTTTATCACAGTTTCCACAAAAATATGAAGCAGCACAACTGTTTTCAACATTGAGAATAAGAAGAATTGTTCCTTGAGCATCAAATCAGCGTCTTAGAATGATTTCTGAAGGATCGTGTAACACTGAAGACTGGAGTCTGAGGGGAAGTAAGGGGAAGATTTAAATATCCCTAGTTTTCCTGCCACATTCTTCAGGTGATACGTCGGTGCACCTGGGTGTTCCCGTGGTTACTTGTTCGTGATTGACGGGAGTCGCCAAGCCCCGAGGCAGAAAAGTATCTGTTTCCATAGCGATGTCAAGGAAACACATCCGCCTTCGCACTGTCTCCTGTGACGATGAGGAGGAGGATGAAGACCCCCCGCCCGTGCCCGCCGGTTCCCCTGGCACACGTGTCGGATCCCGGTGCCATTTCCTGACAACCATCTGCCTCAAAACCCCTTTAGATCACAATAGACCAGCTCATACAACATTCAAACAACAAAACAAGAGTCTCTGAAAGCAAAAGCGTTATTTAAACGCCCTCTCGTACAATCTAGCCCTGCGTCCGAGATAAATAACCTTTCATACATTCGCTCACAATCACCGTTTTTCTCTTTCCCCACACATCTGCACAGCGGAAAAATGTAATGCGGCATCCTTCAGTCTGACAGCAAAAGAGTTCTGACCCTTTTAGCGACTAGAGGAGCGACTGGCCGAGAATGAGTTAGAGTGATGGGCGGATGGAAGTGAGAAGAGGAGTCTGTGTTTGCTCCTAATTTCACAGGCTGTACGCTGTAAGAGCCAGGAGGCTGATTCGGCCTCGGAAAACAGCAGGATGATTGTTATTCAGCTGCTGTTTCGTCCAAGAGCACAAACAGAGAAAGCACACAGCACTCAGTGGACGGCGAGAGACAGCGATTCTTATCGAACACAATGCCGGATGGCAGGTTGTAGATAAAGTTTTATTGTTTTTGACATTTTCCTCTTTCTCTTGTTTATCCTGACAGAGGACGTCTATTGAAATCTTCAGCGCAGGCTCAGCCTGCTTCATTCCAAAGGGTGCAGGTTTAACTGAGATGCATCGATGAAGGATCTAAGGATCTAATTTAAGTTTTCACCTGTGTGTGTGTGTGTGTGTGAGTGCGTGTGTGTGTGGCTCCAAGAAGAGAGCAACCGTACATTGGGATTTTCTTCATTTTTTTCCTTATCATTTCTCTCTTTTGTATGTTTTGTGTGCCTGAGGAAGGTTGATTGACCGAAACGTTACAGGCACAATATGTAACATTTTTGGATTAAAATATCCAAAAACCACTAGAACAGTGTTATATATTTTGTTGACTTGTGTACTTGCATTATCCCAGATGTTTCCAAGAATGTTCAAATCCAGAGAAATTAGCAATTTTAACCAGGACACAGACTGTGTCATTGCGTCGACTATCAGTGACGCCATACCTGCGTTACCCTCGATTTCCAGTTTTATTTTGCAGAAACCATGGAAACACCAAAGATGCTTTAATATATTATATGTTTTATTAGACAAAGAAACAACTGTTTGGATACATTTATAGACGAAAAACAAATCATTGTTATATATCTGTTAGTTAGTTTGAATTGCTTATTTTCTTGATTTTCCGCGAGTACCATGTTTTTACCATCCCTCAGAGAAAAAAAAACTATGTGGCTTACATAACATAATCAGAAACATCTTTATTTTCAGTAGCAGCAATGCTAAATTAGTAATGCTAATTTAAAATGAATGTCTATTTAGCAACAGAAGCCATCCAGCATTTATTAATATGATATTCTAATATCGATCTAGCTTACTATCGCCTATCAGTGACGCCATACCTGCGTTACCCTCGATTTTATTTTGCAGAAACCAAGTATGGTTATTCTGCCTCATAAGATCATTATGTGATCTCATTCTAAGGCAGTATTGCATGTATATTTCACAGATAAGGAAATACCAGAAAGCATTGCAAAACAGACAGACAATACAGAAAAATAGAACTTTAAAAATGATAGAAAAATAATTATTTCACCCAATATTTGTGTTTGTTGTTGTTAAAGTACATAACAACAAACACATGAGAAACACAAAGTAAACCCAAAATGTACAATAAAAAGCCATGAATGCTTATTTTGGTAACTGACTTCAGATAGAACCTGATCTCACAGTAAAATTTAACTATTTTATGAGATGGTGATTTTGTATGAATTTGTTTGATGTGAAAATGTACAATAGATACGAATTGCCATGTGTTTGTGTTGGATTATGCATTATGGGTGTCGAGGCAAAAGGTAACACAACAGACCTTTTGCCTCATTTATTATAGTCGCGTATAACTGTTTTATAAAGAATTTGCCTTTCTATTGCATAGACAGCCATGTTTTATTAAAAGCCAAATTAAATATTGCCAGTGATGAATTACCCTACTCTAATGTGCTGTGGAAATGTCTGTTTAGTTTGTGGTCATGACAAATACAAGTTTGCTCGTCCGTCACGGCTGATCAACTGTTTGGAGAACAGGACCTGATTGAGTCACATTCTTAACCGATCAGACCCCTGACTTTGGTGAGCCTGTTCTTCATCCGTCCAAGCATGACTCCCGAAAACCAAGTCCAGATCTCAGTGCTTGATATTCAGCGCTGCTCTGACGGGAGATGAAGTGTTGATAAAACACAGCTTGACCCAAATCTTAGTTGAAAGGGCTCGTCATGTCCAATAACGGTGCCTCCCATTAAAACGAGGCCGTGCAGAAAAGTTCAACCTCTGAAATCAATAATCACATTGCTTTTACATTTTTTTGCTCTATTGCTGGAGATCAAAGTTCTCGCAGATCTGATAGAATGTGTTTCAGTCACAAATGAGTGGCTCCATATTTTCCCCAGATTTTTTGGTATTATTTTTCAAGTGTTTTTTGGCAGTCGGCGAAAAGCGTGGGTAGTGCAATAATTTAATTAGTATTTATTCCTCTTTCTTTCCCCTTTTTTCAAACATTTCTTTTATGCTGATAATTGAATCGCTTTGTCCCTGGCTGATGTATTCCAACAGAAAGTTTGTTAGCAATTTCACCTTCCTCAGATCTGCGGCTCATCTGATCTGCGTCAATCTACATTCAGCCGTCTTCCATTACTCTCAGGTTGTTTCATCCCTACTCGTCTGTCATCCTTCTCTCTCTTCACCGCTTTGAGCCTTTCGCTTGGATGGGTGGGATGGCTGTCCAATTTTACGGCTGGCTACTCTTCTACTGTTTGCGTGTTGCGTCCGGCGCTTTCTAAAAGCTTCTTCAGATGGGCTTTTGGCGCCTGAGTGGAAATGAGACACGAGCGATAGATATTTGTTTTTAAGCTTGTTTGTGTGAATCGCCCAGCACTTGATAAGTCTTGCTCGCTTAGTGTGACATTGAGCTGGGTGAGATCCAATTATATTTGTGAAATTTCAACGGAAATATAATGGCACTTAACACTCTATATATTTCTGTTGTTTTAATCAACTTTAAATGTGGTCCATGAATGTGCACTCAATAACTTTCTTCTCATTTAAAAAGTTTCCCACATATAATAAATAGTACTGTTAAACATTTTTAAAATAATTTGCACTCACATAAGATCATATCAGCAGCCAAATAAAACCTGTTTTATCTTTATTACCCTACCTTTTAAAAACATTGTATCTCTGTAATCCTTGTTAATTGATTGACTAGGGTCACCAAACAGAAATGCACAAATAATGATTGGTTTCTAAAATACTAAAAAAGACAATCCTATACTTTAAACTCACAGTATTAGTTGAGCCAATATTGATGTGTTCAGTAGCAAAATTCCCCTTTTAGTGTTGATACAGTAAGTTCAGTTCTTATCTGTGAGTCAGTTCAAACTGTACAATTTATTGAATTGTTTCAAAACTCTGAATCTGCGGACATTCCCAAAATGTGAACTTTTAACATATTAAACATGTTTTCATGAAACAAAAACTTATAGGTAAATATTTCTTTAATGTTATATTAATGCATTATATAATCATAATGTGTTCATTTAGCGAAAAATATGACTTGATCATATTGCACACATACGTCTGCAAGATATCTGTTAAGGATCACTTCATCTAAAGCATCTGCTGTTTACTAACATCTGATAGACGTTTTTAAGATGTCAGTTTTACATACATTCAAATCATAAACATCTTAAAGACATTTTCTAAATGTCTATTTGACATCTGACAGGAAACGTCCTATAGACGTATTGCAGATGAGCAAACACTCTAAAAAATAGTCTTTCAGATGTAAACATGCACATCAAATAGACGTCTCCGTGATGTACGTGTGCTATCACTTGGCTGTTTTTTTAAAGTGATGTTTACGTGAATACATAGATGAACATATACAAATATCCTACTGTTCAAAAGTTTAGAGTAAGATTTAAAAAAAAAAAAAGGAATTAAAAATTTTATTCAGCAAGAATGCATTAAATTGAACAAAAGTGACCATAAAGACAACAACAGCACAACTGTTTTCAACATTGATAATAATAAGAAGAGCAGCAAATCAGCATATTAGAATGAATTTTGATGGATCATGTGACACTGATGCTGACAATTTAGCTTTACATCATGGGAACAAATCACATTTTACAATCTATTGCGATACATGTTTCAAAAACATTAAAACATCTTACCGACTCCAAACTACTACTAGTGCATATTAAATATTGTAAAAAGGCTGAAAAAAAAGAAGAGAATTTCAGCTAATTTGTTTGCGTTAGTGTTTGCCTGCGGTCATCGGCATAATGGAGATCTTAAATTACCTATTAGCATCCAAACGAGCTCAAACTCCAACTCTCTCACACACTGACCTTCTAATTCTTTCAGTGTTTCTGGGCTTGATAACTATGTGTAAGTCACGTTCCCCTGCAGCGCTGAATGCATGCATTGTTACGTCCCCCGTCCACCCCCCTTTGACCCCCTCTGCCCTCTTGAGGGGTCCACACACACCTGTCAAACTCCGTCTGCCCGAACATCAGTCCATACATTCACCAGAACCCCTGGAGTTTATTGGAAACACACACACACAAACACGGGAACGGCAGAGACTGAGGGTCGAATTCCACATCAGGAGCAGATTGAAGGGAACGTCAGTGGAAACACGATCAGCCAATTCACTTCTGCTCTTGAGGTTTTTTTTCTCGTGACATTCCTTTTCTCCACATTTGTATTATTCAGTCTCTCCTGCCCATCAAAGCCTTTTCGATGAACGTTTTTAAGTGACTCTCTGCCGGTGATGTTCTTTCATCATAACAAGAGTTTGAAAGAGCCGGAGGGAAGGGAAAAATCAGACGTGGTTTGGCTTCAAGGTTTTTTTGTAGGGTCTTGGTCCTTCAGTGCTGCCACAGTCTTATTTCAATTCTCTGCCTATTGTTCGGACGAAACGCGACCGTCCTTGACTGCAGATGTGTGTGTTTGTGGGCTGTTTGGAGCATGACGGGTACAAAAAGAGGAGTCTGATTGTACATGCCAATGCCGTTTTGTCCTCATTGGATCTGGCGACATCGGCCCATACAATTTTCCCCTCTGTTGGCTTTTATGTGGAACTGCAGTGTGTATGTGTGTGTAATCATTGAACGCTTCACAGGAAAGTGTCATTACCATAATCATATTTCAACACACCTACAATTCGCAGAGGGAATGATTGGTGCATTACGAGTTTGGTTTGACATACTGAAGGATTCGGTGACTGATGCGTGAACGTTCTGTAGACAAAGAAAATAGGTTTGGAAAAGCGTGCACACCATTTACTACACACATTAGTTTTCATTAAAAAAATAAAAAAATAAGATAAATGTGTGCACACCTAATTAGCGACTCCAGTTGACTGAATGTTTCCATATCATTTTATAATTCACCACATTTAGACGAAATCTAATCTCGTCATGTGGAGTTGAACACTCAAATCGCAATCCTTCAGGAGTTATAAATAATATTAATCCTATAAAGCCTATTGTATCATTTGAAATGCAAAATTCTAAGGCCTCTAAATGACCAATATGATCAAAACTTTGTTGAAAAATCCACTACATGCCTCCTATCGTCTGATTGACAGTTTTATTGTTCAGCAAGTAAAAGGCCTTTTAGAATAATTGTAAAAACTTCCAGCTTTCCCATGTCTTTTAGATGTGAAATCTTTACTGATTTTTATAAAGTAAACATATGAAGATATTTTATATTGTTAGTAGTATTTCAACATGAACACTTACTGAAGCAACTTGGGTTTACCTGATTATCCATTATCCTTTTTTTGTGAAAAACCACGTTAAAATATGAGTATCAAATTTGACTAAGCATTTAAATGTCATCTTACTCTGACATTATTGGCAGTTATAGAGTGAAAATTGATATGTATATGCATTTTATGTAAGTAGTCTATTATAATGTAATCTCTTTGATTTACATTGCTAGCTATTACAATTGCATCGTTTTGGCCGCTTAAATATGCACCTAAAATTTAGTTTTTAGTTTATTTTATCTCCTCAGGTATGAGCACCATATTCTCACAATATCATACACACATGTTTTATCAAATATGATGCTCAACAAAAACACATATGCAAACTTGTTTTAAATATATATATTTGTTAGATGTTTTGTCTAAAGGTTCAATACACCTTCATCCTATACAACTCAATGAATAAGTAATACAATATAAGGTATACAATGGAAATATTGGTAAATATAGCTGATTCTGGAGTTTTTCCTCTATATTGTATGGCTTATAATGACACTAAGGATTTTTTGGCTCATGATAATTTTGTTTGGAATTGTGTTCTAAATCGACAATGAAAAACACAATGAATACACAGACAATGCAATGTTCATGGAGGACTGAATGTGCCAGTGAATCGATCTAGCAGCCGAAGCAAAGAGAACGTTACAGCTGTGTCTCTCTCTCTGTGTGTGTGTGTGTGCGTGTGTGTGTGTCCTGGTCCCTACAGATTCTGCTTTGTGGCTTATTATCTTAATCAGTGTATTCAAGCATAAACGGAACATCTCTATCATCCTATCTTCACACATTCTTTGACTAATCGGCATGCAGGACTGGATCTGTCTGTCTTCCTAGTCATCATAACCGTGTTTGCAAGGCATCACTTCATTAAAATTCCTCATACTTTTTTTTCCCCCAGAAATTTCTGTAATTAAATCACCTTGAACTGCTTAACATATTGACTCCATTCATCCCTTCAAGCTTTTTATTGATCATTTTAGTGCTCTATCTTTTTTTATTTCTTAACCTTATACTGAAGAAAAATGGAATTTTATTATTCATAAAAAAAACTGACTTTGTTGTTAGAGTGTTCATCCATCAGAAAGTTACTGTAATTTCTGCATGCTGAATTGCAACTGAAAATAATGGTAATATATGATCTGAGAGCTGAGTATACTGTGACTGAAAATCGTTTAATATTTCGTAACATTTCGTTTAAGGAAATTTAAGCTATAAACATTTTTTTTTTTTTTTTACTTTTAAATTAAGAATGGGTAAAATTTCACCCTGCAGTATATTAATGACTGTGAATAAAACAACTTTTGGCATGACAAGAAAACTAAATTAAAAAATATATTTGATAAATATCAATATGGTATTTGTATGGTAGCCATATTGATATTTATAAAGTGGAATATTTTCTAAACTTTGTTTTTAATAACAGTTAAGGATATCATAGATACTGTAAAACTCATTGTGTACATGTTAAAAATTTAACATGCAGTTATTACAGTGACATCATTCCCATTGATTACATTCTGATGTCTTTATATAGCCACCTTTACCTTTAAAGACAGTGTCGTGTTATGATTCTTCTGCACAGCCGACAGAAACATACATACAAACAAACAAACAAACAAACAGATCGTTTTTAACCCCTGGTTTGAGGATCTGAGTACACAAACTACCAATGGTTCATATTTAAAACAGGTCGCTGTAATTTATCACCTATAAATGTGCTTTTGTTAGTCGACCTGGCAAACCTGTCATATAGACATAACACTGACCGGTAATATTTTCTGTCACGCTCCTCTGAAAACAAGGAACATTCAGCCCAAATAACCTGAGCCTGCTGTTTTTATTTAGGCCCAAAACCCATGGGAACCTTTTAAATCGCCCCGTCCAACTGGAAAGAGGCACTGAAGCGCTCTGGGTCGGTGCGTTTGGGGCTCATGGGTAGATGCTATAAGACATAGTCAGAACTCAAAGAATCTGGTGGGTCTTCATTGATGAAGGGCATTACAGATTTAGTGTGTGCTATGCTGGGAATAAATTCACTAGCTTTTTTAATGCTGCATGTTTCAAATGTTTATGTCACTGTTCCGTAGAAGAAAAACGACGCCACATTCCGTTTTGATTTATTCCCGTGTTCTACTTTTCTTTTATTAAATCACTGGCATTTTACTCATGTTGCTGTTTAGCCAGTGTTATGATTTATAGCAGGCTTTTGATTACGTTTTATTTTTTTTAAAAACAAAAAAACATTGATATTGATCAAATTATTATCGATTTTTATTAATTAATTGATTTAAACTTTTTTTCTTGTTATGCCAAATGGCAATGATTCATGATTTAAATTTCACCCATTTTTAAATAAAACGTTTTTATTAAGTTCTTTTATTTGCTTTTGTTCTCACTGTATTTTATTTAGTCACAGTAAATTCACCTCTTAGAACACATTTTAGTTTATTTAGAAGTTTTACAATCCTGATAAATAGGCCTATATATTTTTACAATATTTAATGATCCAATTATAGAGTCTTAATCAATTGACTATTTCAATCCAAACAGCGACCTTTTTGGGGCTCTAAAATAATCACAGCAATAATGATCCAATAAGCATTTGCCTATTTAAATCCAAACAGTGACTTTTTGGCCGGGCAGTGTGTGTATATGTATGTATATGTGTGTTTTATATATGTATATGTATATGTATATGTATATGTATATGTATATGTGTGTATGTGTATATATATATATATATATATATATATATATATATATATATATATATATATATATATATATATATATATTCTGATTTATAAAAAACCATCATAATAATTACATTTCTTTATTCATATGTTCACAATTAAATGAACACAATGTGAATTTATTTCAAAATCATTTCACTACTTTTAGTTGATGTTGTCACTTTTGTCATTTCCCCTGGTGCTGTACTTGCGTCTAAACTGGCAATTTTACTGAGAAATATTCCAGGTGTTTTTTCATATTATTTTTTCCCCTTCTCTAATTGAAATGTAAACACACATCAAGCCAGACAAACAAGTTGATCTGGGAAACACACAGGCCTATTATAATAAACTGCTAACCCCAAAGAGACACTTTTGAATGAATAACAACATCTGTAGGTAAACAGAAGATTAGTTTAAAATCTATCCTTGATCCACTCTTTAAAATAAACATTTATGGCGGATGTCGGCTTGATTCTCCTCTGTGATTTTTGTTCGGCCTCAACCTTCATTTGCACTGCTTTAAAAGTTATTCTACAGTATATTCATACACACAAGAACTTTTATATTGTGACCAAATCAGACTAGAGAAAACACACACACAAAAAAAGTGTAACTTTTGAAGGAGAAATAATGTTAAAAATATATGTGATTTAATCTATTATAAACAAAATGATATATCTAAGCATTCTGAGCTGTTGTATACTAATACATGATTGACTGCATCCCATATGGCTTTAATAAGAAATGTAATTCAGTTAAAATAGCTAACTTTAGTTTTGGTTTATCTCCATCCGATCTGGTATCCTGTCGATCATTTACATAATAGGAAGAAAATGAGGTTACAATTAATAATGAGCCCTCAACTTGAACGGAGCATATATCTGTAAGTCTAATATATCTTTTTATAGAAATACTTTCAAGCATATTCACCTCAAGTTACAGAGTTCAAAAGCAAGCCATTTAATGGTGAATCTTTTGCATAAGCGTGATATTTTTCAGATTTTTCCACTAATAGACACATGTGCGTTGAGTTGTATCGGACAGCAGCAGGCATCTGTGTGTATCTCGAATGTGACTGACTGCCGGCGAGTTATTCATCACCCGCTGTGAGTCGAGGTCAGTGGCTGGTGAGCTCTTGGCAGCCACTAAAGATTGTTAAACTTGGTGTTAAATGCTATGTATGTGTGATATGGGCGCTAACACATCGATTTGGAGCTCTAAGCCGTGAGCGCGGCAGAGACGTCTCTCATACATCACCCTTTGAGTCACCCAGACGCCAATCTCCATACATTAGAAGCGCAGTAATGCGTGTGTGCGTCAAATGGACGAGATGAGTGGCTGCATCCCGATTACTGTACTTCTACTGGGCACTAGAATGGCCTACTTCACTGTTGATGGGAAAATACATGCTTTTCCATACTGGAAAACAGATTTAATGTTTGCTATGCTTGTAATATCTTGGCTAGTGGTTCATGGCGAATGGGTCGAGCCACATTCCTCTTTGATTTAGTCTCTAATAAGTTTCAAATGTTCCATTTTCCAATTAGTGGAAAATCGATTTTGCTTCTGTTAAGTAACTGAAAATGGACACATGTTTGTTTTCAGCTATTATTGTTTATTGGAAAGTGAAACCTTTATTTATTTATTTTGTTATAAAGCATATTGCAAATCATAACAGGGATTTTTATTTTATTTTATTAATTATAGTTTTATTCTTATGCCAAAACATTATAGAATTGGAATCGGGATCGTGGAATCGTTCAAGTCATGAACCACATTGTCTGACCTTAAAATTGTGTCTTGATACCACATACCCCATTGTCACATATTGTTTGCATGTTAGCATTAGCATCTAGCTGAATTAATTACTGTAAAATTAAATTTGGGTGCTTCAAAAACACAAGAACACAAGAAAGAATGGGCTACACAATCTGCACTTGTAATGTACTTCATATCTTCAAAAACTTGCAGATACTTGCAGATAATAGAATACTAATGAAATAAAATCCCACTTAAGCGTACTTGAAGAAAGTTCACTTTCATGACTATGTTTCTTAACAGTTAAGTACACTTTTAAAAAGTATGTATTAATGCTATATTAAACGTTTTGGTTACACATTTAAGGTGCCCTTGTTACAGTGTAATTATACATTTAAGAACTAAGTAATATTATTTAACTGCATGTACTTACTATAGGGTTAGGATTAAGATTAGGGTTGGGTTTAGGGTTAGTTGCATGTATTTCACATAATTTGTAGTTACTATTGTAACTACATGTAGTATGTGTAACAAGGGCACTGTAAAATAAAGTATTACTTTAAAGTACATTTTAAATCTTTATGATTTAATAATGTTTTGTTGTTCTTTAAATAAGTACACTTTTTTAAGTGTTGACTAACATACTAAAGCAGATGTAATTACATACAAATTTATTTTAGTTTACCATAAATGCTTGTCAGTACATTCATCAGTACACTTAACCATTACTTAAGTGCAAACTGAAATTGTCCAAAAGTTTCCTTAAAAATTACCTTAAAAATTGTGTGATATGTAAAATCAGGAATACAATGCCAGTCACGCATCAGCTGATGGCGCGGCTGATTTATGATGTCTACCATTACATTTCAGACACATTACAGCAGTCTTTTTAAATTCTCCATTCACTCATTCTCTCTGCTGCAAGCTACTTCAAGCTGTCACCTCTATTTGAGTCTTCATATTACATGGCCGCAAGGGGATTTAAAGCTGTATTTTGAAATGAGAATACTATTTCTGGTTCCAATTCTCTATTAAATATAATGCATATATATTGTACAGTATTATATATATATATATATATATATACACTGAACAAAATGATAAACGCAACACTTTTGTTTTTGCCCCCATTTTTCTATGTGCACGAAAATGCCTATATCTCTCAAATATTGTTCACAATCTGTCTAAATCTGTGTTAGTGAGCAATTCTCCTTTGCCGAGAAGATAATCCATCCACCTCACAGGTGTGGCTTATCAAGATGCTGATTAGACCGTATGATTATTGGCTGGCCACAATAAAAAGCCACTCTAAAATGTGCAGTTTTATCACACAGCACAATGCCACAGATGTCGCAAGTTTTGAGGGAGCGTGCAATTGGCATACTGACTGCAGGAATGTCCACCAGACCTGTTGCCTGTGAATTGAATGTTCATTTCTTTATCATAAGCAGTCTCCAAAGGCGTTTCAGAGAATTTGGCAGTACATCCAACCGGCCTCACAACCGCAGACCACGTGTAACCACACCAGCCCAGGACCTCCACATCCAGGATCTTCACCTCCAAGATCGTCTGAGACCAGCCTCCCCGACAGCTGCTGCAACAATCGGTTTGCATAACCAAAGAATTTCTGCACAAACTGTCAGAAACCGTCTCAGGGAAGCTCATCTGCATGCTCGTTGTCCTCATCGGGGTCTCGACCTGACTGCAGTTCGTCGTCGTAACCGACTTGAGTGGGCAAATGCTCACAATCGATGGCGTCTGGCACTTTGGAGAGGTGTTCTCTTCACGGATGAATCCCGGTTTTCACTGTACAGGGAAGATGGTAGACAGCATGTATGGCGTCGTGTGGGTGAGCGGTTTGCTGATGTCAACGTTGTGGATCGAGATTCCCATGGTGGTGGTGCGGTTATGGTATGGGCAGGCGTATGTTATGGACAACGAACACAGGTGCATTTTATTGATGGCATTTTGAATGCACAGAGATACCGTGACGAGATCCTGAGGCCCATTGTTGTGCCATTCATCCACGACCATCACCTCATGTTGCAGCATGATAATGATAATGATAATTTGGGATGCTCTGGATCGGCATGTACTACAGCGTGTTCCTGGTCCTGCCAATATCCAGCAACTTCGCACAGCCATTGAAGAGGAGTTGGACCAACATTCCACAGGCCACAATCAACAACCTGATCAACTCTGTGCGAAGGAGATGTGTTGCACTGCGTGAGGCAAATGGTGAAGACCTTTGGTCACACCAGATACTGACTGGTTTTCGGACCCCCCCAATACAGTAAAACTGCACATTTTAGAGTGGCCTTTTATTGTGGCCAGCCTAAGGCACACCTGTGCAATTATCATGCTGTCTAATCAGCATCTTGATATGCCACACCTGTGAGGTGGATGGATTATTTTGGCAAAGAAGAAGTGCTCACTTACACAGATTTAGACAGATTTGTGAACAATATTTGAGAGAAATGGGCCTTTTGTGTACATAGAAAAAGTCTTAGATCTTTGAGTTCAGCTCATGAAAAATGGGGGCAAAAACAAAAGTGTTGCGTTTATAATTTTGTTCAGTCTATAGCCTATATCTTTATGAACTTTTAGAAGTGTCAGAGTTTCAGTTGTGTATTTGTCAATGGAGGGACAGAAAGCTCTCAGATTTCATCTAAAAGATGTTCATTTGTGTTTCACAGATGAACGAAAGTCTTACGGGGTTGGAACGACATGAGGGTGAGTAATTAATGACAGAATTTTCATTTTTGGTTAAACTATCCCTTTAAGTGTGTTAAGAAACTATTATGAATGTTACTCTTTAAGTACACTTAATATCATTTTATTATATTAACATTATATGCAGGTACAGTTTAATCCTTTTCTCTCTCTATGCATCTATAGATATCTGTTCAGTTCATTAAAAACAACTTGTGTATCTCTGATAGCTGATCAAAAGTGCTTTCTTGGATTCTTTTAATCTGCCCATAGTGCTCTACTTGTTAAATTACTCAATTATCCAAATTGTAATCCTGAGTTTTGCATTGGATTCTCGAAGGAAACTTTTAGTAATTTGCGCTTTGTCTCTCTGAGTAGAGATCTATATGCCTAATGCTGCGTTCACACCGGACGCGAATAGCGCGTCAAATTCGCGCCTGCCGCGTCTAGTTTGACGCTTGACCACTTTGTGTTAATTCGCGTGTCTAACGTGCGTAAAAACAAAAGTTTGAAGCGAAATTTACGCGCGTCAGAGGTGAAAGTTTTGGCGGCCATCTTTTTTAGATGTTTATCGAGCATTAGCGTTAGCATTAATCGAGAGAGTCACCGCTCGTATATGCTCTGGAGAGCAGAAACAGCTGCGTAGGGGACATCGTCGCTGTACTCGGATCCACCAGACCCTCCGGAGGGTTTCAGGAGTTTCACAATTTGCTCCAGGAGCTAGGTTTGGTGGACCTAACGGTGAGGACGCTGACGAGGACAGCGTAGGCCGTATAAGGCCTCGGCCTCGAGTGGTCGCTGCCTGTCGAGCCCGCGCTCTACAGCCCGGCGCGAGGTTCACCCTCGCCCGCACCCACCTAATCTGTCATTTATTTTTGTTTTGATAATAAATGGAGCCAGCCTCCAAAAGTGAAACCTGTCCTGTGATTTTTGTTTTTATACACTAAATTGTGTTTGTTGTCTTTACATTAGAATAATAATGTTTCATATGATCTAGAATAGATATGGAATAAATAGCATTCAATACAAAATGAGTAACTTATCTCTCATATATTGAAATCGAGTTTTTATGTGAAAGATTTGCTTTGTTGTGCATTTTAGTCATATTACAAAATAATTTATTGAGGCCAAACATAAAATAACATTATAAACTGTCACTTCACCACGTGACAGCAGCAAGCAGGCTCCTGATTGGTTAACGCGGCGCGAATTCACGCAGAAGTTCCGATTTTTCAACTCGGGCGGCAGACGCGAATTCGCATCAAACAAATGCACAAATAGCACTAATAAAATCATTCGCGCGTAACGCGCTTAACGCGCCAGACGCTCAATTCGCGCTATTCGCGCGAACTTGACGCGTGAATGAGGCGTATTCGCGTCTACCGCGCCGCGCTCTACGCCTCATTCGCGCCGCAGGAATTTTTTACGCGCGTAACGCGTCTTTGCATTGACTTAACATTGAAATCACTCGCGCCTGACGCGCTATTCGCGTCCGGTGTGAACGCACCATTACAGATTCAATTGAGTTTCTTAGCATCAATCTTATAGCAGTATCAAGCATGCTTCTTTGCCTCCAGAAAAAAAGAGATATTTCACATGAGGGATGCAAGAAAGGAAGTTTTGGGTCATGAATTTATTATGAAAAGAGATTTACTTTTCTTGTCAGGGTACCTTAATTCCACTTCCTAAATAATTAGCTTGTTCATATCAAGGCTTCTGGAGCCAAAAAAAAGAAAAAAAAAAAGAAAAAGTTGATAAATTGCAGGATCTGGTCCAGTTTGATTCAAGCTACAAATCTTGTTTGGGTCAATGCTGTTTACTTTTATCTTATCTTTTCTAAGTTGAGACATCTATCTCCCCTAGTATCTTCACAGACTCTTCTCTCTCAGTTGAATTTGGAGGTTTTTTAGTGATCAGTGGTTTTCTTTGCTAAAAGAACTGCATTCTATTGAAACTTGTATGTCATGTATTTAAAAATAATTGTAATTACACATTTGCAATGATAAAGTTGCAATTTAGTACATTTTAAATATCTTAAGTTTAACGGTAGTGTTATTTGATATTACATTTAAAGTTACTTTACGTGTGCTATAGTCACCACATCAAAAGAAGTAACAAACTAAATATTATTAAAACTTTTTATTTGACATTATTCCATAGTGCACTTAAAAGTGTACTTAAGTGTTAACATGAAAGCGTACTATTTAAGTGGCCTTTTATTTCACTAATATTACATTATCTGCAAGTACAGTTTTTTAAAATAAATTTTTAAGATTTTAAGTGTACATTACAAGTGTAAATTCAATACAGTAAGTGCACTTCTTTTTTACAAGGGCAGGACTGTGTATTGACTTAATAAGCCTGAAAAAAAATAGTCTTTAGGGAAAACATAGCCATGCTGCCAACACTACGCTGTTCTGAATGAAATATAGTTGTTTTAGTCAACACCATCAGATTTTCTGTTAGAGAAATGAAAATGGACCTGAAGTTAAGTTTAAAAACCACCCTGTAGACGTCATTAATTCATCTGTCTACAGTGGTTGCAGTGAGCTGGTGTCAATGGAGATCGACCTGTGAGTCATGTGGTCAGTCTCTCTCTGCCCGCTGCTTCTGCAGTGTTGCTAATGTGAAGATGTGAGCCAGTCTCTTGGCACATAAAGTTCAATTTTTGTGACACTGTAGCTAGATAGTAATTAACCTCTCCTATTTCTGCCATCTTGGCTCTATTGTGTGCTAATATGTCTTCAACTCAATCTGACCTGTTCCTCTATTATATATCTGCTGCTTGGCAGCTTTTTGAGTTTGGCTCAATTCTGCAGTCTTTCAAGTGCTTTCAGTCAGTCGTCTCATTGGCTAAAATTGATTAAGTTAAATGAAAACAAGAGGGAAGCACAAAAAACACACTCTCCAGACGGCTAATAAGGAGTTGTTACCGTAAAAGTCAAAAGTTTGGAGCTTGGCGTTCCCTTTTGGACTGGTAGTGATCTTTAATCAATTTGGCTGGAAGCTAAACTAGATGGACTTGATTTTCTCAAATGGAGATTTGGCTTAGCTGTACGGTAAATGGACTCACATCTGCATTATTGAACCGTTGCCTATTTTCGGTCTGGTGCCCAGGGTGGTGCCGGGGTCCTGACCTGTTTTCAGAATATGGCCTATTTCAGAATTTGGACAGAATCATGGAATAACTTGGAATGTTGCAGAATTTTGGATAAATAAATCAAAAGCCTGCACACTTAATCAAATGGTGATATGGACTTGTCTCTGTGAATATTAAAGTGCAAAACGACTGCTATTAAAAAAGTCTGCTTGTTGAGCGTGTCTCAGTTTGGTCTAGCTCACATACTCATGCACTTGTGACGATTGTGGTTTTTTCATTGTCCTCCGTCTCACTACTTTATGAGGACATGAATGCATGAACTTCATCTCCAGAGTTTCTCTAAGAGTCAATTCACCAGCTTTTCACCATTTCATTTGAGAAAAATATTGTCAGATACACACTGGAACTCAAAGGTCTTCAGGATATAACCCACCCAAATAAAACACTTTAAACAGTAAACATCTGTTGTGCCGCACCTTGTTTGCCAAAAAAAATTAAAGGAATTGTTCAAATTAACCGATGATGCAGAATTTAAAAAAAAGAAAAAAAGAAAAATCATGTTATTGGGCACAATTATTGTTAAAGTTTTAATACATTTTGGTACATTTTCATGATTTCAAATGATTAAACATGCTTTTTGATTATTAAAATTAAATGCAACCATTAGAAAGGAATCGGAATCAAAATGGAAAACACAGAATGTGGGAAAAAATAAAACAGTGTGGAGAAGGAAAAAAAAAAGGATTTCATAGGGCCCTAAATTTTAATTGGAATTTTTTTTGGAAAACTAATAAAAAAAATTTATTTTGGTTAAATGTAACTTTTTATTATGATTATGCATGTTTATGGATTAATACAATTTCCAGAAAAATGTAAATGGGGAATAAAAAAAAATAAATAAAAAAACTGATTTCATAGAGACCTAAAAATTTTAATGTTGTAAATGTTGTAGGCCAAATATTGTTGTAATATTGATGTTCGGTTGTATACGTTTCATGATTTTAAATGATTAGATATGCTTTTTGATACTAAAATTTAACTTAACCTGTTAAGCTGCAACGCCACTTTTGAAAAATCCCCAGAAATGACATACCCAAACTGAAACACATACAGTTCATGAACCCTTTGCACTAAAAGCACAAGTATGATCTCATTTGAAAGCTGACACCTGGTAGTTTATTGTAAATGTAGAATTAATTATTGTCATAATGAAAAAAATTGTTTTAAATAGCTTCAAAGTTTTGTAAAGTTATTAGAAATTAATTTTTATGAAACATATTCATGAAAATAAAATTGAAGTGGGCACTGTAGCAATCTAGAAATGCACTGCAGCTAAAGCCATATGTGTGACCATGTTATATTTAAAATCTGAAAATGATAAGTCTAAAACTCTGTATTTAGTTAAATGTTTTTCAAGATCATGTCAAATTACTTTATTTTGGGCCTAGCTAGCATGTTAGCTTAGCACACCATCAATACACGACCATTTATGAGATTAAAACCATGTTTGTGCTCCAAACGTACTTTATAACGCAAGTTGAGTGTTTTAAATAATCTTCTGTGATCTAATTTGGCTTCAGATAAAAAAAAATCTGACAGAAAATATATTATTTATAGAATTATGTACAATGATAAAGTCTATATCGATTAGCATTACATTATAAATATAATCTATTATTATAAAAATACCTGGCATTGCTTGAAGAACACAGGCAAATCACATATCATTGCAATCATGTTTATTGTTTTCAAAACGTCTGTATCTGCATATTACAGCGATCTCTGTGTTAGCTTTGTGTGTAGCTGCTATCAGTGACGTCCATAGACAGTATAAGAAATGGACAGAGTCATCTCATTGGAACTCAATTGAGGCAAGTGAAGCCCATTTTCAGCGATTTTTTAGGACTTCCGTTCCTGACGCGCAGACTCAAACTGAGCTTGACGACGTAGATGTGACGTGAGCAACCTGTCTGTCTTCTAGTGGCTGTGGCATGAGAAATCTGAATCATTCCCTTCCGAATCTTGCAGAGACAGAGAGTGTGAGTAGGAGGTGTCCATGAGCTAGGAGCAGGAGAAACTTTTGCTAGGTATTCCGATTAATTATTTTGTCATTTTGCCTCCACGTCCCCCCGACTGACCGCAAGCTTCTCCTCCCGTCAATACGGTAATCTCTCTACTGTGCGACAGAGAGTCGCGTGGTTATGACGCAATCGTTAGCCTACTTTTACAAAAACTGTTTTTACGGGGCCATAACGTAAGCTACAAGGTAATGGAGCATTTTATACATTGTCGTGTTTCTTTAGAAATAAATAATGGACAAATAGAGTCTTCAAACGCCTCAGATGTAAAGTTATTCGCTGTCAAAGTGACGCCAAAATGAATGGGAGTCAATGGGATGCTAACAGCAGGTGAAGTTCTGCTACAAGATGGTGGCACGCGGCCGGCTTCAACTTCCGGTCGACTTCCTTCCCGCTTGGTGACGTCCTTGAAGGTCACATGATTATGGCTCTTCTTCATGTTCCATATATGGAGTATTTTTGTGCATATAGCGCCCTCAGGCTATTGGTATGAATTGAAAACACAGCACATCTCAGTAAGAAGCGCTCATAATGATTACATCGACGCATTTGGGTATAAATTCAATAAATATTATTCCTGTCTATAGAATATATCAATATTTCTCCAAGTCTGCACATTTTTGAGCTAAAAGCCCTGAGGGACGTTGTTTTGTGAAGCACTGTCATGACGACAGCACAGAGTTTTTTTTTCTGAATGGACCAGCTGACACTCATAATTCATATTAAAGGGATCAACGCATTTTTTCATTTCATAACTCCTGACACAAATTAAGACATAACTGTCACTATAAGTTTCTCAGAATACAATAGTGGTCAAATACTGAAACTTGAGTCTTATATCTTTTTAATGATGTATAGTTTGTCAAAGTATAACATTTAATCTGATAGTAACTTTGAACTAAATAAATAAAAAAACGCTTCAGTGCGCCGACGCACTGGTGAAGCTTAATTAAAACGGAATCCAGAAAAATCTAAACGCAAAACAGGATTTTGGGGAAAATAAAACTGAATTCTGTAAAAAATAAATAAAAAAACACATCCTATCCCATGGTGGACAGAATGAGCTTTGCAGAACCAACGATCTCAGAGCGTGTAAACATGGACCTTCTGTCTCGATTAGTAAACAACCTGAATGTGTGCACAGACAAACACATACGGCACAAACACTACATTAGCCTAATTGATGAATGTGTGCTCAATGAGGAGTGTGTGTGTGTGTGCGTGTGTGTGTGTGTGTGCTCAATGAGGAGTGTGTGTGTGTGTGTGTGTGTGTGTGTGTGTGTGTGTGTGTGTGTGTGTTGATTTCTTTTACAAATGAGCGGTTTGGAGTGCATGCTGGGTAATGTGATAGCGTTTTATTGATGAATTCCAAACGAATTGGATCAACTAGGCATAAGCGTTCCTACAGATCCTCATCCTGATGTTTCATCACAATGCATGATATGAGATGGCACAAAAGAACAATTTATATGAAAGAAGTAATTTGTGTTCAATTGTTTGCTACTATGAGAACTTGAGTTTCTCATAAGAAGAGATGGAATATCATTTGTCATATTATGTGTTTTTCCATCCGTTCTTGAGAGAAAGAATATTACTGTAATGTTACATCAGCTGAGATCTGCCTTATAAATCGTAACTAGGATAACTGCCTCCAGCTCGCTCGCTCCACTTTTCCACCGACCAGGTATGGTGCTCATTCTGGAGTCATTCTGTGCATCAGAACAGTTTTTGGCTGGTAAAATCATCTCTAAATCATCTACACCCTGTGGTCTCTAATGTCCAGTAACTTTCCTGCACAAGCACTAACTGATTTCCTCAAGTACAGTTTTCAAAACAACAAGATCTCAAAACGCTAAACTATCGTATTCATTTTTCTGGTCAGTCTGGAATAAAAATGGTTGTATTTGTGAGGATCATGTTTGAATAAAATATTCCTTGTTATTTATTTGTTTATTACTTTCTGAGAGGTTTGTGGTTCTTGTTTAAAAGGGTTGATATTACATTGAGATAATCACTAGCAAATGAATTTCACAGTTATGGTCACACGGCCAGTTGTGTGAATGGACAGTGTAGATAAAGATTAACCTCTGTGAGTTTCTGTCATAAATACATCCAAGACTCACCTTAGACTGGAAGAGACTGTCTCCCTGACATATAGGGGCTGTTTACACCTGGCCACTTCATGCGTTTTCTCAGATCGGATAGCTATCTGATTTATCAAAACGATTCCAGCTGGTCACATAAATGTGTTTTTGCGAAACGGATTTAAATCCGATCTTCAATTCCCGCACTATTATGCAGATTTATTGGAGCGCACGTCACTGAACGCAACAGATATGAGCTGCATTTTATTGATCATCAGCTAAAATTTCAAAATCAAAGACCGCAATAAGAGAGAGCGGCAACAGCCCTGATAAGATGATTTCATTTCTAAAGAATTTACTTTTAATGATGATGATTATGTGTTAAGCGTCTGCGACTTACTTTCACTTTGATTTGCGATAGTTTGCACGTTGGCTCAATGAATAGATGCTCAGCTTCTCATCGTAGCGTCGCGGCCCAGACCTCCTCCTGAAGTGGTTTGATCGATCGGGTTCAAATCCGTCTCAAATGCGTTTCGGAGGGCATTTAAACCTGGTCTTTTAACGATCAGATAGCTATCCGATCTGAGAAAACTCATGAGGTGACCAGGTGTAAACAGCCCCATAAAGTTTTAGAGGCAGGTTTATATGAAATTGTAGGCTTATTCCCCGATAAATGAAAATAGAATATTATGCCGAAATACTTTAGCATTTCTTTTCAAGAGTTTTTATTTTTAATAAGGATATATCAGGACTGTTGTATCACTTTGACATGCTTTACTTTATGCACCCAAAACATTTCAAAATAATTATAATAAAGAGTCATTCAATAAAGTATTATTCATAGTCACTACGAGCTGCATTTTTAATGTGTTTGAATAAATTAATTGGGAAAAAGTGTCCCTACTACATGATTTCAGTTGAGTCATGTCAACTCTCGGGATAGTTTATAAAACATTTGTAAATGGAATGTACATAGGTTTGGTCTTGGCGGACTAGATCTGATACGCTGCTGCTGCTGCTGCTGAACAAGTGTGACTTGCTTCTGCTAAACGCTCAGAACATGAAATTGTATACATATTGTGAATGAATGTAAACATGCTGCTGCTGCTAGAGCGAGGGATGCAGATCTAGCCAGGTGGTGCTGGGGAGGTGGAGGACTAGAAAAAGAAGTTGCATAGCACTAGAGTTAATGTTTTTGTTTAGATGCAATGTGGTTATAGGGAAGTAGTAATGGATACGTGAAATTGATTGGCTACATCAGAGTTACAGCGAATAGAGTTTCATGGCTGAACTGTTCATATATCTGAGATTTGACGGCACTACCGCTTGACAAATCCATAATTAGTTCCTCCTCACTAGCAGCCTTGTAAACATGACCGTTTCCAGATAAACTGTGTACGCCTGACTTCAGCCAATCAGATTAGAGCTTGCCAGATCATGAGGCTGAGATTAGTAAAAAAAAAAACAGTCAGTGAGAGAGGTGAAGAATGTGACATCATAGCTTTTGAAAAACACAAAGTAAACAGCAGAGCTAAAGTAATCTAAAGTTTAATCTTCCTCATGAATATGCATGCATATAATTAAGGTAACGCTGTCACCTTCAATGCAGTATGCAAATGAGTCCGTTATTGATTTGATTTTTACTTGTTCTTGTCAGCTATATGCGTTTATGTGACAGGTGTTGATGACCGTATGCAAATGTTGGGAATTTTCCTGTGAGATTACAGTCTCCACTCCTCATGAAACACTTCTCACTTCGTTTTGCTTCATAAACGTGACAAGATGTATTTGCACGTTATCTACAGGCTGTGCAAGCGTTTACATCCTACTTCAGCGTTCAAATGATTTCTTTGAGCAGCCGTGCAAAAAATAACACACCCTCTCTCTCTCTCTCTCTCTCTCTCTCTCTCTCTCTCTCTCTAGTACTCCAAAAGGAGACAACATATATTCTAGCAGAGATATACATATAAATATTATAGTCTTTCTCTTCTTGGAAATATAAATATTGAAGACATCATTTCCTGTGTATCCTGAGGCGTATATTGATTTTTGTCCAATAAAAGTCTCTGTTGGATGATACTGGCCCTTCATCAGAGTAGCAGTAGGAGCAGATCATGGGTTGTCAAGATACAAGTGTATTAATTACTGAACACTGCATAGTATGCACAGTATGTCTACTATTTAACACAAATAAAATATTGCAATAAGACAAAGTTAGTGGTACATTCTCTAGAGAACAAGAAGTGCTCTTAATTGTATTGAATGTGCACTCTTAACCGTAAATTAAAAGGTCTTTAAGTGTATTTAAAGCGACTAAACTTTCATGACAATGTTTTTTAACACACTGCTGATGTGATTTGAGCTTTGTACTTCCTATAAGACATCCCATGATCTTCAAACAGGAAGTGTTTGAGCAATAAATCAATGATATAATCACACACACACAATCTCTCAGATTATGTACACATCCTCAGGCCACAAACAACAAAAGCTTGAAGAATAGAAGATAATCTAATGATCCACCTCACATTTAACCACCTCTCATGGCTGAACTAGTTAATCTAGTCATTGTTAATACTGTTAAATCATAATACATTAATACAGGATCTGATCGCCAAACTTTCTCTCATTTTATGTTATCTTTATTAAAAAAATCTCTGCAATCTGATTGGATGATCTGTGTTCACCTGACACACATTAGTTTATCTGATCATGTTTTATATGCCAAAATTACATTGAAATTTCTTAGATAATAACATGTCCTCCATGAAAATGATTTCATTAGTCTGGTTAATGGTCTCTCAAATCCCATGTAAAGCTGATATTTTCTACTGTACACACTGGTAATACACTGTCTAATTAGGTTTGTTTTGCTGTATTTTTTTTCCAATTATTACCATATTCTTACAATGTATTTTTGACAGGGTGTAATGGACCCCAAACTGAAGAATAATAATTATATTTGATATGTCACATTGCTTAAAAGGAAATGCTGTGATTAAACAGAGGGTTAAAGAACTTGAAGCAAAATAAGACATTTGTTTCTAAATTAATATTATTCTATTGTTCTATTTCATCAGAAACAATCTGAAAACAGGGCTTTAAGTGTAAAATACCGAACTTGTCCTTTAACGTCACTTAGTATGAATTATGAGTTGTTTTCCTCATGGGGACCAAAACATGTCCCCACAATGGCAACATTTCTGGTATTGCCATCTTTGTGGGAACATTTTGTACTTATGTCCCCATAAGGACAAGGATTTTGGATATTGCTATCTTTGTTGTGGGAACATTTTGTCCACACACACACACACACACACACACACACACACACACACACACACACACACACACACACACACACACACACACACACACACACACACACACACACACACACACACACACACACACACACACACACACACACACATTGTGTCATTCATGTGTTATGAAAAACATCACTTAGTTTGATTTTATTATAAGCTGTTTTCCTCATGGGGACCAAAAAATGTCCCCACAAGGACAAGGATTTCTGATATCGCCATCTTTGTGGGGTCATTTTGTCCACATAATGTAGGATTTACCAGGCCACACACACACATTGTTACCTTAAAGTGCTATTTCTACCAAATATAAACCATATCAAACATGTTTTGTTGGTATAAATTAACATATTAACATGAATAAACATGAATAAAACCAGTTACAGTAATTTAGATCTTTTTATTTTTTTCAGTGCTCATTCAGACAGATGGTTTTGGTCGTTGTGTCATGTCTTGTGCTGTTTTCTTTTTCTTTTTGTAAATTTTTTTGTCAACTTTTCCATATGTGAAGTTTCATTTTATTGCGGCCTGTGTTGTGGAACACAAAAACACACCTTCTGTCAGTGCCTAGAAACAAATCTGATCAGGTGAATCGGAAACCAGATTATACAAACCATAGTCAAATAGATGTTCAAGTCAATTTTAGTCAATTTTATTCAATTTTAAAATAAGAAGCACAATACTCCAAAATTATTAAGGCCTACATTTAATATATACTATATGTATTTGAATTGCATATAAAAATCCATCCATTGGTTTACACAGTTTTAACATAAACTAATAAACTTAATGTGATGCATATTCTTCAGTTATGTATTAATGAAATTGGTAAGATTTCTGTAATTATACTAATAAATGTAATGTTTTTTAAATCTCATACATTTGAACAGCTTGTACTTTTTAACTAAATACATTTAATTGTTTTGTTTTCACAATGAACGGATTTATGCTGATTCTAAGCAATCTGAATAAATGCATTTTGAAAATGATTTTTAAATAAAATACATGCAAACAATTATTAATAAATATTGATTTGCCAGAAATCATACCTGTTTCTTATTTGTTTCATGTATGCATGACTGACATACATGCATCACATTAAAGCTGCAGTCGGCAAGTCTGGCAGATTGGGTCGATTAGCCAAAATTTTTAATGTTTACAACTCTCATGCCCCGCCCCACTACCAGCGAGCACCCTCCCATCGAGGTCGTGCTCGTCAGTGCGTCACTGTGCGTGTGTACCTGATTTTCTGTGAACGCGTCCGTCTCTTCAGCATCTATCAACACCATGGACTCGGAGGTAGGCTGCCCTGGCTAATTTATCCATAGATAGCAATAACCGAGGAATTGGAAGCTTGTTAGTAGATTTTCTCTCCGCCATCACGCTTCATGCAATCTCCAGGCGAACTTCAGGCGTGGTGTGTGCATGTGATATTAACGTGCGCGAGTGAGGGGGGATCTGTGGCGTGTGCACGACCTGTGATTGACAGTCAGATCTCACACACACCCCCCTGCGCTGATTGGACCCGATGATCCGGGAGCGGTGGATTTTTGCAAAACAAATAACACGCTCCAGGTGGAGTTAGAAGCTCGGGTTTTTTTTCTAAAACCATCTTATTTATGTTGTTCTGTCGGATTATAGTGTCAATTTCACTGAATATGATCAAAAAAATGTTGCCGACGGCAGCTTTAAGTTTATTAGGGTGTTAAAACTGTGTAATCCAAATGGATGGAAATTTGATATGCTATCATAAACATAAATCTCTCAAGCCATCCTAATTGTTGAACCCTGATAACAGTGTTGCAGTGAACTATTCTTTTAAATTCTGTTTAATGTATTTCACACATGAAACAGGGGATTGTGGCACTTCAGCCAACAAAGGAAACATTTCATGGCCTCTCGTTCAAGCATGTGCATTCATGATTTCTGTCCTTCAGTTCCCTTTTGACAAAACCATGACTGTATGTGTGATAAATGATGATGTGTGTTTCATGTAGTCATATGACTTCAGTCAGACTGTGAAGGTGAACGATCCGTTTCTCTGAAACAACCCTGCTGAACTTTCATGAATATTCATGATTATGAATAATGTTGTTGAAGGATACCGTCTCTTCATGTGATAATGATATTATGGGTAGTTACTCAAACTCATGGTCAATGGCGACGCCACAAGAAAAGAACACCTTGGTTTGTTTTTTCAATTTCCAGATGAATGATTATTAACGGAAAGAAACTTGCCTTTTTGTAATGTTGCTTCAGCTTTTCTGCTGTAAGAACGGAATAGCTTAAAGTAGAATTATTTAACAATTTCCCCATAATATTTAAAATACTGTGTCATGTTGTTTTAATAATGTGCAACAGATAACATATCTGTTACCATCTCAAAAATGTGTTTTATGGTTTCCTGACCCTTGAATGTCACATAATCACACACCCTGACACACAATCACACCCCCCCCCCCCCCCCCCCCCCACACACACACACTCATTCGCTTGTCACTCCTACATTTGTTTCTCACAGTGGTTGAATGAAGGCCATTGTAGTATCAGAATTGCAGGCCTGTGTGTGTGAAGAATCATGTATGAAACTAAATGCTCAAAGTACGCCATAGTGACACAAATGTAGATAACAAATCGTTATTTTTGTTGAACCACAACAAGACAACATTCTGTTATGTCAGGGACTAGACATGAATGAAATTAGGGACTATTAATGAAATTGTATAGAAGCCCATTTCAGAGGGGAAAAAAGTCATTGCTAAAAAGGAATAAAGTCACTTTTTATTTTGATGTAAAAGCAGGCTTTCATAAATTTGTTTAACCAAAATATAGTGCTTTTGACCCACTTAAGTAGGACTTAAGTGCATTTTTATATGAAATTCCATAATTCCTTCTGGTGTCTTTGAAATATGGTTAAAGTTACTGCTGAATGTACTGACAAGCATTTATGGTAAACTAAAATATACTTTGTAATTTCTACTGATAAATGTATGTCATGTATTTAAATATATTTGTAATCACACATTTGTAATTATGAATTTGCAACTTAGTACATTTAAAAAAATATTAGCTTTAAATAGAATATTGAATAACATGCGTATTTAACATGTAGTTTACATTTAGTATGTTAGTCAACACACATCAAAATAAGTGTACTTCTTTTAAAGCACATCAAAAGATTATTAAAACGTAATTATTTAAAATGTACTTTTAAAGTAAAACTTTCAACTTGACTTTAATAAAGTGTGAAGAAACACAGGAATGAAATTGTAGTCTCTTTATGTACACTCAGGTGGCCTTCATTTTATTATTATTAACTGCATATACAGTTACTTAAAAAATATATTTTTTAAGATTTGAAGTTCACATTCAATACAATTAAGTGCACTTCTTTTTCAGGCACTTGAGTCTGTGCTATATAGTCACTCTATTGCACATCAACGACCTTTAGATATGACTACGTTCACAATACTCCACGTCCACACAGGAACTCATTGCTTAAATCGGGTGTTAGTCTTTTCTGAACTCTGTTAATGTTTCTCTGCTGCTAGTTTAATGGTTAAAGGTCTGAATGGCAGATCAAAGGTTCAAGGTTCAACTCAGAGTAAGTGTAATCCAGATGTAAAAGATCATAACCTGACCCTGAGGCCTTATTCTTGTCCTTGTCTCACCCTGAATTGTTTCTCAAACACATCGCCAGACAAACTCTGATAAGGGTTTGCTCTTGTTTGAGGTGTGTGAGATTGGACTGAGGTCAGAAGATTTACACCATGTTAGTCATGTCTGGGCATTTGGTCTTGCAGGTCGAGAGTGTTGCAATAGTTTACACACACACACACACACACACACACACACACACACACACACACACACACACACACACACACACACACACACACACACACACACACACACACACACACACACACACACACACACACACACAGTCACTGGGAGATTTGTTTAGTGTACTCAAAGGGTGTTGTTCAGCACACACACAGATAATCTTGAACATGTTTGTAAAATCCATGAGTGCTTTCGATAGGATTAGATGTGAGGCCTGTGTGTTACCTTGAGAAAAACAGACTTACAACCCACAATCCTCATACTTCCTGCTTTATAATAACAGTGTGATAACATTTCGATACTGTCTTCAAGGTCTGAAGGCAGATGTTGCTCTCTCCCAAAATAACTGGGCTCTAGACAATTTTTAGTTGACAAATTTCAGTATTGTAGAACAACCATTCTGTTCAGAAGTACCTTATTTTATTGAGAGCATAATTCCTTAGGTTAGCTTTTAACTACAAACAAATGTTCCCTTACAATTGATTCAACCCTACAGTTATGCATTCTATGTTAAACAATAACTAATAATGTTTTTCAATGTTTTTAGAATGCCATTATTCATTCACACAACTCTGTTGTGAATATGTATATCTAATTGCACATTGTCATATGACAAATCAGATGATTTGTGATGATGAGTTATACAGTATATCATCATAATAGTTTGTTTTGAAACGGATGTAACCGAAAAATGACTTGAGGTTCCTGACTCATAAATTAAAAAGCTTAAGAAAGTTGGAGGATGTTTGTAAAACTTTTTGACTGACTTGTATGTATGTATGTTTATGTATATATGTATATATATATGTACTGTAAGTGTGACAAACATAGCAGGGCTGTGATGTCCGATTTGCCAAAAAAAAGTTTTATATATAAAACTTTTATTTTGGTCAGTCGTTTTCTTTTGGCAAATAGGACATCACAGCCCGCTATGTTTGTCACACTTACATATGGATGTACACAAATATTTCCCGACTGATGCTCACAATGACTTGTTTTGACATTTAAAATCGACTCATTTAAATTTTTTGTCACATATGTGAAAAATGTTTATCCTTAAAATGCTAGTATTAATCCCTTAGAAAATTTTATTTAAATAAGCTTAAAAATGTTCAGTGCTGTATATTTTCCAAGTATACTTTATGTAGTAAGTATACTTAAATGTAGCCTATTAGTAGTATTCTATTATACTAATAATACTAATTGGGACTAAATTGGTCCACGTTTTAGTTTACAAAAGTATACTTTTATGTGTAGGCTACTATTTCAATAATTTGTACTAAATTGGGCCATTATTTATTTATTTATTTATTTATTTATTTATTTATTTATATCTATCTATATATATATATATACTCACCTAAAGGATTATTAGGAACACCTGTTCAATTTCTCATTAATGCAATTATTTAATCAACCAATCACATGGCAGTTGCTTCAATGCATTTAGGGGTGTGGTCCTGGTCAAGACAATCTCCTGAACTCCAAACTGAATGTCAGAATGGGAAAGAAAGGTGATTTAAGCAATTTTGAGCGTGGCATGGTTGTTGGTGCCAGACGGGCCGGTCTGAGTATTTCACAATCTGCTCAGTTACTGGGATTTTCACGCACAACCATTTCTAGGGTTTACAAAGAATGGTATGAAAAGGGAAAAACATCCAGTATGCGGCAGTCCTGTGGGCGAAAATGCCTTGTTGATGCTAGAGGTCAGAGGAGAATGGGCCGACTGATTCAAGCTGATAGAAGAGCAACTTTGACTGAAATAACCACTCGTTACAACCGAGGTATGCAGCAAAGCATTTGTGAAGCCACAACACGCACAACCTTGAGGCGGATGGGCTACAACAGCAGAAGACCCCACCGGGTACCACTCATCTCCACTACAAATAGGAAAAAGAGGCTACAATTTACACGAGCTCACCAAAATTGGACAGTTGAAGACTGGAAAAATGTTGCCTGGTCTGATGAGTCTCGATTTCTGTTGAGACATTCAGATGGTAGAGTCAGAATTTGGCGTAAACAGAATGAGAACATGGATCCATCATGCCTTGTTACCACTGTGCAGGCTGATGGTGGTGGTGTAATTGTGTGGGGGATGTTTTCTTGGCACACTTTAGGCCCCATAGTGCCAATTGGGCATCGTTTAAATGCCACGGCCTACCTGAGCATTGTTTCTTACCATGTCCATCCCTTTATGACCACCATGTACCCATCCTCTGATGGCTACTTCCAGCAGGATAATGCACCATGTCACAAAGCTCGAATCATTTCAAATTGGTTTCTTGAACATGACAATGAGTTCACTGTACTAAAATGGCCCCCACAGTCACCAGATCTCAACCCAATAGAGCATCTTTGGGATGTGGTGGAACGGGAGTGCATCCCACAAATCTCCATCAACTGCAAGATGCTATCCTATCAATATGGGCCAACATTTCTAAAGAATGCTTTCAGCACCTTGTTGAATCAATGCCACGTAGAATTAAGGCAGTTCTGAAGGCGAAAGGGGGTCAAACACAGTATTAGTATGGTGTTCCTAATAATCCTTTAGGTGAGTGTGTGTGTATATATATACTATATATATATATATATATATATATACTATATATATATATATCTCTCAGGGGTGTGATTCTGACGCAGATCAAGTGTTTTCCAATTCTTTACGCTCGCGCGGACGTGGATCTACACAAAATAATAGCTTTTTAATTTTATCTGGGCTTTCAACAATAGGAAATTCTACAGGTGCCAATCTACCAACATGGCATTTGGCTACCATTATAGGACTAAGGACGTTATAAAATATAATATAATATAATATAATATAATATAATATAATATAATATAATATAATATAATATAATATATAGGACGTTTGCACTGTATTTCATTAAATGTATATAAATGATGTCACTGTGTGTGTGTGTGTGTGTGTGTGTGTCATGGTAGGTGCGCCGTATATTTTTCTGCTTTTTTGTTCTTTGCCAATCACACCTATGATATATATATATATATATATATATATACAGTGCTTAATTTGTAAAGTGGGAGGTCCCGGAGCGCAGAGGGGGTGTGGATTCGGCGACTCAAAACGGGGGTTGGAGGTAACGGAACAAAGAAAAAATAAAATACACTGCCTACGTAGCTTCTCTGCAGGGACAGCGCCAGAGAATTTTTAACGCATGTGCTGAGTGGGTGCTAGATCATTGACGGGGAGCTGCGCAAAACTTGGCCACTAAATATTTAATATTCAGTTATGTTAATGATCACAATTACAGTTTTAATTTGATTAAATTGAACAAGCGCAACATTCAGCATTCAATCAAATAGGCCTATTCTAAAAGATGTAGGCTATCATTAATAATAATGTTATTTCAACACAATATCTCGTTATTTCGAAATAATATGTGTGCGTGCATCTGTAAATCCGGTGACGCGTGTATTGATTTTTATTAATAAACAAGTGTTTTCTCTAAAAGTGTCGACTCGGCTGCAAAGATGAAGTTGACGATCGCCATCTCCGTGTGAACGCGCTTATAGAGAGAAATGCACATAAATAAGCCTAATGGATTACATAATCAGAGAGTAGCCTTTTTCTTTTTTCGTTTTGAATTATTTCGTTTAAAGACATTTCAAGCTTTGTGTATTTGATGTATTTGTCATGTCTGTGTGAGGCATACACTGAGTTTCGTTAAGTTAGGATGTGCTCTAGTTCACGTGCAATGCAAGTGAGCGCGCGGGCGCCTCCGTTATATTTGTTTCGTAGGCCTATTCATTAAATACAGGCAATTGGTTGATGAAAAATGTATTAAAATTAAGATACAATTTATACAAAACGAAATTCACTTTAAAGAAAGGCTTTCTACAAAACAACTTCAACTTCAACGGTCAAAATCATGTCTGACCCGCTCCATGTCTCATATTGCGCATCCTATCTTACTCGGTCGTGCTGTTCACTTTTCATAAATCAACATAAATGAAAAAAAAAACAAAAAAACATAATATTTTAACAAATATGAAACTAAATGCGCTTTTTTAATGGCTACAATAGTAGGCCTACATGCTCTCTATTTGTACAAATTGCTGCACATTAATTTAATTCTGAATTTTGCAAACACAGTTGAAAGGCATTTGTTCAAATCAAGTTCATGGATAATTGTGCGTGCATTTATTAATCATTATGATACTAAAATCCTAACAAATAGGCTATGCTATGTACAAAAAATCAGATGAGCCCATAATATGAACGCATTTACACGTTAAGCATTTTCCTCCCATAGAAAAACATTATCGCTTAATGTGGCTTAATGCAGATTAGAATGTCCCCTTATTATGTCGAAATAACAAGATATTATGTCGATACTAGGCTGTGTCCACCGTGGTCTCCTTTTTGATCAGCGGAAACGATTTTTGCTTGTTTGGGATCTGACTGTCCAGCGTATTTGAAAAAGTTAAGCAAACTTTCCTGTCTTTTTGACATTTTTCCCCTGAGTGAAACGATCGAGGCTAACAGCAATCTCAACTCGTACAACAAGCGCGCAAGTCATGTGTCACAAACATTGAACACTACACAAACAGTAATTTTTTTATTTTTTTTATTTAGGCAATTAATTTTAGTGACACAGGAGGTGCCGGATCCAATAAAAAAGGTTCCAGATCCAATGTCGGAGGTGACGGAACATGTTCCGGCGTGTTCCGGCTCAAATTAAGCCCTGTATATGTATATATATATATATATATATATATATATATATATATATATATATATATATATATAAATATATACTTCACTATTTCAATACAAATTGGCACTAAACTGGCCCGCTTGCTACTAGTTTTGTTACTTGTTACTAGTTACTACTTGTTACTACGGATGAGATGTTAAACCGAGGTCCTGACTCTCTGTGGTCATTAAAAATCCCAGCATGTCCTTCGAAAGAGTAGGAGTTTAACCCCGGCATTCTGGCCAAATTTGCCCATTGGCCTCTGTCCATCATGGCCTCCTAATCATAGCTTCATCACTCGGTCTCCTCCACCAGTAAGCTGATGTGTGCTGGGTGTTCTGGCGCAATATGGCTGCCGTAATAAATGTAATGAATTATTATTATTATTATTATTATTATTATTAGTTTACAAATGTATACTTTTAAGTGTAACAGTAGTAAACTTTTAGTACTAGTTTACACTATTTTGCAACATTAAGTTTTTTTTCTTTTGTATTGCAACTACACTGTACACTATACTACAAATGGCCTTAGAGGTATACTGTTATATACTTCTAGCCCACTTTTTAGTTTATTAAAGTGAACTTTGTAGTATACTCTTTGAAGTACACTACCTTTTATAGTGCAAGTGTGGCTGTAAGTTTTCTTTAAGCGATCTTAAAGTGCAAGAAATGTCAACTAAATGTATGAAGTTAAGAATAGGTTTCTACTTAAGGTTTCTACTTTTGAATGTCCTTTAAACTTCATAGTAAAATGGGATAAAACACTAATATAATAATAATTTCTCAGTTTTCTATATTAATCTAAGTAACCAAGGACCGGATTCACAAAAATCTTCTTAAGAAAGAAGCCAAGAAAATGTTAAAAATAAATTCTAAGAAGTTCGTAAGAATGTTCCTAAATTTTTTTTTTACAGGCTTTGGTGTTATTTGATTGAAAGGTGGGTATTGCTGAAGACTCGCTGAAGGAAGCTCACTAGGTTTTGGTACAGAGATTGTATGTCAGTTGCAGAGATGTCTGTCAGTAGCTGGCTTAACTTTATCCTTATTTAACTGTTTGCTGTAATGAGACCCGCCTGTGTAACACACACCAGATGAGCTTAATCTGTGCGTGTGTGAGAGTAAGATCAGTTTCAGCCCTTTGTTACGGGGCACCAACAGCCAGATCGGGTTCCGCTGAGTTCAACCCATCATTTCATTTAAGAGAGAGCGAGAAGAAAGCATTGAAAGATGGATGGAGTATACCTCCATCCATCCGACTGTATACCTGTGATGTTAATTGTTTTCCAATGGTTAATTAATGTCAACAATCTCCTGGAAGATTCAGATGTTTTACACCTGCAGCTTTCACACATGGCTCTCATTTACGAGAGAGAGAGAGGAGAGAGAGAGAGAGAGAGGAGAGAGAGAGAGAGAGAGAGAGAGAGAGAGAGAGAGAGAGAGAGAGAGAGAGAGAGAGAGAGAGAGAGAGAGAGAGAGAGAGAGAGAGAGAGAGAGAGAGAGAGAACGTGGCCTTGTCTTGTTCATTGTTTTGTTGATGTTAGTGGTGTGAGTGATTGAGAGAGTTTAATTGAGCTGCAGCATCTGCTCACACTAGAGACCATGAGTCTCTCTCGTTCTCGTCTCATGAAAGTGGAGCTCGTCTCTCAGATCTCATAGCACCTCAATGGAGTCTCCACGGAGTTTCCATAGCGATGGGTTTTGTTTCAATTCAATTAGCCTAGATCTTTTAAACAAGGATCAGATCACCTTAACGAGATTAACGCCCACTCTTTCCCCTCACACACATAGGAAAGACAAATCACACTTAGAAATTGCTTGTAAATATCACAAATAATTACAAGAAACAGCAAGTAACACATTGCATTAAATGTGAGATGTTCAAGTAGAAAGACTGAAATAGTGTACATATATATGTACAATTTACACATTTTACAATTTACACAAAAAAATTAACAAATAAATTATATATATATATATATATATATATATATATATATATATATATATATATATAATTTATTTGTTTATTTTTTTGTGTAAATTGTAAAATAAACGTATTTTATTTATCCTGGTATCATACAAACATGACTGAGATCTCATGAGCCTTGAAGGAGAAATAACATGTTCATAAGGACACAATCAGAACAGGCTGTTGGTTGGCCCGTGTCTCCTCAAGCGCTCTTAATACTAAAGAGATTATATTTGCATGGCAAATCAACCTGAGAAGACTGACTGTCTTTGGCAGGTGGTGTGTGTGTGTGTGTGTGTGTGTGTGTGTGTGTGTGTGTGTGTGTGTGTGTTTGGGCAGTTAGACTCAGATCATGTGAGATAATAAACCTCAAATGATCTTATTCATTTGAAACGGCAGGGAGAAATGACTTCCCTGCCCAATTTCTCCTTACAGCGTTGAGTTTAATTACCAACATCTTAATTCTGGGATGTTGAGATTTTGGCATGTTGCCATGTGGTTGCTAGGGTCTCTTGTAAAAAAAGAAGTCTGCTTAATTCTATTCAATTTGCATGTCAAATCTTAAATAAATAATAATAATAAAAAAAACTGTACTAGCAGATAATATAATATTAATGACATAAAAGGCCACTTAAGTGTAATTAAGTACTTTGTACTGTTTTAATAATTCTTGGTCAACCTTTTAAAAAGTGCTTATTTTGATATGTTTACTAACATTCTAAAGCACATGTAAAGTACTTGATTTATAATTTTAACTATAGTGTGTTAATCAATATTGTATTTTCAGTTAATCTATTTTACTAAATTGCATTATTACAAATGTGTAATAACATATATTTAAATACATGACTTACACGTTTCAATAGAAATGACATTAAAGTATGTTTTAGTTTAGCATAAATACTTGCCAGTACATTCTGCAGAACTCTTTAACCATATTTCAAGTAAAATAAAAGTAATTATGAAATTACTTAAGTGCATCTTTATTTCAACTTGGAAATGTTACTTAAAGGTCCTTGATTTTTCTACAGAAGAAAACCAATGCTTACTTCTACATCATCGCATGTTTGGCCCCGCCCTCTGGCGTATTAGTGAGATGAGGAGAGACTAAAATTATCATTACCTTCCAAAGGATCCTATTATGCTAGGAAAGTGGTTATTTATTTTTCAACAATTTTTATGTCTCAGTAGAGCGTTATTTGTTCGGTACATTTCACTGTGTATTCTGTGTAAATCAGTCGCAATTTCGGCGCAGGCTTTGCAAACAGACTTTTACTGTAAGACTTTTGTAAGGCTATGTTAATTTGAATGCCTAATCTCTGGTCAGTGATTTCTGATATGTAAGGATTCATGTACAGTCAGACGTTCTTTGTTGCAAAATCGTTTATTACTGCATGCATCTGTAAATCAAGCCATTGACGTTGCTTCTCTTTGAAGCATGAAAATAATCTGTAATTTAAACTGTGATTAAATTATATATAGAAAGCGATCAAAGAATGCTCCCTTTACAATCGGTGGAGCTGTCAATCACACAGCACGAGTTTATCTGTGACTGAGTTATAATCAATAACGCTGTCTACACTGCACAATGGATCTCTTATTTACATGGTGTTTTCATTGTTAGTTATGATGAAAGCATTCATGAGAGTGCAGAAATATAGTTGCAATGAAGAGATCACTGCATTCATGCCTGTCATTGGCTAACGGGAGTAGATCTAAATATAATGCTATAATCAACACTTTTCACGACTAGTTAATCTTGACAGCTGCAATTGTGAAAACTTGTAAAGTTTAAGAGAGAGTTTCACATGTAATAATTATTTCATATGCAAAGATGTGAGTTAATCACAGCAATGGGTGTTTACATTGAAGTCTCACAGCAGACCCACAGCACCCTTCCAACCGCAGTCAAATCAGAGGGCTACATTTCTTATTTCTAAATGATGACAACTTTTTATGTTAAAATCATAACGTTATAAGTACACCTCAGGAAACATTATAAAATAATATCAAATGCAGTTCATGACCCCTTTAAGTCCTACTTGAGTGGGTCAAAAAGCATTCAAAAGTTTAGCTAATTGCATTTTATATAAATTTGAACTATTTTCATTTAATTGTAAATAACATGCAATTAAGTGTCCATCAACATTGCAGTCAGTTTGCACGCAAGTATATTCTGTTAAATGTTAAAATGTACTATTTGTTTTTGTAAAAGTATGCTAAAGTACGTCTTTTCACAAAAAGAAATGTTCTGAGTTCAGAAAGTCAACCAAATTCACAGCTATACTTATATCTTACATTTACATTTATTCATTTAGCTGACGCTTTTATCCAAAGCGACTTACAATTGCTAATTATGTCAGAGGTCGCACGCCTCTGGAGCAACTAGGGGTTAAGTGTCTTGCTCAGGGACACATTGGTGTCTCACAGTGGATTCGAACCCGGGTCTCTCACACCAAAGGCATGTGTCTTATCCATTGCGCCACCACCACCTTTAGATGCAGCTTTAATGCAGATGCAGCTTTAATGCAGATGCAGCTTTAATGCATCTTTCGAAATGTCATATTTGATGCAAATGTTTTGAAATGCATGGCAGAAGTGTTGACTCTGAAAAACAAGTAATTTGAGCTATTTGCTTCAACTTGGAAATGTTAGTGAATCACTGACCAGTTCTTCTCAGAAACGCTAAACGCATTCACCTCGAAAGACACATAAAGGTTACCTCATGATTTTGTTTAAAATGTCAGCTGAGACTGAGAGTTAAATATGAGCGGTTTTATGGTGTTGAACAGTCTCTGTTTAACCAAACTCTACTAAGTGACGCTTTGCTCTCTGAACTTTAGCCTTCACTGTTTAGCATAAAGCGGAAATACAGTAGAATGGCTCCGTCTGGTTGTTAACATGTCTCGTAGAATAATATTACCCTGCTAGGAAACACACATCTGTAACAATCTGGTGCACAGTGATGTGTTCAGGCCACGGGTTTAATGAGCTGCCAACATCAGCAGGAACAAGGCAGGAATGGTCTCGATTAGGTTGCTGGATGGAGGTTGAGAATGGTGCTCTGGGTACGTTTTAATTGGGCTGATTTTACTCGAGCAGTTCAGAAAAGTTGAGAAAATCTTTCTTATTGCAGTTCCTCAAAGCTTTTAAAGGAATAGTTCACCTAAAAATGTAAATTGTTACTCTCACGCCGCTACAAACCTGTATGACTTTCATTTGTGGAACACATAAGGAGGACATTTTGAGCTGTTATTTTTAATTCAATAAAAGCAAAGGTGATTTATATTGTCTTGGCTGCATGAATTAGGGGTAAAAATCTTATTGTGATTTTCTGATAAAAATGTGTTATTGCAACTTTTAAAATGCGACTTACAAACAAACAAAAATTAGCTGTGGTTGTTTTTGGGGCCAAAATTTAGATTTTTAAATATCAAAATGGCTATATATATAAAAAAGAAGGAATAATAATAATAATAATAATGAGTGCTGTCAAATAGATTCATCGCGATTAATCTCATCTAACATAAAAGTGTGTAAACATGCATATACTGTGTGTGTGTACGAAGATTTTAGACGCAACCTCAGTCAAAAATGAGATAATGACATTGAACGAATGCTCTCCGCACATAATATACGTTCATCAAATCCCAGCCTCAGCCCATTCAGAAATACCGGTTCGTTGGCAGTAACCTCTAAATGCCACTTCCACTTATGAGGTGGACTTGAAGGTTTTTGTAGAAAAGCACACATGGACTTAGCTGGTTTTTCCATCTAAGAATATATACAGTATACATACACAAACTTTTATGTCCGATGTGATTAATCACTATTAATCGATTTTACAACACTATATAACCAATATTAAATATAAACAAAATAAGAAATATTACTATTAAATTTTCCACTGTAAAATAATCATTTGTATTTTACATTACAACCGCAAGATTACAATACTATTATTTATCTTAATTTCTTCATTTTCAAACTTTAAACCATTGAACTTTTATTTTGAGAGAATAAAGCTTATAGCTTCTCTTTTTGTTGATAAGCGCTTCTTATTACAAGTTTGGGAAGATGGATGATGCATGTTGCGTTCACAAATTCATGTTAAAGCGACCCAAACTCATAGCATCCTAAATCGCACTAAGCCATATTGCGATTTCAGTTTTATTTTGATTAGTCATGCAGCCCAACTGTCAAGGTAATTTTTTTTTTGACTAAAATAAAGGACAATACACTACTTTTATGGTGGCGCTTCATGGTTTCAATCAACATCCGCTATTTTGTTCTCCTCTCCAAAATGTTCGGAGAGAACAAAGGATGCTGGGATCTTTTCCACTGTTTCCGTTTCTTCTGGTCCACCAAAATCAGTTCGATCATTATTCCATAGATGTGTTACTTGGCACAAGGACAAAGTTTTGCATAATTTATGCATGACTGTCATCAATTTTTGAAAAACGGCCCTGGCCATTTCAAATTTTAGCATAAACACGCACACACACACATCTCTCTAGAGATCCGACTGAGAGAAAAGTTGTTTATAAGTTTATGAGCATTTCTGCATGTCTTATTATGCATCTGCCGTGCGTGAGCGCGAACAGGATAGAGGGTTTATACGCTGTTGCCCGTCTCTCTTCTCACTCTGAAGGCGTGAGATTTACAATCTTCCCATAGATGAAAAGATGAAAATATTACTCAATAAAAAGCCCCTGTGAAAAGGGAGCCGCATTCAGCCACGGATCGCTTTGAATTTGAATGGAGGAGAAGTTATTCAGGCAGAGGGCCGCATTCCCAACAGACCATCAAAGGACAGACGGAGAGAGCGAGAGAGAGAGAGGACAGATAAGAGAGAAAGAAATCGAATACGAGATATGGTGCTTTTCTGTTAGTGTGTGTTTGTGTTTGTTTGTGGATATATGCAGGTAAAATAACTCCTTCTGAAGTACGCCTCTCCTCCTTGTACTGTTATCTATCGCCTTTTCCGAGTCCTGCATCGTTCAAGACCAACTTTCAATTTCCATGACTTCCGGAATTTTTCACGGCACGATAACTCTGATTGGCTGTAATTTGACACGGACCAATCACAGATCTTCTCATATTGTATACCATGTTTAGACTGGAAGCAAATGGCATACAATGATGCAACAAATCCATAGCAGTCCTATTGTAATCCATGTAGTTGGCTTGTAAGTCGATGTCTTTGTTGATTTAAAGGGTCATGAAACCCTAAACCAAATTTTCTGAGATTTTAACAGAGGTATGTGTGTTGAACACCATTGAAGACAATGTTAGCATCTGTTAGATTTAATAGTAGGGGAAAAATGGTTACATTTTTCGGGTTAAATCATCTTCCGGGGTTAAAATCTTCATCGTGTCCACGTCACAGGCTGTGACGTGGCAGAGCACTATAGTACTTTGATGACTCATCGGTGTCTCATTATTATTCATGTGACTGAGTTTTCTTATCCAATGAGAAGACACTTGCTCTTAATTTTTCATTACACCACGTGGAACTTTCCAATGACAGACATGTCAAACTGTGATATCGCGTAGTAGATGAGAGAGGCAATGATGGGACGCGCGTTTGTTTTCGTGGTGTAAAAGTTCCAGTGCATCTTTCCCCGCGATGCTGCCCGGGCTAGACTCTGACTGCGGGCGGTTGGTTGGCCATCAACCACGGACACATCTAAACTATGTGTGTGTAGCAACCATTCAACTGGAGAATGGTGGACTTCGGCCTTGTACACCAATGCAGGTTGCGTCTTGTGAGTGATGCGGTCCCGAGGACTTTTCTTTCGCTTCAGAGGTGTAAGATAGAATAACAAAAGGAAAAGTCTAAATTGCGAGTTCTCGAAGTCACATTCTTTCAATTGTGACTTTTTTTCTCACAATTGTGAGATATAAACTTGCAATTGCGAGGGAAAAAGTCTGAATTGTGAGAGTTGCAGTTACCTTTTTATTATTATTTATTATTCGGAATAATATTATTTATTTATTTATTATATTATATTATATGACGGAAACAAGCTTCCATAATTCTCTTACTTCAGTTGTTATTTGTAGATTATTGTATAGAGTATTGTAGAGTATTTCTCAGTTTAATACGTGCTGCTTGGATTTAAATGTGAAACACATGATTTCTTTACTAAACAGAAATGTAAATGTTACTAAAATTTTTTCATTTTCATTATTCATTTGATGCATTTGCAATTAGAAAGCATTTCATTGACTCTTGAATATACAGAACAATAGACAATGCTTTCCTTCATTATGAATTTCACTCCCTCTCCATTCTCTCTCTCTCTGTCGCTGTGATTAATGGCTGTACTTTCTTCAGTCGTTGTCCACAGAATATTTTTCCCTTTAGATGGAATCACAATGGTTGAAAACCGTTGCACGGCAGCACAGTGAAAAACTAACTTCATGATCTCATCAGTTGGTGATTCAAAGAATTGACTGTATTGTTGCCTCATAATTCTGTGATTTTACAAAAAGCCGTGTTTGTTCGTGTTAAAACCCCAAACCAAATGCACAACACTCACTAATAATTTTATATATAAACAAAGATAATATGTTACTTAATAATGAGTTAATAGTCATGTGACTCAACAAGTAAAGTCATAACAATGAATAATTAAAGCAGACAACTAAGTTAAAATGCACGGCTTAGACCCATTGTGGTAATTAACACATTCAGTTACACTAGTGAATACTATATGTTGTTAGGAATTAATACATGATGACACATTTAATAATAGCAATTCATATAGTCCTTAATCTATTAATAAGATAGACTCTTTAGTAGTCGCTGATGCAGCAATCATTAATGAATTGTTTAGTTCTTCATGAGTCATACATTAACCCATAATTACCTGTGCATTAGTCTGTGTGTTATTATTAGTGAACCCAAATTGTAAAGTGTTAATTTGCATATTTATAAAACAATAAATACAGAAATAAATCTAAGCCCACGTTAAATCTAATATTTACCAAATGTACATTCGTAATATTTTGCTGGTCTTATTGCACACGATTCATTATTGCATGTTACAGTATAAAAAGATGTTGTCTCGGTAATCTTTCATCAAAATATAATCACTTGCTCTCCCTCTGAAACAAATTTCCTTTCTGCGGACGTAGAGAAAGGTTAACCAGTGGCCAAATATCAATTTAAGCACTATTTTAGGCTACTGTTGTAAGTGCAATGCAGTGTTTCTGAAAACTTGCCGTGACATAATGGCAGTCTGGCATGAAATTTGTGAAATCAAGTCCCACCCTACATTTTCTTCTTGTTAATCATCCTGTTTAAGTGTGAAATGCATCATGATCTGGAAATAAATATGAGTTTCAAATGCCGTTTCATGTTGACTTTAGTAAACAAACAAGCGCCTATTAATAGTTATGCTTAGTTAATTGCATTAGTTAAATTAGTTCATTCCAGTTGCTTTTTTTGGTCCGCATAAGGAAACAATCTTATAAATCACACAGAATGATCTTTTTGAAAATGTAAAAATGCAGAACATTTTCTGTGATGGGTTGGTTTAGGGGGTTGAATATACAGTTTGCACAGTATAAAAATAATACTGTGTATTGTCCCCACAAAACATGGAAACCCAACGTGTGTGTGTGTGTGTGTGAGTGTTTGTGTGAATATGATCTTAAAATAAGTGAGATTTTAATGGTCTCCACAAGAAAGGTAATTCTGACAAATGTAGATTCCTGTAATAACATTATCAAAAACAATCCAACTTCCAATTAGCATAAATGCTGTGAACACTCACACAGACCTGAGCGCGCGCACACACACACACACACACACACACACACACACACACACACACACACACACACACACACACACACACACACACAGAAAGAAAATCAAGCAAAATAATCTGTTGTTGATACTCTAGCAACATGTTATAACAAAGACGAAATATGAGGCACTCACACCCTGCGAGTTTAGTTTTGATTCCTTTACAGGAGAAATTTATTTTTTCTGCCTCTTACTTTGTGCATCCTACATTCGACCATACTCATACATTCATCTTTTCCTTTCTTTCTTTCTTTCTTTCTTTCTTTCTTTCTTTCTTTCTTTCTTTCTTTCTTTCTAGAACTGTTGTATTATTAGAAATTCTGGTAACACTTTAGAATACTTTTCCATCATTAATGAATAACTACACAGGGACAAATGAGTAACGCATTATTAACACTCTAGTAACTACCATTTACTAACAAGAAACTCTGATTAATGAATAAGTAAGTGATAGCACTTAGTCGAATGTTCACTATTAGCTAATCAATAACTACTTTTTTTTTTATACCTCCCAGGGGACTACTAAGAACAACTATTTACAGGTTCATAATTAACATGAATAATGCATAATGTATAATTAATTCTAAAGTGAAGGTCATGGTAACCCACTAGTAATGACTCAAGTATTACCAAATCCTTCTGGAGGAATAACTAATTATTTGTATCAGTATTCTAAAGTGAAAAGCATGATAACTCCCTAGTAATTACTGAAAATATTGTTGTGGACATTAATTCATTAATGACAAAACAGTATTCTAAAGTGTTACTAAAATTCTTGATTTCTTGATCAGTCAAGATTTTGTATTTCTACACTTTTATTTACTTCCGCTTCAACTTAACTTGAGTTGAGTTGAACTCAACTTTTGTGCTGTGTCTGATTTGTTCTGTGTTGTAAATTATGTTGTACATGGGGCTCATTTTTTATGGTACTTGATATGTACAGCACCTACATTTTGTTTTTGTTTTTAATGGTGCTGTTTTAGTTGCAGACCTTAGTTTCAGTAGTCATGTCAAAGCAATAACTAAATCAGCATACTATCATCTAAAAAATATTGCAAGAATTAGATGCTTTGTTTCCAGACAAGACTTAGAGAAACTTGTGCATGCTTTCATCACCAGCAGGGTGGATTATTGTAATGGACTCCTCACTGGCCTTCCCAAAAAGACCATAAGACAGTTGCAGCTCATACAGAACGCTGCCGCTAGGATTCTGAGCAGAACCAGAAAATATGAACATATCACACCAGTCCTCAGGTCTCTACACTGGCTCCCAGTTAGATTTAGGATTGATTTTAAAGTATTATTACTGGTATATAAATCATTCAATGGCCTAGGACCTCAATACATTGCAGATATGCTCACTGAATATAAACCCAACAGATCACTCAGATCATTAGGATCATATCAGCTAGCTAGAAATACCAAGGGTTCACTCTAAGCATGGTGAGTCTGCTTTTAGCTATTATGCCAGCCGCAGCTGGAACCAGCTTCCAGAGGAGATCAGATGTGCTCCTACAGTGGTCACATTCAAATCCAGACTCAAAACACTTCTGTTTAGCTGTGCATTTACTGAATGAGCACTGTGCCACTGTTCGTCCGACTGTACTGTACTGTATTTCATTTTATTTTTCTAAACTGTTTTAATTATTCTTACTTCTTTTTATTATTTTAATTTCTTCTATGTAAAGCACTTTGAATTGCCATTGTGTATGAAATGTGCTATATAAATAAACTTGCCTTGCCTTGCCTTGCCTTGCTAAATCAATAATGTTGAGCTGAGTTGAATTGAGTTGAGTTTTAGATTTAATAATAATAACTAAACAATAATAGCAGCACTGTCCAGATAACCCTAACTCACTCGTACGAATTCGTGCAATTTGTCCAAATCCCAGTGATGGGTAGGTTTAGGGGCGGTGTCAGGTGTAGGTCATTCATACGAATTGGGAAACTCGCAAAATATGTACGGTTCAGTGAAAATCTTACGAATTCGTACGAGTGAGGTCGCCTCATAAAATTCGTACGAATTGCCGTGAGATCGGGTTGGTCCAGAACACCATTTAAATAGCAATACACTATAATTTGATTTGAATGAATCTTCTCTAATGAATCTGCCTCAGTTGAAATCGAAAGGAAAACTGATTGATACACACACGCTCTGCACACACAATGGATTTTGTTGTTGTTTGATCTCTGTGCACACATTCGGACAAAAGACGCGTGCTGAGGGAACGAAAGACAAATCCATGCAGAGTTTTACAGTTCTACACACACACACACTGTTGATCTGGGCACAGTTAATCTAGCTGCATTCCTCCCGCTGAGGGCACAATATGGTCCTCCACGTGGGACGTCTGATTGGCCACTGAGTCCTTCAATCACTGCCAGCATCCAATGGTGTGAGCTCTGATCATGTGATGCGGGATCAGCTGCTGTTCATTCTTCAACACACCTCTCTTCCTCCATCTGTTCATCTCGTCTCGGTGGCTGCATCCCAGAGCTCATTCTGTTGTTCGGTGCTTGTATGAATCATAGGGTGGAGAGTTTATTGCTCAATCTGTCCATCAGGACAAGGTGATATTGCTTTGGCCCCCCCGAGGACAAATCCGGTCCTAGAAAGATGTGTGTCGGGACGAAGGACACCAAATGTCCACCACTGCGAGGTTTAAATGTCAGGGTCAGCAGGTTACACAATGGGATGTAACCCCTGGTGACTGTCCAAATGAACCAATTCACTAGAATGAATCCGAATTTCCATTGTCATTTGAGAGAGAATATTTAGGAAAGTATGTTTATTACATTTGTTTACTGAAAGCTGTGTGCACAACATGCAATATTAACCCTATAAAACCTACTGTATGAAACTATGTCTACACTGGACTCGGCAAAGCAAAGATGTTCTTCGTGTCAGAAGTAGTGCGAGTGCTTGAAGTACGTCAGAAATATAACTTTTTGGGGGATTTTTAAGGTTCAATAAAATGTTATATTTTTCTGACTGCTATTTCATATGTCAGGCTTTACAGGGTTAAAACGTGACTCAATGTTTGGTCTTTGGAAAAGTATCTTGTTACTGGAAAAGCGGTGGCTTTATGAAAATAACTGAACTACTGTCATACTCCAAAACATTTTCTTAAGTAGTTGCTTATGCATTCTATGGCTGGAGTATTCAACTGCGAATGGGCCAGATAACCAAAACAATCATGCAGGGGTGCATTTTTTTCTGAGTAATTATTCGATCTCAGCACTTTTTATTGCAAGTAACATGCTAACATGAAAAATAAAAATAAACACCTTTTATACTGTGATTAGGGTTATTAAAGTTTGGCAAGGTCCAGAAAAGGTCTGGCTGGAGAGCACAAACATGATGTCATGCCAAATAACATAAAGGATTTTAAAACTTGACAGTAATATAAAAACATAATGATAATTTTAGGGAATGTTCCTACAAAGTAAGAACACTGAGAAAGAACTGCTAACATATTTGAGTATATAAAAAATCACGTCATTTAATACATAGTAGAGTTTACATTAGCAAAAAATGGGTCTCTGAGGTCTCTTCTGCTCACCAAGGCATAAAATATGTAAAATATGTATACTTTTCAAAGTAATTCTGTCAAATACTTTTTTTTTTTATTCATCCAACCACATCTAGATGGAAGCTGCAAATTTGCCTTCAAAAACTGACCAGTTTGAAGCCATTTCCAAAGGCAGAATGTTACACAAACATTGGATTCAGCCCTGATGCCTTAACATTCCCTGTAGACTGCCTGAGAAGTATGGCAGTTTTTACACGTTTCGGGCACAGCCTGCAAGGGAACCGCATCCAAAACCAGACAAATTAACATCACTGATTGCTGAGAACACACACACACACACACACACACACACACACACACACGCTTGTACACACGCACAGGCTGAATGACTTTGGCCGCACCAATTAGCCACTGCACTGATATTTTCAGAATGTGTAATTATGGAATGGGACCCAGTTGACATTTTGGACACTCAAGACAAAAATGAACACACACACGCACGCACGCACGCACGCACGCACGCATGCACGCACGCACTGACAGTTGAGGACATTTTGGACACTCAAGACAAATATTAACACACACACGCACATGCACTCGCACACAAACACACATTCCACAGACTTCAAATGGTTTTATATACAGCTACTTAAAGGGTTAGTTCACCCAAAAATGAAAATTCTGTCAGTAATTATTCACCCTCATGTTGTTCCAACACCTTAAGACTTTCGTTCATCTTCAGAACACAAATTAAGATATTTTTTGATTAAATCTGAGAGCTGTCTCACTCATTTATAGGCTGCAAGGGAATTGCATCTGCCGGCCAAGAAAAGTTAGTAAAAACATTGTTAAAATAGTCCAAGTGACTACAGTGGCTCAATCTTAAGCAGAGGTGGGTAGAGTACCCAAAAACTGTACTCAAGTAAAAGTACAAGTACTTATAGAAATATTTACTCAAAGTAAAAGTAAAAGTAATAATCTTAATAGTTACTTGAGTAAGAGTAAAAAAGTATCCAATGAAAAAACTACTCAAGTAGCGAGTAACTTACTTCGGATCATATAGGCCTCTATTTTATATATATATATATATATATTCATTTATATTTCATATATATATATATATGCAAAAGCCTCTGAGTGCCATCTGAAACTTTCTTCTAAAACAAGCATTTTTATCAAGCTTGTATATTTAAGTTCAGTAATTTCACTTTAATGACAATTAATAGGTACTTTTCATTGCCATTTAAGTGAAATAACTGAACATAAACATACAAACTTGATAAAAATGCTCTTTAAGAAGAACATTTCAGATGGTACTTAGAGGCTTTTGCATCTGAAGTCGTCATATATATATAAAATAATATTATTTAGATTTTTTTTATTTAAATGACTATTATTTTCATAAGTAGATTGGCTCTCTTTGCAACAAAAAACATTATTTCTGCCATCTGTAGCCCGAAAATCATTGCCTGTCCTTTGGTTTGTATAATAGTAACTTATACAACTACATTTGGATTATTAGACAATGTCGAAATAAAGTGAATCTGCAGAGTGTTGCATTCAAAGGCATGTAATTGACACAGAGAAGAAAGAGTTAAAACTCTTCACATGTGCTCGCGCTCATGACTGCTACTGAACATCTGAACACAAAAAAACAAACACAAGTACATCGACGGATCTTTTTCTGTCTGTTCTCCAAAATATAATCAAATAATGTATATTTCTGCAAGCATGTTTAAACTGGTTAACTGTGTGTACGGCAGGAAAAGGCATTCGTTTTCAAGTCGAGTTCGTTCGCCACTGCGCAACAATACACACACACTACCGCGGGATGGCGGGTGTTCATAAACTGTGAACAATGGTAGCTTATTTAATGTAGAAATTAATGTATTATGTCCAAAAAACGGGTAATGTCATCCTTTCTAGTAGTGCTATCATGGCATAATAATCTGTTTGGTTGTAAAATGTATTACCTGAGTTAAATGAAATCGAATGTATCGTCCTGTGGAATCATTCATTCACAGACAGCTTACGAAGATGTTCAACTAATAAAGATCTTCATCGCTGGCAAATATATGATGCATTTGAAGATTTGCTTTCACTTGACTGTACTGTAGGTCCACGGCCACTTCATCCAACGCTCTTGATGTCCTTAAATCTTCCTGTTACGACTCCGAGTCGAGTGTGAATTGCAATCGCTTCAGACGATTCAGTGCGTGCAGGAACTGAACAGAATCAGGAACTGAATCATTCAAACTGATTCGCGAACCGATTTAGACAGATCTGCCAACTTGTTTGATGAAGTCTTTGAACAGAATCGACTCAAAAGAGTGATTCATTTGTGAATTGAGCATCGCTCAAGCCCAGAAAAAAAGATACAGCGCGCTTGGAATAAACTACGCATTTAACCACATTGCATTAAAATAAAGTAACGAGAAGGACGTCACCCAACGTAACGAAGTAAAAGTACATTTTTTTCATTAGAAATGTACTCGAGTAAAAGTAATAAGTACCCACATTCAAATCTACTCTTAAAAGTACAATTTTTCCAAAAAAATACTCAAGTAAATGTAACGAAGTAAATGTACTTCGTTACTACCCACCTCTGATCTTAAGTTTATAAAGCGACTAGAATACTTTTTGTGTGCAAAAAAAAAAAATTTAAAAAAAAATAACGACTTTATTCAACTATTCATTTGCTTCCTTTTGGGCCTCTGACGTGAGTTTACGAGAGCGCCACGACACATGCGCGTGAACTGAGAAGATGACACTCACGATCATTTGATGGGAAAGTGTGAAAGGTACGCCATTCATTTTGCGGCATTGGTAAGGCACTTTTACATTTTCTCGTTGGCTTCTCACGATTCAGACATCCAGGAAATGCACACTTTAGAACCATTTTAAACACTACACCGAGACCCATCTACGTCATCTTTCTTAGTTCTCGCGCATGTGTCGTGGCGCTCTCGTGAACTCACGTCAGAGGCCCACATGGAAGAAAATGTATAGTTGAATAAAGTCGTTATTTTTGTTTGGTTTTTTGCGCTCAAAAAGTATTTGAAAAAAATTCTACTTGAATTGGACCATCGAAAGTCAGAAGCAAAGACATTGGTTAATAAAGTGAGATGAAAAACTTGAAAAACGATTATACTGTATTTATGCGGATAAAACTGGGCATACTTTATATTAATCCATTCCAATTCATATAATCCAACTTTATATAAAGAGCTTCTGTATAAAGCACTGCTGTTTCATTCAGGAAATACAAATTTAGTTCATCTAGAGATCCAAAACTAATGAAAACTTGCCATTACTCAAGAATACAAAGTGGACACACACACACACACACACACACACACACACACACACACACACACACACACACACACACACACACACACACACACACACACACACACACACACACACACACACACATCAGATTTGCATTGTGTTCCCTCACTTTGCATGATTTTCCATTGTGGATAAAAAGTCAAAACAATTCCTCTAGACACACACTGCCATTCAAATCAGGGTTCACACACACACAATCACAGTAAGCTTTAATACATTGCTTGTGTTAGTCATATTATTGAAGAGGGGCTTAATACTTTGTGGACAGATTTGTACCTAGAAGTGAGATAAATCTGACAAAAACTCATCATTTGTAAAAATGGAATGAAAATAAATTATAACATTTACAAAATGTAAAGGTTAGGTTATAGTATTTATAGTGTTGAACTTCAATCCAGAATGGCAGCACAGCGGAAAAGCTTTGTTTGAGCTGCGTCTTCTACTGTACAGGAGTGAATTTGCATTTCCTTAAGTCTGAGGATTATTAATTTCACTTTTGGTATGAAAAGGCCTTTAGCCTATATTTGCCAAATATATAACTTTTTTTTTGTTTTACAAAAAAAACTGCAACGCAAAAGTATACTAACAAATTACTTTCCATAAAAAGTAACTAAGTAATGCAATTTTTTACTTTTTTATTTTTTACTTTTTCTGCAGATGTTTTTGCACTTGCACAACACAATTCAGACCAAACCAAAAGTGTTTGGTTACCAACGATATTCAATTTTATTTTGTGTGTGTGCGTGCGTGCGTGCGTGCGTGTGTGTTGAGTAAGAAAGTCATAAGGATTAGTAAATGATGACAACTTTCATTTTTGTGTGAACAATCCCTTTAATGCTCAGGCTTACTGGTGTTCAAATCACCGCCCGACAGCGACGATATGTGCTAACCATCCTGCTTGAGGAGTAGCCTATCAATAGTGTGCTGCCTTTGAAACACTGTAAGGATTGAGAGGTATTCAGGTTATTCATTGCGGTGGAAGCATTACATTCAACTCCCATCAGATAACGTTTGTGTCGCAGGATTGTGTTTCTCAGTGTGTGTTTGTGTGAGTGAAGATCATCCTAATGAAAGCTCTTGTCGCTCCACACGGCTCACTATAAGAGGAAACCAACACACACCCTGATCGTTATCATGATATGGACTCTGTCCTACATACACACAAACACACACATAGATGGTCAGATAACACACATTTAAAGATGCGTGGGTGAGAAAAAACTTCTCTTTGTGCCATTTATTGGAAATTTGATAATTTCCCAACCACACTACGAGAGCTCTGAGAATGAGTGTTATTTTGAGTGGTTGCATTTACAGTAGGCTTTTAACAAGCAGCTTACAGTCTGCTTCTGTTCAAGAACCGCTTACTTTTCTGACATGACATGCTACTGTTTCACAGACAACAAAGCATAAAGTGACCAAAAACATGTTACAGTATATACTAACATTTCGAATTAGCTTTTATTTTAAAATGTTCAGTTTTCATTTAGTTTGTTCAGTAATTTTGTTATGTGAAAAATTCTGAAGTGCTTTTAAAGTATTAGTTAAGATAAAATATTGAAGTTCCAGTGGGGGTGTTGTGGGGATGGGGGACGTTGGTCTCCTTCGGTTGAAATCGTCCTGAGAATTAAACAATATAAAACAATTCATTAAAGCTATTAATTAAAGCTAGACAGAAATATTTAAAATATATAACAAGGTAGCTTGAACAGAGTCAGTTTATTATCTTGCGTGAACTTAACAAGAATACTCTAAACATGTTGTTAACAAAAGTTGTTTTGTTGGCCTTTTTTAGATTCTCAAGTATTTGTCTAAAGCTTATCCAAATGTTGTCCCAACTTTCCAAATTGAGTTTTCGTTGAACAATGTTGAATAAAATCATGCATTTCCTGGCTAAATTCGTGCTGCAGCTGTTGTCACTGTTATTTAGCTGTCATATGGTTCAGAGTTAATATTTTTACTGAATTAACATTTGTTGATCACCACCATGTTTGAGATTTGTTTTGTGTTGCGGTATATGTGCATCTCACTGCAACTTTTGTATGCAGTTTATTTGCCTAGCAGGGGGAAATGTTTGCCTCTTGTTTTAAGAGGCAAATACTGTTCGCATCATGTATATAGCTTTGAAAGTCAAACAGAATGAAAGAAGGGGAAAGAACAAGGATTGTAATCCCTTGCATTGCTAAATGCTAAACAATCTTTAGTTGCCTTGACAATCATTTTTAAGTTCAAACGTATTTAAGTTGACTTTAATAGTAAATTAGTTGAGTTAAAAATCTATCACATTTAACTTTAAGTTGAATGTGATAGATTGCCTTTATTTTTTATTAAGTTAGGTCAACTTTTTTTTCTTTACAGTGAATTAGTAATTTAGTTGTGAGTGTGTGTTTAGCGCCTAATGGAGCTGTAGCGCGTGCCAAGCGGTCGTTTTCACAGCAGTCGGTTCTCTCTCCAGAGTTTGTTTACGTCTGTGAGTGTTAGAGCATATGTTAACACTGGCGGGTGTGTGACCTTAAAATGTTTCCTGTGGTAATTTTAATTTGAAAAAGATCCAAAACTAGTTTGAGCTAATGAGCGTATTTCTGGCCTGATACCTTCGCCAGATTTGCGTTGATCCTCAAAGGAAGGAAATTCCATTTGGTTAAACGTGGAGATTTTGTTTTGGAGAAAGAGAGAGAGAGAGAGTGAGAACGACTTAGTTTGGTAAAATTGCATGAAAGGTGTAACAGCACGTGATAATTTCTGAAAAATCTCACCCTCATTTATAGATGTAGAGAAACACATTTCAGATCCCATAGCCACAGCTGACTATGTGCTGCCACTTGTTTGTGTGTGCATGAGTGTTTAAAACGTGTCATGTTTTTCACATACTCTATCTATGTGACTTCACAACTCCCTCTGTCACATATGCACATGATAATGGTGTGCGTGTGTGTCTTTATTCAGACCTGTTTCTTTCTGGAAGTGCATGACAGTTGTGGTTGAGTCGGTGAGCAACAAGCCAAATGCACTCGCTGACGACAGGGAATCATGGTTCAAAAAAGCCCAGCGATTGCGCTGACTCTGGGGATTCAGCCCTCGCCTGCTCGCCTGCTCCCCTGCTTCTCCCAGGATGCCCTTCTCTGCTCTGATTGGCTGATTCCTCACATTCTGCACACATTACTGAGAAGATGCGCACACACAGCGACTTTTTACACACACACATAAAACAACCAGACATTATTCAGCGTCATGGGTGAAAGTGAAATCACACATTCTAAATGAACAGTTTGTTCCAAAAATTTTCAATTCTCATGTTGTTCCAAACACATATGACTTGGAAAACAGTGAACACAACATTTTGAATGTGTCATGCTACTGTTTCCCTGACAACAAAAGCATGAGTAAACCAAAAACGTGACAGTGTTATGAGGGTGAGTAAATTATTACTCACTTTTTATTTTTGTGGTGAACTCTTTCTGAAATGGAGGTTGTGATCATCTTTTATTCGCTATTGTGATGTATATCAGAGTGAAACGGCTTCTAGAACAAGAACAAATGTAGGGCGGTACTTGATTTTGTTAATGAGAAATTGATTGGATGGTTGTGGTTTGCTATTGGTGGATCTCATGTGAGTGACAGGTTGCTCCGCCCTCACGCAAGTATACACATCATCAGAGAAGAGAAGAGATGTCGCTACAAGATAATGCACAGATAACAGATTTTTAAAAAATAAAATGATACACAGGTAATTCATTTATAATAATATTCCATCCATTTTGATTTTTAATGGTAACTTTAAACCAGTGTTATTGCAGTGTTATATACTTTTATATTATTTGTTATTACATTGAATTATATTTTTCATTTGAATTTTTAAAGAAATGAAAAGCTATACACTCCATCAGATAGGGTTAGAATAACTGTTACCAAACATATAACATGCTAGAAAAAAGGGATGTCACAGTAGTCTCCAAAATTGTACGGTTCTCTGTACCAATTTCGGTCCCACAGCAAAATCTGTTGGAACTATTTTTCTATTTTATTTAACTATTTGAATTTTTTAAAAAATAAATAAATTCAATTACTTTATTATTTATGACGGTAATCATAAGTAAATAATACATATAAGCATTGAAGGCTACATGCTGTTTAAATGTAAATACTGCTTATAAAAAAATCAAGTGAAAAATAAGCAACCTTCTATGCACACATTATTATTATTATTATTATTATTATTATTATTATTAGTAGTAATAGTAGTAATAGTAGTAGTAGTATTTTTAATACATGGAGACGTAGCTAAATCTACTGTACAGTAGCCTAATATAATTATTTCTATCAATTTCTTCAAGTTAAACCGAACTTTTATTTTGACGGGTTGCCGTGAAGACCTTTGAGTTTCTGTGTGTGTATGATATGGCGATAGTTTTTCTCAAATGAAACGGTAAAATGCTCATTAAGGGACTCTCAGAGCGGCTCTGGATGTGAATTTCATCATGTCATCATATCGTGAGGCAGCAGAGACTGAAAACAGCGCGAGCGTCGCGAGTGTGTGTGGGGGTGTGTGTGTGTGTGTGTGTGTGTGTGAGGTAAATGAAATCGCGCGTCTGTGCGATTCATTCACACAGTCACAGAGACCAGCAGAACATGCAGGGTTAATATTTAAATAGTCTTTTTGCCATTTAATATACACAGACACTATATATATCGTGGTATATATTTTAAAATATATGCGCTTAGATAAACACGGAGCGACTGAAAGCACGCGCCTATTAGTGGGTACCGGTACTACATAAATGTTTAAAAATTCAATTTTTTTCTATTAAAAAATTTCAGTAACATTACCGAAGTACCGGTACTTTTGACAACACTACTAGAAACATAATAATCACTGAAATAATTATCCAGTAGACTCTTAAGCATTTGCCCATTTAAGCAACCTTTTTTTTCTTTCTTTTTTTTAGCTGGGCAGTGTGTATTGGCAAGTAAGCTGAGCAGTCTTTCTGTGGGTCATATCTGTCATGGTAGTGTGTTGTCCAGTAGAAACTCTGTGCTCCAGTGTTTGGCGTTGCCCAGTCTGAAGTGCTTTGGAGATTTCAGGCCTGAAGAATCTGTAAACATCAGCACCTATTCATATCCAGTGCAGCGAGCCGAGCGCTCCGGCATTCCACGGGATCCTTTATCGGCCAGATCCCAAGAGCCACAAAAACAACGGGATTCCACAGGAAGGAAAGGAGTGAGTGAGAAACGGAGAGTGAGGTGTTGAAAAGCTTGTTTGTTACCAGGGGTTTAACTAACATTATGTGGTTCGCAATACACCTTCTCATGGCTTTGAATCTGTAAAAGGCTTGATGTTTGTGCTTTATATGGGTTATGCCTGTTATGATCATTATGGTGTTATTTCCTAATTAACACTAAAGCAATGCTGCAAAGCATCATGGGACCCCAAGTATCAGTTACCACATAGACATGTGGAGTTATTTATTCTTTTACTGCATGCAGGAGAATATTGCGCAGAGTTTTTTCTATTTCTTTCTTTTTTTCTTTTTTCTTTTGATGAGTGAAAATTTCCTTGTCAGGTGACCTTTGACCCTGGACATTCCATCACTGTCATCAGCCATCCGGAGAAATTGCTCCCTCTTCTTCAGGGAAAAACAGTCAAACACTGTGTTGTCGCAGATCAGATCACACTAACACATTAACACATTAACATACTATGTGCTGGTATCAGGGTATCAAACAATAATACTGTGGTACTATGATATAACACTGAATTATTGCCATGTTCTTTATGGCACTTTATTGCTTTAATGATTAACATAATGTATTGGTGTTTGTCCAAAATCAAACAATGACAGTAGCATGATATATTATGGTACTTTTTACTTAGCAGCTACTTGATGGTGGTTTAATTTGAGATGTTTAAGCCTTGATGTGCTCACCATAATAAATAACTGATAACCTGTAATGTTGAAGTGATAAATCAGCTGATGCTTGGCTAATTTGAATCAGTTGTTAATGGTAACTAAAGCTAAAACAAAAATTATTACAAATTGTTAAATAAAACCAAAAATATTTATTAGATGGAAAACTTACAAATGATTTTGATTGTACGATTGGCTTTGGCCTATGAAGTGTTATTTGTTCCTTGGGCCAGTTGCAAAATCTGCTGACAGCCTTTCATTTTATTATAAAATATTCCTGTTTTAAATTTTGAGGGCAATGCTTAAATAAATTTGCATAAATATTATGTAAACAAAGTTTTCAGTGTATCTGTACCATTGAGAAATCCATGCCGGTTGACCACTAAAAAAAGTGTTGTCTTCTTTTTGTGTTCATAGGTGGTTTTATAGTTGTTGAACAAAAAGAACCACTCTGAATCTTGAGTGAACTACATAGTCACCTAACCAATCTGCTGGAAGGGGAGGAGCCACACACAAACCTGCCAATCCAGAATGAGGGGTGGGGCCATGGGGGTTTTACAAGTGCTGTTATTGGCCACTCTGCTGGAGCCTGCAACTCTAGGTGAGTCTTATACTTCCACTGAAATATTAATAACTGATGTAGTCATTTTTTCTTTTTTTTAATGCATTTTTCTTTAAGATATAAACCAAGTTTAGAGATTTGTGCTTCATTAAATAACATAAAATATTTTTCTCATATTTGGATCGTTCAATCAAACTTGAAGGGTCATTAAAAAAAAAAATCCCTTCCAGACATCACTTTTGGCCATTACTATATATATATATACTGTATGTATATAGCTCACTAGTTTTTGGAATGGAGAAAAATTTGATTCAGCAAAACCAGTGTACCTCTTCCTTGAACAGAAAATGACCATAATGGGCGATTAGAGGTGCTGCCATCATTTTAGAGGATATTTGGCCACAGAAGGTCTTACAGAGAGTAACGTAATTATAGATTGGGGAAAAATAAAAGAGCACAGTAGAAGTAGGATTCAGGCAGTGGGAGAAAATTAGACATAAAGATGTCTAATAGCATGAGGTCGGTAATTATTTATTTACAATTTCTTTGTAGGTAACCATGCATTTCTGCTCGTCTAATTAGAAAAGCTAATGTTCTGCATTGTTCTGTTTTCCACTCAATACACAACAGTCTAAGTACACAAACAACAGAAAAGCACACAAATTCCCCAATATGCTTTGACAAATAGACTTGCACAGGCCTAAAGCCTCAGAGCTTTTAAAAGCACACACTTATCCACTGATTTTATAGTCTCTGACTCTGAATTGCTATAAAGAAAAAAGGAAACAGCACTCATGCATTAAAGGCAGCCATTCCTCTGAAGATACTGAATCTTTCTGCTGTAATTAAATTACCTGAAGGATTGTTTTTGTCCTTCATAGAGGAAAGAATAAATCACTATTCAAGCTGAGATATTGTTGTCTACAAAAGTTATATTTTCATGTGAAATTTTAAGGACACTGTGTGCTACGTGACTGAACGTTTCTCTTAGAAAAAAAAAAAGAAAAAAAAGGAGGTTGCATGATCACTAAGGATAACATATCATGTGAAAGTTTTCGTACTCTCTGATGTATTAAGATTTAGATTACACATTGTGTCTCCATTGATAATATTCTAAGTTGTGGATGGTGCGTGTCGGTCAAAAATGACTGCATTTTTGTTTTTTTGTCAATAAATAAATTAAATATGTGGCAGCCGTTGTGTGCAGTAAATTTTCTTTTAACAAGCCTGTTGTACTGATGTGATGACCAGTTACAGTTTTAGTGCTAGTAAGCCTATTTAGAGGTGCGGATTAATTCAGGTAGGACTGTGTGTAGACATATTTTATTGTGTATTCGGTGGTGGTCCGCGAAAATTCTTGATTACAAATAGTGGTCCACACATAAAAAGTTTGAAAACCCCTGCTTTAGAGCACAGACTTAAGTTTGATCTCTTTTCATAGACGACACTTGGCAGAATATTGCTAAAGTGAAAAAAGTGAACTTAAAAAAAAGTAACATAATTTTACGTGTATTGTAATGAAAAATGCATAAAAAAACTATTTTCAATTTTTAAATGAAGTATATATTTTCAAAATCACGTTTTACTATAGAACTGCAAGAAAATCAAAGCCATAAATCTAAACAAGTTGCAATCCAAATTTGAGCTTGATATCTCAAAAAATTTGCTTTCAGTAAGATTTTGTTTGGTCGCAGTACCAAACGCTTCCACTATGTAAAAGTCGTCTCCCATTCATTTCCAATGTGGTCATTTTTTGTGCTGTGAATATTTTTCACAGGAACATTTAACCTTTTCTAATCATGTCCATGATTTTTATTTTTATTTTTATTTTTATTTTTATTTTTATTTTTATTTTTATTTTTATTTTTATTTTTATTTTTATTTTTATTTTTGTTTTTGTTTTTGTTTTTGTGTGTGTGTTCACATAGCAAGTGCCAAAAACCTTTGCCAAATTTCTTACCATTCCAATTAAGTAAACATTTCCAAAAAATTAACACAAAATTAAAATTGATCCTATTGTCTTACCACCTGTTCCTGGTTTTATAGGGTGAATGCGTCATCAGTGGATGTTATTTCAAAGAAAAATGCCTTTTGTAATGTCATCCATCCAAATAAGTTCAAATGTCTGTATACTGATAATCAAACTCGCTAAATCCCAGTGTTCACAGTTCATAATAAAAACTGTGTATGGATAATACCAATCAAAATGAGAATAATTAGATTAGAGAATAAAGATTTCTGAAGGATCATGTGACACTGAACACTGGAGTAATGATGCTGAAAATTCAGCTTTGGATCACAGGAATAAATTACATTTGAACATATATTCACATAGAAAACAGTTATTTTAAATTGCAATAATATTTTACAATTTTACTGTTTTTACTGTATTTTTAATTGAATTTTTTTTTAGTGCAGTCCATCATGTTGCTGAAAAGAGACTTATTTAAAAAAAAAACATAAAACATCCTAAGTATTCCTAACTTCTGACCTGTAGTGTACATGTAAACATTAGCATCTAAATGAATTTAATTGTTGCATTGAAATGAAAGCAACAATATATAACATATGGTTTTATGGACAGTTTATGCGGTTTCATGAGGTTTACTTCTGAGACAGCTTTGACTTCAAGTCCATTCACAGATGCATACTTTGAAAAACCCTCACATGCACAGTTGGGATTTTCAACATACTCTGAATTTGGAATTTAGTATACGTAATCTACTTCACAATATAGGAAACATAGGACCAGATTTACCAACAGCTTGCGCAAACCCTCTTGGCAAAAAAACCCAACAAAAAACTACTGTCAGAATTCACAAAAGACACGCGAAAAATTAGCACTGAAAAGGTGTGGAAACAGTTATTATTGTGGCTGAGATTATTGCATATGTATTTGAAGGAGTTTCACTTTCAGACGCAAAATTTATGGGAGGAGAGTATTTAAATGAATCGTGCAAGGTGATTTACTGAGGTTTGCGCAAGTCAATCTACTGGTATTTGCGCCATTATTTACCGCCAATAAAAGCATGTTTTACACCAGACGCTAATTTGCGCGCAGAACTTTCCACTCCCATCAGGGCTTATTTGGAATTGTATTCTCATGCTAAGTTGCCCTGTTTAGTAAATCTGGCCTATAGTATGTACATGGTGACTGTACCTGTTTCTACAGATGGTATATTTGATACTGAGTCACTGAAGTAAAATTTCAGCAGAGAAACTTGCAAATTAATCATATTCATTCTTCTCACGTATCGCAGCTCAGCATATATTAGATGAGTCTCTAGCCTGTGACAGTCCTCCCACATGTGGATCTTAATCATAATTTCTATGTATTTAACAACAGATTAAAGTCAAGTTTGAGTTTACAAGAAAATAAAGACGTCACTTAATATCAAAGGCTAATCCCAGACAACATAACATCTCTCTCAGTCTTTCACCTACTAACCTACTTTAAGCGGATCGCAAATCCTGTTTCACTGAAAAAAAAAAAAAAAAAAGATTTTCTTAATCCGTTTTTTTTGGTCTTGTTTTCCTGTACAAATGTCTACAGATTCCCTAAAGGTACATGGTGATGGGGAAAAAATATGTCGATTTTGCGTTCTCTTTCAAATGTTTTACGTTCCCTCAAGAAACGTTGCATTTGCTTGCAAAATGTTTGCATTCCCTGAGTAACTTTGCCTTCGCTCGCAAACCTTTTAAGTTCTTTGCGAGCGAACGCAAAGTTTATTTGGGGAATGCAAAGTTTTTGCGAGGGAATGCAAAGGTTTTGCGAGCGTATATATAATTCAAAAGCATTGAATTCCCTCTGCCATCTCACATTTTTTCCATCACCATGGGAATCTGTTAATGTCAAAATATTCCTAAATCAAGATACATTTACTTGAGAAGCAATTTACATGACAAAGTTTTGTTTTCTGAATTTTTTTTCCCTCAGAATGAAGTGACTTTATGCTTTAAAAACATCTGTATGAGCTAGGCTGCTTTACGTAAAAACTATAAATAACGTAAAAATAACTAAATTAAATGCCCATAATATTAAACTAGTTTGCAAAGAAACTGTTTACAAAGATTTATTTTATGTTTTATGTTTATACTATTTGTCAGCACACATTTACACACATTTATTTTTTCCTCGTGTTTTGTCATTTTCATTGATAATTTTAGCAAACTAGGTCAACATTTTAATATTTTTGAAAGAAGTCTCTCATGCTCCAAATCAGCATATTAGAATGATTTCTAAAGGATCATGTGACCTGAAGACAAGATGCTGAAAATTGAGCTTTGCATCACAGGAATAAATTATATTTGAAAATATAATAATATTTTACAATATTAATACTTTTTACTGTATTTTTGATCAAATAAATGCAACCTTGGTGAGCATAAGAGTGAGCATCTTTCAAAAATATATTTTAAAAAAATTACGTTTTGATATTATGTAACAAGTTTTGGTAATAAAATAACCCTTTTAACAGTACTTTTTACTTTTATAACAATAAAAATCAAGTACTTTTGTGCTTCTACTCGAATAAAATTAAAATAGAATATAAAAAATGTAATCACTGGGCCAGACACACAGCTGTGTGAGAGGGAGTATGTTTTAAACTCATCAAATATCTCTACACACATTTAGAGTGTATTACATCTGGATGGAGGATATAATATGGATGATTTTGTTTTTAACTTCCAAACATTTCACACAGTGGAAATCAAGAGATCAAATGGTACTTCTTTTAGTTTTGTGTTTACGGCATTTTCACAGTAGATCAGTGTCAGTACTAAACACACAACTTTCACTGCAATAGCAGCATTCATACTGAAAAGGTTTAAAGTGGTGCAAACACAGGACAGGATGACATGTTTAACTGGCAAAAACACCCATCTGACGCATACATGTATATACACTGACCGACAATTAAAAACAGTATGTGTAAGTCAGGTGGACTGTTGAGAACTCAAGAAGACAAAAGGAGCAAAATGCCCTTCCTTATTATGTCTGTGTATCTGTATGTTTGACACATACCTACACTCCCTCTCACATGCACATTGAATAAATAACCTGAGCTTCTTCATCTACGCCATGATGCAACCCTGAGGAAACTCTGTGCCGTCTGAAGCAGTGTGTTTTTGTGTGTCTGCGGTTTCCTCGTCTTTACTCCAGTTGCATTCTGATGTTCCGCCATACCAGAAAAACCTCCGTTGTGTGTCTTCGACTTTATAGCATTTTCATTTTGGTAATTTTCACTACACAACTCTCAGGAATACTTGACTGATTGTGTAATTGACTGCTGTTTCAGGCAACTGATTTACCGTACTGTGCACGTTTCACGTCATTTGTTTATTTTCTAGTAGGCATGTAATTAGCAAGTTAATGTACAATGAGTAAAATAATCCTTTACTTATTGCATTATAGTGTGTCTCAAAGATTGTTATACACTAAGGTTCAAAATATTGGGGGCAATGATGCATTAAATTGATCAAAAGATTTCTGTTTCAAATAAACGTAGTTCTTTTGAACTTTCTGTTCATCAAAGAATCCGAAGAAAATCCCAGTTTCCATAAAAATATGAAGCAGTACGACTGTTTTCAACATTGATAGTAATAATAAATGTTTCTTGAGCAGCGAATCAGCATTTTATAATGATTTCTGAAGGATCATGTGACACTGAAGACTGGAGTAATGATGCTGAAAATTCAGCTTTGATCACAGGAATAAATAAAAAAATTCAAAATATATTACAATAGAAAACAGTTACTTTAAATTGTAATAATATTTAACAATTTTGCTGTTTTTACTGTATTTTTGATTATATAAATGCAGCCTTAGTGGGCATAAGAAACTTCTTATGAGGAATCTTGTTGACCCCAAACTAAAGACTCGAATATTTTATGAATTTTATGAACAGCTTTTAAACACACTTTATCACTAGAAAAAAAAAAAGAAATAACTTGTTAAATGTAATTTTGTAATGATTTAAGGCATTTCTCCTTATATAGAACCGTTTTGACAGAAAGGGCTCTTTAAATTTGAGTCAAGAACCCGAGGGTTCTACATAGAACCCTTGTAGATGTGTAAAAGGTTTTGGACCCCATTAACTTTCATTATATGAGCAAAAGCATTCTCCCTCATATGTAGTGCAGTGGTTTACTACATGCACATTAGCAGTGGTCTCCAGACGAAAGATCCATCTCGCACGAATATACCAAGAGAAATGATCAAGAATAGTTTTGTGTCAGTCAGGATATTTTTGACGTTCTTAATTTCTTTTTGTTCAGGGACAGTTGCTAATAGCATTCGGGCATGAGCTCGCTAAAAGTGTCTAATTAATTTCACTGAAGCTTTCTCCCACTTCTTCTGTTAATTAGTGCATTTTAAAGTTATTTTGACTGCAGGGATTTGTGGCTATAATAGCATTCGCTTAATAAGATTAACTGTTAGAAACAGAGTCTAACTGGCCGGGTACTTAAACCGAGAACATTCTGTTCATCTGTAACTCGCAGGAGACTCGTTCGGCATGTAACCTGGAGACTCACTCGCCAGCTTGCACGCGCATGTGGGGAATATTGAGGATGTCAAGAGCTCATTTAGCCACATTTTCTTGTAAACTGCACGAGCGGCAGTTTCAGCATTAGAAAAGCCTCAAGAAAAAGGGAAATTTCTTGCTTTTGATCAGTTTGCTTGCTTTGATCGCTGGTGTTTAGATTTGACCCAGCCGTGTAATTGGAATAAAGGTTTCCTAGCAAGCATCATAAATAAATGGGCTTTCAATAAACCAGACAGAGCATGTATTTTGGCTTGTCGTGATTTATTGATTAATCATCTGATTGTGGTTATTCGATCTAATCTCATACAGTATATTTGAGATAACCACAATAACTGTGCAGTTTAAATTTCAATCACATTTTGCCTTCCAAAATGTATGTGCTTAAAGAAATTCCATCAACTGCACAATATCTTGTTTTCTTTTCTGGTAGAAGCAGGGACGTTACAATCTGGCAGGGGATAAAGAATAAAAACAGTTATAAAGTACACAAAGATAGCCATAGGTCTTCCTTCATATACAAGGTCTATTTGTTTAATCAGACTGAGTTATATTATATTATATTATATTATATTATATTATATTATATTATATTATATTATATTATATTATATTATATTATATTATATTATATTAGGCTATATTATATTAGGCTATATCATATTATATTAGGCTATATTATATTAATTATTATATATATACATATTATATTATATTATATATAATTTTATTATATTATATATGATTCCAAGTGTCATGAACAAAACAGAATTAAATCGTTAGGCAAGGCAAGGCAAGGCAAGTTTATTTATATAGCACATTTCATACACAATGGCAATTCAAAGTGCTTTACATAGAAGAAATTAAAATAATAAAAAGAAATAAGAATAATTAAAACAGTTTAGAAAAATAAAAAATAAAATGCAGTACAAACAGTCGGACGAACATTGGCACAGTGCTCATTCAGTAAATGCATAGTTAAACAGAAGTGTTTTGAGTCTGGATTTGAATGTGACTACTGTAGGAGCACATCTGATCTCCTCTGGAAGCTGGTTCCAGCTGCGGCTGGCATAATAGCTAAAAGCAGACTCACCATGCTTAGAGTGAACCCTTGGTATTTCTAGCTGATATGATCCTAATGATCTGAGTGATCTGTTGGGTTTATATTCAGTGAGCATATCTGCAATGTATTGAGGTCCTAGGCCATTGAATGATTTATATACCAGTAATAATACTTTAAAATCAATCCTAAGTTTAACTGGGAGCCAGTGTAAAGACCTGAGGACTGGTGTGATATGTTCATATTTTCTGGTTCTGCTCAGAATCCTGGCGGCAGCGTTCTGTATGAGCTGCAACTGTCTTATGGTCTTTTTGGGAAGGCCAGTGAGGAGTCCATTACAATAATCCACCCTGCTGGTGATGAAAGCATGCACAAGTTTCTCTAAGTCTTGTCTGGAAACAAAGCATCTAATTCTTGCAATATTTTTCAGATGATAGTATGCTGATTTAGTTATTGCTTTGACATGACTACTGAAACTAAGCTCTGACTCTAGTGTCACACCAAGATTCCTGACTTGATTTTTGGTTGTTTGACCCCTAGAGTGAAGGTATGTGTTCACCTTGAGAACTTCATCTTTGTTTCCAAACGCAATGACTTCAGTTTTGTCTTTGTTTAACTGAAGAAAGTTTTGACACATCCAACTGTTGACTTCATCAATGCATTGGCACAGGGAGTCAATGGGGCTATAATCGTTGGGCGATAGGGCATTGTTCAACGAACAATTGTTCGCGTTATTCACAACTATATATGGCAATTGATCATCAGCATAAAATTCATGATCGTGACAGGCCTATTTATATTTATTTCCTATAATAATATAGAGTTTGGCATTGAGGAGGGTCGCATGTGACCGAAACGTTTGCCTTTTTCCTCAGTAAAAGCACTTTATTTTATCTCGCATTTATACCATTTCAGTCTTTCTTCTTAAAGTTTTACATTTGTTGCTTGTGAAAATTGTTTCCGCAGTTGATTTTTTTTATTTGTTTGTGCACATCTGAACAATGCATGCTGAAATCAGTATTTTCCTGGATTGAGGAAGCTTGTCATTTAAAGTTGTTAAAAATGCAATCAAGCTACCCATTTAAAAGGACACTACAAGCTACGAACTACACGTTTTTTAGCGTTAGTAGAAAGGAAACTAGCTCATGTTAGTTTTCTGCTCGTGTAACATATTTTCATGCATTTGAATGTGAGTGTTTTGTTTGTTTTGTGCATCCTGCTCGGCGACTCTCATTTGGATCTTTGAATTTTAAGTAACTCCAGTCACAATGCGCCTGCACAAACTGTGAAAGCAGGACGTTTATTCAGCTTCCTGCGTGAATATGTGCGAACAGACACGTTTTGTGTAGAGAAGTGTGTGCGATTAAATTACACTTGAACCTTTATTTGCATTTCAAAACTTTTTTTTAGCACTTTAAATCTACTTTGGATGTGGGAAATATCAGCTTGTTTGTGTGACATCTCTATCACGTCTTTCTCATGGACACACACACTTAGGGTTGTCATACTTGTCAAGTGATTGCAGGAACGTTTTTCCTTATGCAAAGAAAAACGACAGCTGTCACACATTCACACAGACAATTTCCTTGTTTTTCCGTCTACTTCTGCCTATCATTTACTGGCACAGATCTGGGTGTCGTTTTCCCCAGAAATTTCTTTCAGTTGCAGTGGCTAAATGAAGCTGTGATTGTGTTAGCAGGCCGGCGGCTGCTTGTGTTTTAAACAACTTTATTAGTCTCTGAGATGCTGGATGGGTTACAAACACGCTGTCATGTTTGATTATATCATTGAGCTAATCAATATTCACCATATATCTGGATATTAGAGTCTCTGGAGAGATGCATTTTGAGTTTTCCATTGAAATATGTCCTCTGTGCATTATTTGTGTGTTATTTACATTCAAGTGTTCTGAATGGAAATGGCCATTTGAGTGTAATAGACAGAATGTGCCGTAAGAAAAAAGTGAATGATTTTGCTGTTAAAAACTAAAAGTAAGATTTTTTTATTATATTATGATTAGTAGTTGATTAATAGTTTTGTAATGGTCGACGCTTATACCAGTGACGAAATGGCTAAGTGACTGATACAATGACAACATGACAATATATAACATAAAATAATATGTAAGGAATAATTAACGGCGGGCTGTTGAATTATTAGAAAAGTTAATGCACACCCGAGGTGGTAATGCTGCTTCGACGCGAAGCAGAGTTACACCTCGGGTGTGCAGTTTTTTTCAATAATTCAGTGGCCCAGAGTCAATTATTCAGATTTTGTATTTCAAGACATATGTCAGGTTTATGTCCTTAAATACTCTTGTGTGTAGAACTAATTTCAAACTGTGAAACATTTCAAGTGCTGATACTGGGGGAATATCGCACGGCTGGAAAAGGACCAGAACCAGAAAGAGCTGTTGTGTGTATGTATATATATCTATATATATTAGTCAAAATCTGGGTAATAATGGAACAACAGTTTTAAAAAGTGATTATACATCAGGATTTGCATGGCTTTTAATGGGAGCACCTACCTCCCGTGCCGGATACCCAAGTTCGAGGCCTGCAGAGAGCGGGCCAAGTAGGACCTGGGGGGTTACATATAGGGTTGGGTACCGGCCTACAATAAATTATTCATTCAAGAGCGTTGTGCACGTTAACTGCAACAATAGAGCCGCAAACTTTTGAAAATCCAGCCTTCAGTTGATCCTGATGAGCGCTCATTGTCACAGTTGTAAACATGACAGCGTTCTTCTTCCACGAGAGGTTTCGCGTCACGACAATTAAGGTGATGTGTTCTAAAATAACACTCACCTTGTGCAGGACCTGCAAAAAAGTCAGGAGAGGTGTTGTATTTTGCCAAGTGTGGTCATATTTTTGAAAAATATTTGCTGAAATTTAAAGTTGATTTGTAGCATATCAAGAATACAGACTACTTTGCTGTTATTAGTACTGTAACAGTGTTATTTGGTGTTAAATTATTGTAGTTGGGATTGGTGGCTTAGGTTTTATTGTGAATTGTATTTACTTAAATTGTTTAATATATTGTTCAATTTTAAGAATTACATTTTTTTATTTTTCACCCCCCTGGAAAAGCACTAAAACATGTGAAACAGACATAGTGTGTAGAGTCTTGGCTGTGTATGTATGTGCATGTACCTGAATAGAATGGATAATATTTGTTCACATGTGTGTGTTTGTGTTCAAATAATGTCTAACTGTTTGCATAGAAGTGTTCTATTGTGTAAGAGTTTGTTGATTTTTAAGGAGATGGAAATGTGTATTATTTTAGCTGTATCTTCCAGTCTCAGTAAATATGTGCACTTGCGTGTGTTTTTTGTTTGCATGTGGGTAATGTGTGTATATGTGTTTGCGTGTGGGTAATATATATTTCCTTACACTCTTCTTCAGTAATGCCTCAGGCACCTAAACACAACTGTCAGTTTGACACTGTCACACACTGAGTTTGTCCTGCTCTTTTATCTTCTCAAACACACACACACACACACAGACAGACACACCAGCCCGATCTCATCCCAAGTCGTCATATACTGACGCTTTTGACATTTCGTCTACATCGAACGCACATGGCACCCTTTAGCGTCAATATGAGACACAGATAGATATGGGCCAGAAGGCGCCTCCTAGCGGTCTAACCCTAACCCTACCCCAGACCTAAACCTACCCATAACCGAACAAAGCTCTGTGCGTCTCATATTGACGCTAAAGGGTGCCATGTGCGTTCGATGTAGACGAAATGTCAAAAGCGTCAGTATATGACGACTTGGGATGAGAATGCGTTGGACACACACACACACACGCGCGCGTGCACACGTTTCTGTATTTAATAAAATCAACTCCAAAACGGCTGTGCTTTGTGTTTATTATTAAACCATGAAAAACACTTTACGCCTATAACTTAGTCTGTGATTTAAAGCTTCTGAGTCAAAACAGCCATTAAAAAATGACATTAAAAGCTGAAGAGACACATTAGGTTTCACAGACAAGGCTTAAGCTTAGTCCCAGTCAGACTCAAATTCATGTTTGAGCTGTCTTAACTGAAAGCAACTTTTATAAATATCTTAAAATATGTCAGTGCCATTGTTTTGTATCAAGATGCACACCAGTAATGTTTTTTCTAAGGCATGTTTATAAAAGCTACTTTAATGTCCTTATTGAACTAAGGCCTAATCCTGGTTTAATCTAAACCCTGTCTGTGAAACCAGGCCTACAATCATGAATGCTGCAATGAGGAATTTCACCTTTGGTACAGATTTCAGGTTCTTAGTTCAAAGCATCCCTAGATTTAAACATGTACTTTAAACTGCTTTTCACAGTAGTTATGTCCCTCATAAAACAACATAAAAAGTCATTTTTGTCTAATTTGTTTGCGTCAAATACATTTTTGAAATGCATATGGAGAAAATGAGGGGCAAAAATACTAGGCTGTTGAAAATATGGACTCTCATTGTTTCATCTTATTGGCTATTTATAAAAGAGAAAAAGAAATTAAGAGCCCTTCAGTGTGTCCCACCAAACTTCCGGTTTCAATAGGAAATTAATCAACCCTTGTAAAAAAAGAAGTACACTTTAGAGTACTTAATATGAAACATCCATCCATCCATCCATCCATCCATCCAAATATATTATATTTCATAATATATATATACACGTGTGTGTGTGTGCGTGTGTGTGTATTTGAGCACATGAAGATAAAAGAGCAGGACAAACTCAGTGTGTGTGACAGTGTCAAACTGACAGTTGTGTTTAGGCGCCTGAGGCATTACTGAAGAAGAGTGTAAGGATATATATATTACCCACACACAAACACATATACACACATTACCCCATGCAAACAAAAAGTGCACATATTTACTTAGACTGGAAGATACAGCTAAAATAATATAGATACATTTCCATATATATATATATTTAATAATAATATAAAATATATATATATATATATATATATATATATATATATATATATATATATATATATATATATATATATATATATATATATGTGTGTGTGTATGTATTAAAAGAATGTAAAAAAGTAATGTCATCAGACACTTAATTGAATGTTAATTGCAATATTGTAGTTGTAATTGCCACTCAGTAGGAGTGATTATCAAAATCGTAACTGAAAATATAACGGTTAGAAAAACTTTTACACCACACTTGCTGAAAACACTCCTGTTTATATTATACTGTCTGCCAGTCCAGTTCTTACATGTGCACAATCACTACAATCAAGCTCACTTTTTATTTCAGAAGGGAAAACTGGACAGAAAACCTAAGCGATTTCACAAACACATAAACACACATATCTGTCGAACTAGAGGATGTTTGCTGAACTGATGCTTATAGGTGAGACACATGATGTTATAATGATGTTAGTCAGATTTACAACCATCCATGAACTCAATATTTTAATAATCTGCCATGCCTAATACATATTATCATGACAAAAAAGGCTGCGGCTCAATATCTAATCACAGTTTTGCTGATGCCCTGCAAAATAAGCGAGCACAATCTGACTACCAAAACTAGTTTGGAGATTTAAGACCAGTAAGAACTATAGCTTGAACAGAAAATTGGTGGTTTACTTACATTCACATTACATTCGGCTTACTACGGCTGGATACCTTTAGCTAATTTTATCTGTAGTTTTCAGCACAGAAGATATGTAGATTAAAAGAGAAATAAACAGATGGAAAATATTAGAGATGAAAGACTATAAAATCTTTAGTGGAGATTCAGGGAAGAAACAACTGCATGTTTTATGTTAGAGAGTCTGACCCAATTCAACTGCTTATCGGCTGACACACGCAGGGTAAAATCTCGCAACACAAAGACGTGCGTATAAACGTGTGACAGGATACGCAGCAATGCAAAGCTCCTGTCATATACATTCATGGATGCAGTGTGATTGTGTGTATTGATGCTAAGCTTTTTGCCTTGTGGCGCTCTCGTTTCGATATCCTTGTGTCGCTGGTTGTCTTAAGGCCATTCTTCTAGAGTATACACAGCATCGTAATTGAATGGGGCTGTGGTCTACACACAAATACACACTGTAACCATAAGCTTTTCTTAATCATAAGGATTACATCCATTTCTGTATGCCTGCTCTTTTCATGCTAGTAGGACACAACCTGTGAGATTTACATAGAATACAAATCATCCCCAGCTGCCACAATCAACACATACAATACAATACATATCCAGGTAGACCGAACCTGGTTTTGTTTTGTTTGCGTATGTGTGCGAGTACAACTCATACTCTGAGGACCAACAGACTAGCGTGCTGTCGTTTGCATTTAGCTAGCCCTGCCTGACAGATTGGTACTTTTTCAGTTCAGTCTGAAAGCAGTGGAGCAGAACGGCTTAAGAGACTCTCCTGCTAAAGAAAAAGAGCTTAAGCACATCTGCAATAGTTCAGTATTACAATAATGACAAATCACCTAATAATGCAATTGACAAAAACAACACCAAAATGCCCAGATGCAGTATAATATTGATATTTTTTAAGACAAATTTGCTCAACCGTTGTGCAACCGTATGGACATTTGTTTTTCTTTGTCCATGTTTTAATTTTTTTATCATTTTGCCTGTGTTAATACCAACTGCATACATTTTGGCACATGTGTATTTTTATTGGAATTTTACAATTTCACCCCCATTTAATTTAATTTTGCAGTAAGTACACAAAATAGTTCCACTCAGGACCTTAAGGTCAAAAATGTCCCCACTGAAACCCATTAAAACGACAATTTTTAATCACAGGGCATTTTAACTTTAAAATGATGCAATTTTTGTTCATATGCTTTCATTCTGTTGGCAAGGCTTCAAAATTAAAATCTTTACTGTTTTTTTTTTTTTTTACCAGATGGTGCCATTTTCTCGGGTTTGGCCTATAAAGCAAATACTCACTTTATTCCTGTTTTCTGCTTATGCATATTATAGAGCCAATTGGATAAATTATGCTGAAAGCTCACTGTAAGCTAATTTTTTTAGACATCAACCTCAAATTTGGAACACAACTTGTTTAGATTTATGGCTTTGATTTTCTAGCAGTTTTAGAGTTCAACATGTTTCATAAAATATATTTATTATATAAATTAATGTTCATAAATCATTTAATAAACTTAACCCCCTATTATTTTTCTTGAAACTCACTTCAACAATAATCTGCAAAAGGTCTTCTTTAAAATGAGACCAAACTTAAGTCTGTTTTCCCAAGCTTCACATTTTAATGATTTCTAGACATTTTTGTCCTCTATGGACCTATGTGAAACTTTTTTTAATTGACGCACAAGGGTTAAACTAGCCTATGGTGGTTTGCTGGTCTTAACTTGCCACTAAGCTGGTCTGTTTTGATTAAAAAGAAGTGCACATGATTGTACTGAATGTGATATTAAAAGCGTGTGTGTGTGTATGTATGTACAGACCCTTTCCAAAAAATTTGAATATCATGAAAAAGTTTATTTATTTCCATAATTCCATTCAAAACGTTAAACTTCCATAGATTCAGGGCCCACAACTTAAACGATTTCAAGTATTTAGTTGTTTATTTGTACATCATTTGGGCTTCTAGCTCATAAAACCCACGAAAACAGGATTTCAAAAAATTAGAATATTACACAGTAATTACACAGTAATACCATGGTCATTTAACCAGGTTTTGGTTCTTTTGGCAGTGTGGGCAGGTGCAAATCCTGCTGGAAAATGAAGGAAGCATGAAGTGCTCTGAAAATGTCCTGGTAGACGGCTGCGTTGACTCTGGATTTAATAAAGCACAGTGGACCAAAGTCCTCTTTTCTGATGAGAGCAAATTTTGCATCTCATTTGGAAACCAAGGTCCCAGAGTCTGGAGGAAGAATGGAGAGGCACACAATCCAAGATGCTTGAAGTCCAGTGTGAAGTTTCCACAGTCTGTGTTGGTTTGGGGAGCCATGTCATCGGCTGGTCTAGGTCCACTGTGCTGTCCACTCAACGCAGCCGTCTACTAGGACATTTTCAGAGCACTTCATGCTTTCTTCAGCAGACAAGCTTTATGGAGATGCTGACTTAATTTTCCAGCAGGATTTGCACCTGCCCACACTGCCAAAATAACCAAAACCTGGTTCAATGACCATGGTATTACTGTGTAATTACTGTGTGATTTCATGTAATATTCAAATTTTTTGAAATCCTGTTTTCGTGGGTTTTATGAGCTGGAAGCCCAAATTATGTACAAATAAACAACTAAATACTTGAAATCGTTTAAGTTGTGGGCCCTGAATCTATAATCTATGGAAGTTTAACGTTTTGAATGGAATTATGGAAATAAATAAACTTTTCCATGAAATTCAAATTTTTTGGAAAGGGTCTGTATGTATATATTTATTTTCATGGCTTGGTTGAATTCTAATGTAGAATGCAGTCTGTTATTTCTTGATAACAGACCGCTGCTAAGTATAACACACCGTTGCCATGAAAAACAGAGCGTTGCTATGGACGCAGGATTCTAACCGTAGAGACGGAACAGACTATTTTCTTTAGCGGAAGCAATACAATCGTTTTAAAATCAATAAACTCCTTTTTAAATCAATATTTTGTCAAATTATTGATTTATTTGGTAGGTAGCCATGTAATAAGCAGGATAATGTAGAGCGAGGCAGTTGTTATAGTGAATACAACCCCTTCAGGCCTGTCGGGGTTGTATTCGCTATAACAACCGCCTCGCCATATCCCTTACATACACACACACACACACACACACTTTTAATATCACATTCAGTACAATTATGTGCACTTATTTTTTATCAAAACAGACCAGCTTAGTGGCAAGTTAAGACCAGCAAACCACCATAGGCTAGTTTAACCCTTGTGCGTCAATTAAAAAAAATTACACATAGGTCCATAGAGGACAAAAATGTCTGTCAAAAAAAAAAACATTCAAATTATATATTATATCATTATACATATATAAGAAATTATGAAATTGCTACTTAAGTCTATAAAGCACACTAGAGTTAATCTAATTGCAATTAATATAAATTTAAACTATAATACATTTTTATTTCATAACAAGTAACATACAATTAAGTGTCCGAAAACATTACATTCAGTTTTCACTTAGGTTTATTCGTTTAAAGTATTAATTCTGTAATAAGTTCTCTACTTAAAATATGCTTACTTAAGTTTACTTTTGTTGCACTCGATTATAGAGGAACACACATACTGACAAAGTGTATACCATAAATACACTGGAACTCATTATGGGTTCCACATAATACATAAATGTCCACAAATACACACAGAAGCACAGCCCAGCTCCAGCAAACAATCCTTTAACACTCTATGGAAATGAACATTTCCTCTTGTACCATATGACCCAAACATGTGACCCTCTGATAATCAGTGTGTTCCTTAAGCTCATTGTGCACAACCATACACTCACACACACATGCAGGCCATCTGACACTTTACAGAACAATACAAACAGGATTGCATGTGCTCTTGCGAACAGAAACCCTTTATGAGAAAGAACAATAGGTGCATATAGTGAAGAGAGGATCAAGAATTTATCAGCTTCCCGACACTTTCCAGAGAGAGAGAGGGAGTGAGAGGGAGAGAGAGGGAGAGAGAGGGAGAGAGAGGGAGAGAGAGGGAGAATGTATGAAGGGGTTGCAGTCATTTGATCCGCTCCTGAAGCACGGCCTTGTTGCTTTTGCTTGGAATTCAATATGGCATCTAACAAAAGTGGCTTGTTACCCAGCAGTCTGCAGGTGAGCCTTTAGTAATGCAGAAGCTGCACTGCTGTTGCCCCTCTGGACTGTTATTGTTATCATATTTGCACAATTGAACAGCTATAACTTTTTATCCCTATGGTGTAAACCCATCACACTTTGCCTTTGTTAAGGGTTTGTGGCTAATTGCATTTTTTTGTAATTATGAGATGGATGAGATATATGGTTGCGGTTAGATGTGCAATATTTAGAATGTCCAACACAATCTCACAGCAATTTGTACGTATTTTACAAGGTGGCTAATTCTTACAAATTCATACGACTACACACATTTTTGCTAAATCGTACATTTTTTACGAGTTGCCCAATTCGTACGAATTCGTTTGAATGACGTACACCTGACCCCGCCTAAACCTACCCATCACTGGGATTTAGACAAATCGTACGAATTCGCACGAGTGAGGTTGTACTAATTCGTATGAATTAGCCACCTTTTACTCACTCTTACAAATTCAGATGCCAAGACTTAATTAAAAAAAAATTGTATATGCTATTTTATTTTATTTCAGATCTATTTCAGTTTATAAAAACGATTCTTAATCATTTTAGGTTTCGTTTTATTTTGCAATAACAACACTAAAAGTTTCAGAATCTTGAACAAGGCATGTAATGTTACAATTCACATTCCTTCTGTTTCCTCTGTTTCTTCCTCTCATGTCACAGGGAAACCTAACTTTGTATTTCATTGCCTCTTTTACTTGTTCTTCTGAGTCGTAGAGACAGGAAAGGGCTTGTCAATTGACCTGTTGATAGATGAGGCTCTGAAGACTTGCAGTGGAGCCACAGGCAAAGCAAAGAGCCATTAGGAGTCTTCAGTACTAAACAAGCACACATCCACACAAAGCCACCCGAACGCTTTTACATACCAGACCGAAGAGAACATCACTTACCGCATTCCAAACAACAACAGAGAGATGTTTGGACGTCTGGGGAAGAAATGCACACCATCACTCATTCATGACAAATTTGTATGGGTAACTGCGTGGCTGAACCCAGTTTGATTCTCTTGTGTTGTTCTTTGTATTGTTGGTAAATTAAGTGTAGTTCACAGGCTGGATATTTTAATAACGTGTTGAAATGTGAAGAATGGACCTCCAGCACTGTTGGCAGTGTGTTTGAAGATCACTCAAGATCTTCCTTGAGATACTCGCTACAAAAGCGTTCCTGTGTGGAGAAACCACAGGTGTGCATCTCCGCCGCCCCTCCCAGAGTTCCTTTCAGCGGCAATTTGCTTAGTTCTGCCATCTCATTCCCAGCGAAACCGGAGAGAGTCGAGCTGCTCTTTTGTTTGTTTCGCTAGATAATGCTTCATTTCCATTGTGAGTCATTCGTATTTGTGAATTCAAGCCCCTGAAAAAAATCAATCATCGCTTCTGAATGTGAAGACGCAGCTTCACTCCGTCATCCCGGATCTGAAATGTTTACTGCATTATGATGACAGATTACAAAGAAATTTTGCTCAAAGACCAGGAACATGTTAATAAAGTAAATGTATAAAGTTCTACATGATCAGAGGCTTAAATTCCTTTCATTGGTGTAACTCAGTTAGGTTTATTCAGTAATTTTGAATAATTGCTTTGATTTGATCAATACTTGTTGATATAGACATGGCACAACATAAAGTACATTTTACATTGACTGACAAAACATTTCAAGTGTAGGATTAATATCCAGTGTGCTGTGATAAATTTACATTCATAAGCTAATGGTTGGCTGCATTTTGGAGATTATTTGACATCTCTACACGCCAAAGTGCCATCAAAATAGCTGTACTTGTTTTTACTCTTTAAACACTTCAGTGTTAAGAACTGGTGGTTTCACAGTAAAACTACCATTTCTACTTCAAACTAGATGTACCGCATGGCGGTACAAAATATGACCGCCACTCAGGCCTGCACTGGCTTTCCACAAAAATAAATGACGTGGAGCAATTTGGCTGTATTGCGTGTTTATGTGTATACCTAACAAAAGTAGTAGTATGTGCATGTCTGTCTGTGTGTGTGTGTATGTGTGTGTGTTTGTGTATGTGTGTGTCTGTGTGTGTGTGTGTCTGTGCGTGTATGTACTGTATGCGTGCGTACATGTGTGTGCGCGTGTGTGTTTGTGTGTGTGTGTCTGTGCATGTGGATTTGTATGTGTGTGTATGGGTGTGTGTCTGTGCGTGTGGATGTCAGTGTGTGTGCATGCTTGCGTTTGTTTGTATTCCTGCATGTGTGTATGACAGTATCATCCTAAACCAGCAACCCTTCGCTCAACACCACCATCTACAGGCCGATGAGTGTACAGTCACTAAATGTGCACATAAATGAATTTATTTTATACCCCCCCATGGATGAAATTCTACGAAACTTAGCATACCCCCAGAGGATGTCAAGTTAATCATACACATGAAATATGGTGCAGTTCTGAACATCTCAACTGAAGATAGGGGCGATTAAAGAAGAATAATATTGCATTTTCATTTTTTATGGGAGGGGCGCAAATCACAAATGAGAGATTATGGGCTAGGTTGATGTGGGCCCTTAAGACCAACATACCATAAATATTTCTTCATCCTCGGTGCCACGGTTCAGGTAGTTATTTAGGAAAAACTGCATTTTTTGGGTTTGGGGGGGCCCAGCGCGGGGGGGGGGGGGAGTGGCCCCCGGGGACCAAACGAAATTTTTCCGTAAAAGTCTAGTGGGGCTACATGCCCACCAAATTTCATGTTCCCCGGTGTTTCGGTGTCCCTGGTATCGTTGACGAAAAATTCAGTAGATGACGGGAAAAAAACAAAAAAAAAACTTTGACAATCCCTATATGACCGCTTTCGCTAGCTACGCTAGCGGCGGTCATAATAATTGGTTTTCATATGAACTTTGTATTCACCAAAAAATCCTGAAAAAATGTATCACGTTTTTTTTATGCAGCACAACCGTTTTCGACATTAATAATAATCATTAGAAATGTTTCTTGAGCAGCAAATCAGTGTATTAGGTTGATTTATGAAGGATCACGTGACACTGAAGACTGGAATAATGATGCTGAAAAAGCTTTTTTACAGTCATTTTTGATCAAATAATTCTCAACAATAATGGCACTTTTTTTTTCACAAACTGTGTATTTCCTTGGTGAATGTTTGTATGGGATGTGAGGTGTAACCAGGCTTCATTAGGAAGAGTCAGTTGGTCATTTATCAGTGTTGTGTGACCGTGACTAGTTGCGGTATATTTGATTACTCAATGCTTATATTTGATTATACATGCCTGGCGATGGAGAACAGATCCAGATGTTTCAGTTATACGGTGTTGTCAAAGTTATTGGTCATGCTGCTCCAGTCTCATAATGCAACAGGAAACACCTCATGCTCTGGCACGGTCACATGGCACCATGGGAAGTTAACTTGAAGGTATGTTCAACCAGATATTAAAATTCTATCCAGACTTACTCCAAACTCGTATGACTTTAGTGTTTCTTGCACAGAACACAAAACAACCCAGGCTCCTTGGAAAACGTTGCTTCTTGCACATTCCGCAACACTTTCAAAATGAATTGTCCAGCGAGTTAAGATAAAAACGTTCGGTTTTACCTGAGGCCTTGTCCACACTAATACGGTTTCATTTGAAAACGCATATTTTTCTCTCCGTTTTGGCCTTCCTTCCACGCTGAGACGGCATTTTTATTCATGAAAACGCTGTCCAAAGTTGATAAATTTGAAAACGCCGTTTTCGCGTTGTAGTGTGGACTGTCAAAACGGAGGTATTTAAAAATGATCACGTAAGTTTAGTCATGTGACGCATTTTGTACCAATAGATATTTATGTTTATACCGGTATTGTGCCTGTTATGTGCTATTCACTTTCACACTGTTGCTAAAATATGTTACTTTTCACACTCTTCATTTCACAGTCCTGCAAAGATGACAGAAAATTTACTCACATTTTCTGATCCTGCGGCAATACAAGAGCAGAGTTGCGTTTTAGAGCAAACATATGGTGACTGAGTGCGACCTGGACGCATCAGTGAATGGTGAGATATTTTTCTAAATAAAATGATCCTGTCAGAAGAATTGCGTGATAACTTTATTATTTATTTTTTCCATCTGTATCATCTCAGTGAGCTTTTGTGAGGTTTCACGCATTCGCAGTAAGATGAATTTAGCGTTTTCAGACGTTTTCCAAAAGTTTCTCATCCACACTGACGGAGAGTGCTTTTAAATGAAAACGCCATTTTCAAATGTATCCGGATTAAAGGACAAGTTCGGTATTTTACACTTAAAGCCCTGTTTTTAGATCGTTTCTGATGAAATAGAACGGTTAAGATTGAAATTTGGACACATGCTGCTGGCCCGAGAATTCTCGGTTTCTGTGGTAAACTTTTTATTATGCTGGCTGTTTTACGTATCGCCGCAGTTTGGAAACGAAATGTCCGGTGAGCGGCGCCAAAAGGTTAGTACTTTATCGCTTTTGAAAATAACATAGAATCTACATTAAACCAAACTGATAGCATTAACAAAAGTAAACATGAGATAAAAATTCATTTGCTGATGTAACCTTGCAATTTTAGCTGCTTCTTTGATCTCTTTTATCGTGACTTGTGTTTCATGTATCGCAAATGCTGTACCAGGTGAGCTGCCGAGCAAGTTACATAATTAAGTAAAAAACAAACATATTGAGCTGGTTATGTGATGCAGACATCAAAATGTATCAGTTTACAAAACTTTTATTATGGTAAATGTGTTTTGAAGTCATTACATAGTATAGTTTAAGATACCACATGAAATTAAGTCTTAATTAATCAATAATCTGCCCCGTAATCATAATTTCTACCACTAGTGTTAATTTCAGATGTAAACTGCAGTGAATTGTATGCATTGGTACGTTTTTGAAAACAATGTAGGTACATGATTTTCTAATGAACACTAAAAGTTCCATGTGATTACATTTGAAAGTCGCCACATGTACCAAGCTATTCCTTTAAAGAACAGCACTTCCATCCACCTAAGGTGAAGATGGGAATGCAAGGCAGATTAAAACCCCTTGCAACTAAGTGATTCAAAATAGGTGACCCACAACTGACACCCAACCTAAAACACCCAAGCATTCTACGGTTTCATAGGCTCAGTGGAGTGTTATTTTTGTTTTGTCTCTGGACGGCATGCATTTTTCTTTTCATTTGGAAATCTACAGGGAAACGACTACCATGTGTTTTTTTTTGTTTTTTTTTTGCCTTGGCTTTTTGTTCTCCTTTCATTTGTCTTTTTTTTATCAGGTGGGATATAGCTAGTAGTCAACCCCCACCAAACCAGCCCTATTTCTCTCCTCAAGCCTTCATCTTTCGCTTTCTCCGGGGATTCGCTTTCTCTCATCTCTACAGGAAATACACAGAGCGATTTATATTTATCTGTCTTTGTTTTCTAAATGGGTCAGATTGGCTTGTCAGTGGCACTCTGACGTGCTGGGGAGATTTTAAACAGCAGCCGTTAAATCAGCCCGTTAGCAGCTCAAGAGTTGAGAGAAAAGAGATGCATGTACGCATGAAATCATTTTTAATTTACGTGTCGGAATAATTTCTGCTCTTCATTATGTAAGTAAATACAGGGGCTTTGAGATGTAATTTGTATTAATTCATGTCTTTGTAGCAGCAGGGATGTGAGGAAGGGTAAAAATACCAGCGGCGTGATCAGCCAGCCAGAACAAACAGGGCAAAGATGTTTCTCAGAAATCCCACATCACACATGCAATTATAATTTTTATCTTCTGCCCAACTATTGAAGTTTACATCAGGTTATAGTTACTTTTATTCTGTGTGTGTGTGTGTGTGTGTGTGTGTGTGTGTGTGTGTGTGTGTGTGTGTGTGTGTGTGTGTGTGTGTGTGTGTTCAAAATGAAAGAAAATGAAATGTTGATGTTGGTACAATGGATAATTTGTAGACCTGTGGCCCAGGGTTATTATCATTAAAGGTAGGGTGGACAATTTCGGAGAGGATAGCAATTGCAAGCTAGCTTTGAAAGCATACGATCCCACCCTCCCTTCAGAGTGTATCCAATGCCACTCCTCCTTCAAAACACATGAACGCACACAGCAGAGTCTGCAAAGTGTCACGAGATGCCGTTAAATGACCTCATGCCTCAAAGTGTTGAGACTTTCACATAAGATATATGTAAATTTTTAATATATATATTTAGACGCCTTCTATTATTGATTGCTGTCAGTATAAAGAGAGTTTCAATGAGTATGATGATCCAGTGTGTTGAAAGGCTGCCAGGGTGTTGCTATGCATTCAGAGGGGGTTCTGGGTAGTTGCTAGGGCGTCTCTAAGGTGTTCTGGGCAGTAATGGCACACTTTGATATTCTTGTGCGGGGCAAATTACATTTACAAAAAGTGTGTATGAAAAAAACATTGCCTACCTTTAACTAAGACTAAAACCTTAAAAATATGTATTTTCATTACTTGAAATAAAAGGAAAATTAATTGAAATAAATAAATAATAATAATATATTTTATTTTAGTTAGTTAGGCAACATTGCTCATTGTCATTTAAAGGGTAACTCTCGCCAAAATGCAACCTAGGGTCTTTTTGTTAATCTACCTGAGGCAAACTTTCGTTTAAAAGCATAATTAGAATGGAAACGCACTTTTAAGTTTGACCGTATTTTCGTTTTGAATGAACTGACTCTGAATTTTAGTATTGCTTCTTATATGAGGATCCTTTTTCAAATACAAGGGCAATATTGATTTTCACTAACGACAAAACAACAAATTATACGGGAATTTATATGGAACTAAGCTTTAGGAGCTTTCCATCTTTACTCTCCTCCCTGTTACGTTGCATTCGGAGATCGACTATTTTTGACTGTCAAAATGCCGGCGGACACAGCTACGGTGAATTGTTCAAAATCTTTATTTTTAGTAAACTCTGTGTACACAAACAATGTTCTCAATGCTCGAACTCATGTGTAGAGCCCCTGGTGATATTTCGAGTAAAGTTTCATGTTGTGTCGAACCTTCTTAGTGTTTTAAAAATAGCGATTTTTTTATGCTATCAAAGAAGTGCCCAAGCACTCCCATTCAAAAGGCAATTTGACCGAAAACAAAAATACAGTCAAACTTAAAAGTGGCGTTTCTATTCTAATTATGTTTTTTAATGAAAGTTTGCCTCGGGTAGATTAACAAAAAGACCCTAGGTTGCATTTTGGCGTTACCATTTAAGTTGAAGTACTAAAATAACTCAAACGAATCTAAAACCTAAAACAAATAAAATGGCTTATACAAATTACAAAAAAAACAACAACAAAAAAACACTTTAATTTAGAAATAACAGAAAATGTAGAAATAAAGGCTGGTTCAAAATCTTAACAAAACTATAATTAGTATCCTAGTGATACTAAAATAACAGCCGTGGCCTTGAAAAAAATTACTTGCCTTAATTTTTTTTCTTGTGACAACTTAATCATCCATCAAAGTGGAGGTTAAAGTAAACATGAGCATATCACAAAGTCAAGCTGCAGTCACATCACCAGCAGCAACAAACTGACCTGAATGTATCCGTGTGATGTTAGTGACAGCGACTGTTGACATCAGGATGTGGGCGTGGCCAGTGACTCACAGGTATTTAAACAGTTTGACTTCATGCAAATCTGAAGTGAAGGCAGTTGAGCTCACATGATCAATCAACCTGGCAGCTACTCTAGCTGAAAGTCTGCAAAATGGACTGACTTCTTGCAGTAACATTTTATTTTATTTTATATGATACTTTTCTGACCACATGTACTAAGAAATTGTGGAAGGGCAATTTGTGTGTGTCTGTGTTCTGTCCTTTAGTTATCTATTTACCTTTCAGTTTACTTTTATAAATCTAAGTACCTCAACTTTAATTAATGTATGTATGTATGGATGTAAGCAGAGACATGTGTTTGTGAATTGGAACACATTGATCACAATATGCCACAATAGACTGTGTGTGTGTGTGTGTGTGTGTGTGTGTGTGTTCTGTTCTTTAGTTATCTATAGCTTTCAGTTTACTTTTATAAATGTAAGTACCTCAACTTTAATTTATGTATGTATGTATGTATGTATGTATGTATGTGTATGTAAGCAGAGACGTGTTTGTGAATTGGACAGCATTGATCGCAATATATGTTTTTGTTCAGACAGCAAACATGGCACAATAGACTGTGTGTGTGTGTGGGAGTGTGATTTATTAATAAGTCATGCCGTTTTCAGACAAAACAATCATGTGTGTGCGGCATGAGGAATCAGTGCTCTTACTGCTAAACACTATTATATGCAAGTGTCTAAGCTTTAGTGGGTTTTGTGGTTAGCCAATATGCTTCAGTGTGGCGTAATTAGTGTCTGAGGCTTAATTTGACTCACTTATGGTGCTTCCGTTGTTTGCGTCTACAGAATGAATCTCACTCTCACTTTCTTTCTTTTTGTCCGGCAGCTCTTGGAATAAGGAAGAAAAAAAAAATCTTTTCCTGTTGTTTGTTTGACCTCAATTAAACCCTATGTTTTGTCAAGAGCCGTTAAAATCACAACAGCCTCAGAGCATTACATGAGTGTGTCTGTGTGTTTTAGTTGACGGCATTCCTGCAGTAATATGGTGGCAAAAGGGATTTGCAAAGGGCAGAGAGAGGGAGAGGGAGAGGGAGAGGGAGGATGTAAGGGCAACTGCACAGGAAGAAAGAAGGGGAAATTGCTAAACAGTGCATTGGCAGATATGAGCCCTGAGCGTTCAGAGATCGCACACACTGTTGAACAATGTTGCTGTAATGCTATGTGCCGCACATATGGGATTATTACTGCGTGCCGAGCATCAGTATTGGGTGAAACTGGGAAAATTCAGGATTAGTCTTTCCTCCAAAATCACAGAAATAAACACCACTGTTTAACCACTGTTTTTGAAAGTCTCTTCTGCTCATCAAGGCTGCATTTATTTGATTAAAAAAACAGCAAAACAGTGAAATGTTATTGCAATTTAAAATAACTATTTTCTGTTGTAATATATCATACAATTCTATTTATTCCTGTGATGCAAAGCTACATTTTCAGCATTATTACTCATCTTCAGTGTCACATGATCCTTCAGAAATCATTCTAATATGATGATTTTCTGCTCAAGAAACATTTCTTATTATTATCAATCTTGAAAATCGTTGTGCTGCTTCATATTTTTGTCAAAACCTGGAGCATTTTCAGGAATTTTTATTGAATAGAAAGTTCAAAAGTTCCAAGTTGAAATATACTTTTTTGTAACATTATAAATGTCTTTACTGTCCCTTTTGAACTATTTAAGGCTGAATTTACACTAAATTTATATAAGTATTAATTTATTTTAAAAAACTGACCCCAAACTTTTGAATGGTAGTATAAGATAATATATTTAGAATAATGAAAGCGAAACCTATTTAGCACCTGTTCTTTTGAACATTCTATTCATAACAGTATCGTTTTACAGTGATTCGGTAAAAGAACCACATTGTATTATGAGAATCTTCATTGAAGGCATCTGTTTAGGCATCTAAACAATACAATTACAAGGAGAGGGATTTTGGACCAATGAGATTTAAGGGTGGTCAAGCGGTTGGCAAAATTAAATGTAATTTGCCCCGCACAAGAATATCAAAGTGTGCCATTACTGCCCAGAACACCTTAGAGACGCCCTAGCAACTACCCAGAACCCCCTCTGAATGCATAGCAACACCCTGGCAGCCTTTCAACACACTGGATCATCATGGCGGAGTTTTGCACAAGCAAGAAACACTCACATCTTCAAAGAACCTAGTCTTGCTTGATGGATTTACAGCCTGATTTTCACCTACACATGGACTCGGCTCATTTATGTGGAATCATATTTAAGAGAATCTTCTACCGGTGAAGCGATCCTTTCAGCAGATTACACACCATTTCATCAGACAGAAATCTCTCCTTTTACTAAGCGCATCATCTCGGTGTTTATTCATTTGAATCTCGTGGCTATCTCTACATTTTTTTATTCAGAAGTTTTGAAAATGCAAAACAGAATTGTGCTCACACATCTTTGATAGATCAAAGCTGTTACATTTACAGTGTTTGTGGGAATCAGTGTGTAACTGCAGAGTAAAAGGGAAACAGTGATGCATATGCACACAGGTGGAGACGTTCATCATGCAGACTGATGCTAATTGACTGAGCTGGTCAAACCATCCGACACCATCGCTCAAGACTCACAGGACTGTGTGTTTGCCACCTGCAAACAAGCAAACACAAACCGACAACCTCAGATGTTCTGCACACGCACGCACACGCACATGCACACTCACACACAGACACGCGCTGTGTCCAAGTTATGGCATTAATTTGCTCTTTCTGTCAATGCTTATTTCGTGCTTCAGTAAAATAATCAATTGCAAGAAAGAGAAAGAAATCCAAACAACGGTAATTAGTGTCTGGCTTCACTGCTCAACATAAGCTACTTTGAGAACAATCGAGAAAAGCATGAACACACACAGAGGAATGTTTTAAACTTTTTAAAGGTCTAAAAAGTCATGGAGTACTATGTAATGTTACAAAATGTTAAGTCATGGAAATTTCTACTGTAAATATACATTTCTCCGGTTATGCACTGCATGGAGGCTCAGAAAGCCAAATCCTCCATTGAGCCACATTCAAATCTCAAGGCCGTTCTTTGTCTTTTAGGAGACGTTTACACAAACAAGCATAGTTAAAAATAAAAAATGCAGTTATCATAAACAACTGAAAGTCAATGACAAAACTCATGGGAATTTAATGCAAGTTTTACACTATTTTAGTGAAATCATTATTTTATTAAAGGGGTCATATAATGGTACATGCACTTTTACAAGTTGATTGTACTGAAATGTGTGTTGGCAGTGCCTGTACACAACCATCATAAAATGATAAAAATCCATCCAGTGTTTTTTTTTTAAATCTCCTTATATGTTTCCCCCCCTCTCAAATCAAGCCGTTCGACCTAGTGACGTCACACGGTCGGACGCCCCTCCCGCGATTGTTGATTGACAGGAGCGTTTCAACACAGTCCCGCCCCCGCTCGCTCGCGAGCTGTCTGTCATCATACTCCACGCGTCATTGTTGATACTGGCACTGTCTATGAGCAGAATGGCGTCTAAGCGATTGTGGTGTTCTGTTCTTGGGTGTAATAAGGAACAAAGCAGTCATTTTGACGAACCGCTGAAGACGCAGTGGCTGAGTTTGTTTTCGAAGGGATTATTCCCCACGATCAACGTCAATGCTTTCATGTTTGCGCGAATCATTTCACACACCAGACTGCTCGAGGGTCAGTAAAGCTGGTTTTTCTAAAGAAGCTGCTCCTGAAAAAAGGATCGGTACCAACTATTCGTGTTCGTGCTGCACCTCCTGAAAAAGAAGTGAGTGTAACATTTGATTAACCTTTATATTAATCTTTATATTAATCTTTGCAAATCGCTTGCACGCTTCACGATGAATGCTGCTGTTTACACTGTTCGACGTTATATGTACGACGTTCTCGATATAATTCATAATCCCACGTTTATAATGAACAACGCGTTATGGTTATTGTGTTATTGTGTTAGAAACGTGTCCGCACAGAACAGAGGGGCAGGGTGAGCAAAGCTCATTATCATTTAAAGACACATGCACTTAAACGGCGTGCTGAAAACAGAGCTGTTTTTGACCAGGTAAAATTAGTGTTTTCTTACAATACTAATGAGAATTTTTAATTAAAGTATATTACAAACTTTTAATTTAGACCCTAAAGAATCATATTAGCTTGTACAAAAATGGCATTATATGACCCCTTTAAGATTAATTCATTAAGTGGCATCTTTCCACTAGGAGAAATAACCATCCCCAATATAAACAGAATGTTGCAATACAAAAAATATTGTGAATGAAAGAGATTAAATAGAAAATGTATAATATAATATAATATAATATAATATAATATAATATAATATAATATAATATAATACTCTTTTCTGCAGTTTTTATGGTGACATCAGTAGGTGGCGGCAAACAAATGTCTTTGAACCACGAGTCAACGAACCATTCATTCAACCCATTTGTTTGAAAATGCGGATTCTTTCTGGAATGAAACGTGACTCTCTTTACGAATGAGTCATTGAATCATTCACGATTTGTTCAAAAACACTGAATCTATTCAACATCAAAACACACTGGCTCAGATATGACTTTGTTTGGAACTACTCTCTTTGGCGTAGCAACACAAGAAACGAACAATAGTATGTCTAAAATGTAAGTTACTCAATATTACGTTTATGTTTATCGAACTGTTGCATAAGCAATATCAGAAACAACCCTCGTTGCTATTTCTAACATGGCATTTTTGTATATTTAATGGAGGCATCTTTTGAACTCGTGAGAAAATCATAAGAAAGTAGTTTCACACAGAAGTTCCACATACTTGTTTGGCCCAGTCACATTCTGTTACACTCTTGCTTGTGCGATATTGTTTTAATATTATACTATGGTACTGTATTGTTTTTATTTGGAGCCATGTGACCTTCCCACTAAACTTAACATAATGTAAAAGGATGAAAGGTTTGTGAGAATGTTTTGTTACGTTGTGTAATGTCAGGTTGAGTTCTTCATTTGTTATTGTGTGTAAAGGTATAAAAAAAGGTAAGAACTTAATTGTCTTTGTCTGTCACTCATAAGACAATGCAGAGAAACTCTTTAAACAGTGTTATCAGACTGCTGATGACCATCTGTCAACACACACACACACACACACACACACACACACACACACACACACACACACACACACACACACACACACACACACGCTCAGCATGGTTAATCCGTCACCCTGATGTTTCTGACCTGTGTGTTTAGGCAGATTTTCTCTCTTTTGTGAGATTACACTGACCAGGCCCCTTGGAATGTGTGTGTGTGTGTGTGTGTGTGTGTGTGTGTTTGAGCCCCATGGGCTTGTGTTTTGATGTTAATGATGACTTTTAAATGTCAGAGCAGTCCAGGTGTCAGGGTGTGGAAGAGGAGAGAAAAGGACCACAAACACACAATCCTTTCATAACACACACACACACACACACACACACACACACACACACACACACACACACACACACACACACACACATACACACACACACACGTGTGTGCTATTGTATTTTATTTTATATTTTAATTAATTTGATATTACTTTAGCCCATTTTCACTTGTTTACTGTGTTGTTGTTACTTGTCTATACATTTTGTACTGCTGTATCACACATATATATATATATATATATAGTGAGAGAGGGAGAGAGAGAGAGAGGGAGAGAGCGAAAGTAAGGTTAGGTTGCTATAGGGTAATTGCTAGTTTGTTCTGGGTGGTTTAACCTATATAACCTCTATTCAGTATTTCACTTGGGTTACTCCTTCTGTATAAGTCTGGGTTTCTTTTGTCTGTTTTATCATCAGATCGAACACTGTCTCTGTCGTCTGTCTCTCCAGCGGTATGTCGTATGAAGTGAAAGTAAACAGGATAGGAGAAGCGGTAGTGTGTGTGAGAGCTCCGCTGCGTCCCGTCTCATGGTTAATGATCTGTTATCAGCGGGCGAGTGTGACAACAATCACACTCCGCTTAAACGCAGAGATTCACACAAAAGGTGCAGTACGGAAGCTGGAAGCCAATTAAAATCAAACCCAATGACGTGCGGTGGGCAGTGAATGGTGGATCTGTGTGTGTCAGAGCCTTAATTGTGGAGATCAGGTTTTCATGCCACCCTGGTTTATAACTGGTGTTTGCATCAGGACCAAGAATCTGACTTATTTCCACAGTTCTTTCATGTTATCAAATAATGAGATGAAGAGGTGAGGAAACCTCTTTAACAAGCTTCTTGTTCACAAAGTTTTTGAATCCAGTCTATTCTTATTCATGTTGGTGAATTGTAAAAATACAGACATATACAAACTTTTATTTATAGTATATGGTGACCACTATGAGATAAGGTGGTGATTTATTAGTATTTTTATCATTTTTTTGGTTCTCTCACTTAGATTCAGGGTATATCAGACATACTTGTGGAATCCATCAAATGTCCTAAGACTTTAAATCAAAATGTTGCTGTCTCTGCCAGGAGTCTCACAGCTCTTCCATCGTGACAGTCGTCCAGAGCAAATCCACACCGAAATACTTCAGTGACCACACAATCCAGGTTTTACTGTCCCAAAGATAAACCCATGGGGTTGAGCTGAAGACAAGCTTAGCTTTACTCCATCAGCCGGGACTAAAGACTCTGATCTGGAAAGATTTAGGGCAGAGAAATGATCTCTGATCCTGTTGTATATGTTCTGCCACTCAATCCAGAAATATCAGAAAAGACTCTAGGACGAATTCACTAAACTAGTAAACTCTTGTGCGCTATAGGATTTCCACACAAACACCTACATCTTATCCACTAAATTATCCACAATCCATTTGAACCACATTCAATTTACCTTAGGTATGGAATGTGACTTATTCACATAAATGAATGTTCCTTGCCTGGTGCAAATGCTATCATTTATAAATCAATTATTTTAAAACCCATATCGATCTACCACTAATCTGAACATTGTGTGATGTCAATATTTATTTTAGGGGTGTAAATAAATGCGTGTTATCAAGGATTCCGTTTGAATATTTTTTGCCTCGCAAAAATCTTTTTTATTGTCAAACAGTTTAAGGAATAGTAATGGTTTTACTTTCCTTTTTTTTTTTTTTTTTTTTTTATGCAAAATTATAATTTTAGCAGAATGTCTCTTTTTCATACACTGAAAGTGAATGGTGACCCGGGACTGTCATGATTTTAAAATTACGCCATAAAAGTAGTCTATACAACTTGCGCTATATTCCAAGTCTTTGCAAGCCATACGGTAGCTTTGTGTGATGAGAAGTCCTTTTTGACCAATGATCTTCTTTGACACAGCTTTCATATCTCATTTGAGAGCTCATATCTCAAGGTTTGATGTCAACGATGACGAATGTCACTGATTCTTATGTCTCGTGACTTGTTGTGAAACACCAATTATTATTGTTGTTTGTATCTCTTGCAACAATGATTTCTCAGTTAATTTTTGCTCAGGTTTTTTTATTTTTTATTTTTTTATTTTTTTATTTCATCTCTGAGTTTAATAAGCATTAATTGTCATATAACCTTGTAGTTCTTATTTGACTGAATGTCTCTTCTCACTTTTTGCAGCATTCAGTCGTGCTCCGGTGCCCATGGCAGTTGTTCGGCGGGAGTTGTCTTGTGAAAGTTACCCAATCGAGCTGCGCTGTCCCGGCACGGACGTCATCATGATTGAGAGTGCAAATTATGGTCGAACTGATGACAAAATCTGCGATGCCGACCCTGCGCAGATGGAGAACACCCGCTGTTATTTGCCTGATGCGTACAAGATCATGAGCCAGAGGTGAGACACACAAACACAATTAGGCCAGAATCATGCATTATATATTACAGATCAGAAGTTTATAATAATTAAGATGTTTTAATGGTTTTGAAAGAAGTGTCTTAAGCTCACAAAGGATTTGTGGAAACCACAATACATTACATTATATGTACATTACATTACATTAAATGTGTTTACTGTCACTTTTGATCAATTTAATGTGTCTTTGCTGAATATAGTTTTTAATGATTTATATTATATATATATATCTTACCCCAAACTTGTAAATTGTAATGCATCACAGTTTCCACAAAAAATATTAAGCAGCAAGAAACATTGGCAATAATGAGAAATGTTTATTGAGCAACAAATCAGCATATTAGAATGACTTTTGAAGGAGCATGTGGCACTGAAGACTGGAGTATTGATGCTGAAAATTCAGCTTTGCATCACCACATAAATAAATTGCATTTTAAAATATATTCAAATGTCAGTTTTTTTATGGTAATATTTCACAATTTTTTTTATACTGTATTTTTGATCAAATAAATGCAGCCTTTGTGAGCATAAGAAACTTCTTTCAAAAACATTAAAAAAGTATTGAATTTTTCCAAACCTTTGACATGTAGTGTATACGTACACAAACACAGCTATGATGAGTTTTTGCAATGTAGAGTTTTAAAAGTATAGGTTGTGCTGAATTTTAGATGTGTGTTGTGTAGGTTTTTGCCTTAAGTTATGAATTGTCCACTGACATATTTAGCAAATGTGTGAAATCGGGGTTGCGGAGCTGAATCCACTTTTGTACTTCTGTATATTGTGTCAAATCTTTTGGGCCTAGTGTGTGTGTGCATTAAGGCTCTTTTGTTTCTGTGTGCTAGTTGTTTAGTTTCTTACCCAGTAATGTCTCATGTTACAATTAGAACAGGGAACATCCCCTTGGAGCAATCTGGGTTTAAACGCTCCACTCAAGAACGCAGTGATGTTGGTAATTAGATATTGGATACCTTAGAAATCCTCAGGTCCATGATCAAGCCTTCAGGGGTTTGAACCTGAAACCTTTGGATTAGCTTCTGCTGCACCGCTGTGTGTGTGATACACTGATGCAGATTTGGCTTATTAAATCCTGCTGTGCTGCTCTCTCTTTTTCCCGGTCTTCCCTATCATTTTCCTCAACATTTCGCGCGGCTTGACGCTCATCACACCTCGGCAGAGTGGAAGAGTCAGACAGACCGGGATCAGAGCGTGGTGTGTCTGTAATTGTTCCTCTGTGTATCCTCAGTTCTGTTGCTGAAATAAATTAAAGCAGCTGCTCAGCAACACAGCAAGATAACAAACAGTAACTGTGTCCATCTAGTGCAGAACAATGGTATTCTTCTCCACACCGAACCTCTAACCTCACGCACATAATCATGTTAAGTGTGGGGAATTTGAATAGAGAATGTTTAAGTAGAGGGTCTGATAGAGTTACAATGGATGTTGTACAGAGTTTGATTAAGGTGTCATAGAATTTTAGTAAAGTCGTAAAGATTGAATAGAGTTACGTAGAGATTTAGTAGATGGTGTCATGTACAGTTTTAGTATAGTATGTTGCAGTGTTTTAGTACAGTGTGTGACTTAGAATTTTTGTAGAGTATGTTGTAGAATTTCACTAGAATGTGGCAAGCAGATTTTCATTAGAGTGTCATATAGAGTTTCAGTATAATGTGTTTTAGAGAATGTGTGTTGTAGAATTTTTGAGTAGTTTCATTCGAACAGTATCAGTGGAATGCATCACATAGAGTTTTATTGGAATTTATCATGTAGAGTTTCGGTGGAATGTATCGAGTGGAGTTTCAGCAGAATGTGTTATGTAGAGTTTAGAGTATATTGTAGATTTTCATGTATGTAGAGTTTCAGTGGAATGTATCACATAGGCCTAGAGTTTCAATATAATGTGTTATGTAGGGCAGTGGCATGCACAGACCTCCTCCAGGGCAGGGGCGGAAGGACAAAAAAGGGCACTTAAAAAAAAAATATATATATTTTTAAAATAAATCACCTGTATTTAAAGCAGTACCTGTCTGTCTGCTGTGTTTTTATATATTTTAATGACTTCCTCACAATTATTTGGAATATCTCGCTCGATGGAGAGCAGCAGTAGGTCATAGCCTCTCTTCATTACCAATGAAAAGATGTTGATACAATTAGAATGCATAACACATCAAACAAAAATAGGGAAATGATGATAATATTACTAAATATTATTTACTTTACCAAACAAAACAGAGAATCAAGTAGGTAATTACGAGGAATTCATGTTTAATTATGTTGATGTTATAAATGTTATGTATGTATTCATTGAAGTGTTAGCTATCATGAAATCAGTAACACTTTACAATAAGGTTTCATTAGTTAAATTTGTTAACATGAACTAATAATGAACTGCACTTCTACACCATTTATTAATCTTAGTTAAAGCTGCCGTCGGCAAGTCTGGCAGATTGGGTCGATTAGCCAAAATTTTGAATGTTTACAACTCTCATGCCCCTCCCCACTACCAGCGAGCACCCTCCCATCGAGGTCGTGCTCGTCAGTGCGTCACTGTGCGTGTGTACCTGATTTTCTGTGAACGCGTCCATCTCTTCAGCATCTATCGACACCATGGACTCGGAGATAGGCTGCCCTGGCTAATCTATCCATAGATAGCAATAACCGAGGAATTGGAAGCTTGTTAGTAGATTTTCTCTCCGCCATCATGCTTCATGCAATCTCCAGGCGAACTTCAGGCGTGGCGTGTGCATGTGATATTAACGTGCGCGAGTGAGGGGGGATCTGTGGCGTGTGCACGACCTGTGATTGACAGTCAGATCTCACACCCCCCTGCGCTGATTGGACCTGATGAAGCGGGAGCGCTGGATTTTTGCAAAACAAATAACACGCTCCAGGTGGAGTTAGAAGCTCGGGTTTTTTTCTAAAACCATCTTATTTATGTTGTTCTGTCGGATTATAGTGTCAATTTCACTGAATATGATAAAAAAAATGTTGCCGACGGCAGCTTTAATATTAATTTCAGCATTTACTAAAACATTATTAAAATCAAAAGTTGTATTTGTTAACATTAGTTAATGCACTGACTGTGACATAAAATGAACAAACAATTAAAAGTTGTATTATTATTAACTAAGATTAACAAATAGGCCTACAGTAGCCTAACACATGTTTACTCATGATTAGTTAATGTTAGTTAATATGAATAATAAACAAATGAACCTTATTGTAAAGTGTACTATGAAATCAAAGGTATAAATTCCTTACAATTTAGAGCTGGACATAGACTTAAAATTTCCTTTCACTAGATGTATTTCCCCAAGCTAATAACACTTGCTATGGCCTTGGAGAAAAACGAATGACATTGTCAGACTCAGAATGCGGCTGAAATTGAGTTATACGTTTATGATTGCTAAGCATAACTCACATGCTGCCGTAACTTTTACAGTAGCATGGTAGGAGAAATGTAACTTTTCCGTATTAGCTTAATGTTACCTGCTGCCCGTGCAGTTTGAAGACTCGTGGCGAACTGCTGCGTACATAGCGCTGCAAAGGAAACTCCGCCTACTACCACTTCACCTCCGCCAAATATTTCTGCCAAATTTTTTTATTTGTTTGTATTATTATTGTTAGTGGCAATGGTGTATAAGTGTATTGTTATTTATTATAATATTTATTTTAATAATTATTATTATTTACATTTATCAGAGAGGGGCACAATACATTTTGAGACAAAAGGGGCAGGGGCTTGAGCTTGAGTAGATTTTTGGATGTTACAAATAACGTTTAATGAAGTTTCGTTCACGCATCAACAGGTGAAAAAAAAACTAAAAAGATCAGTCTTGGGATTTAAGAATCAATATAGGTTCATCAAAATGAAGATCATTCAATATTGAGGAATCGATATTGTAAATCGCTAGTGATCCCTATCCCTAGTGAACAGTGTATGTATACACAGAGTTGTTGGGATTGTTTTGAGGAATCCTGTAGCGTGAGCTGTTCTTCTGCGTCTTCCAGCCTCATTAACATGCAAAGAGATGAGAGGAGGTAAAGCTCACCTCCAGAGAGGAAACAAACTCAAACCCTTGGATCCCACTTACCCAGTAAGCCTATTAGAAAGAAACTGAGAGAGAGAGAGAGAGAGAGAGAGAGAGAGAGAGAGAGAGAGAGAGAGAGAGAGAGAGAACATCAAATATTTCACTATTTCATTTAACATACAAGAAAACCCTAGAATGAACTACATCTATGGACAGTGGCCTTTATTTGCACATGCTTTATTTGCGCATGATTGGGTATCTGATTCACTAAAGAAAATACTATATGCAGATCAGGCAACAACATAAATGTTCCCGGAAAATCTGGGCTGAGTTTGAATGGCAAAATCACTTTTAAATAAGGTACATTTTACTGTTTGCTTACTGTGCTCAGTAATAGTGGGATTTTAATGGCCAAACAATTAGAAACAAGTATTATCAAAAAATAAACAATGCATTTTATTGATTTCTATAATTTCTGTTATTGCTTTCACAATTCTAAATGTTGTCATGCAGGTATAATGAATATAATTGAATAAAATTGAGTTTAATGGAATAGAATTGAACTGATTTTAACTGCTGGAAAATGTTTCTCAGACTAGACATATGTCAGTTCTGGTATCCTCTATAGTGCTGCTTTTGTGCTTTTGTCTTTCTGTTTGTCTGGTTATTGTCAAGTGCTTAAGATCAGATTTTCCGGAGTTTACGTAACAAACCGCATTCTGAGGGCAGCGTTATCCAACTGATTTTTTTTTTTTTTAAATGGCAAATAAGATTTGCTTTTGCCCACATCTGTGTAATATTATCATTGCTTGTGGGCTGAATTTTCCCTTTGTCTGTCGTTGTGTGCTCTGTGACTGGCAGAGGTCCTTGGGTTCTGAACGCACAAGGTTCTTGCACGAGTAACCTGATAGCTCAATTCGGAAGCGCTACTCTTCGTTGTGTGGAATTTTGCCCTCGTGGGAATAGATCTGCTTTTCCGGGCCGCAAGCCACCTGTCTGCTCGCTGGTGCAGCTTCAGTCATCTCACGCAGTCATGCACACACAGCTACTATCCAGAGGCAACAGCCATTTAAAGCAAACTCATTGTTTCTATTATGTTTATATATTTATAAAGGGTCGTTGTCCGCTAGTTTATATATAGCGGAAGCAATACAATCGTTTTTAAATAAATAAACTACTTTTTAAATCAATATTTTGTGTCAAATTATTGATTTATTTGCTAGGTAGCCATGTAATAAGCGGGATAATGTAGAGCGAGGCAGTTGTTATAGCGAATACAACCCCTTTAGGCTGCTTCAAGACCCCTCCGCTTCGCGTCGGGATCCTGATCAGCCTGTCGGGGTTGTATTCGCTATAACAACTGCCTCGCTCTACATTATCCCTTACATATACAGTGGGGAGAACAAGTATTTGATACACTGCAGATTTTGCAGGTTTTCCCACTTACAAAGCATGTAGAAGTCTGTAATTTGTATCATAGGTAAACTTCAACTGTGAGTGACGGAATCTAAAACAAAAATCCAGAAAATCACATTGTATGATTTTCAAGTTATTAATTTGCATTTTATTGCATGACATAAGTGTTTGATACATCAGAAAAGCAGAACTTAATATTTGGAACAGAAACCTTTGTTTGCAATTACAGAGATCAAACGTTTCCTGTAGTTCTTGACCAGGTTTGCACACACTGCAGCAGGGATTCTGGCCCACTCCTCCATACAGACCTTCTCCAGATCCTTCAGGTTTCGGGGCTGTCGCTGGGCAATACGGACTTTCAGCTCCCTCCAAAGATTTTCTATTGGGTTCAGGTCTGGAGACTGGCTAGGCCACTCCAGGACCTTGAGATGCTTCTTACGGAGCCACTCCTTAGTTGCCCTGGCTGTGTGTTTCGGGTCGTTGTCATGCTGGAAGACCCAGTCAAGACCCATCTTCAACGCTCTTACTGAGGGAAGGAGGATGTTGGCCAAGATAGGGCTGGGACAACGCGTCGAGGTCATCGATGACGTCGACGCAAAAAATACGTTGACGCAAAATATGCGCGTCGATTCGTCGACCTGTTTTCATTTCTCTAAAAAACGTTTGCAAATTACTTCACAGTGTGTACCTTATGTGCGCTGATACGCGATGGCCGGACCATCATTCTATCCAACGTTATATAACCAATCCAGGGGGTTTCCTGCATTGAATTTTTTTGGGATAGAATGACTAACTGCGCTTGACAGGGCGCATATAAGTACGAGAGAGCCCCGGCCGCGCGCGCGCGCACTCACCGTCTTCAAACAACACGAGTGCTGTCTTGCTCTCTCTCTCTCCCTCGTGCATATTAATCAAAATCACTAGACACGATAGAAAAAGGGCGGAAGACCAAAGTTTCACGTGGAGCATTCGGAGTGTGAATTGTGGTAAAAAAATAAACTGCCAGGATAATCACACAATGCTTGCCGTAGGCTACAGGTCCACCAATAGGACACGTCCGATTCGCGAACTAATGACTCATTTGAACCGATTCACTTTAATGAATGGTTAAAACAACTGATCTGTCCAACACTGAACCGTTTATATACTGCACTGAACTCACGAGACATCTGAATCGGTGTATAACAAATCGGTAACACTTTACAATAATGTTCCATTTATTAAATTCTAGTTAAGTACTTTTTTTTATTAGTATTTTTTTTTTTAAGAAAAAGGTGAGTGGCAGAGTGTATTACTATACGTTGTTGTTATTTTTATGTGAATGAAGAATTAAAAGATGCACTTTTTTCAGTAAGCTAGGACTATGTGTTTTCAACATAAATGTTCAATTCTGTTGGTTCAGGAAGGACGCCATGACAGGCTGCTGGCTCCCACTGTTAATTTTTATTTATTTTTTGTTGGAAAAGCACTCTCTGTATTAGCTTAAAGCCCTCAAGTTTACATTGGTTACTGTATTCTTTCAATTGCTCTAAACAAGTATTTTGGGTGACCTTTTTATTTTTTTATTGAATGCTAGACATCAAGTTGTTGTTATTTTCATCTGAAAGAAGAACTTTTTTTCAGTAAGCTAGGCCCTATGTGTTCAGTAAGCTTGTTTCAGTAAGCTATGTGTTTTCAAGGCTTTAAGGTTTTATTGAATGCTACCTCTGACTAAGAATGCATTACTATGCACTTGTATAGTCTTTTATTTTGGAATTTTAAGAGCAATAAACATATATTGCAATGTTAAGGAATTCATGTTTTTTTCATTCAGATATGTAAATTAACATGTATAAATTGCTATTAGTCAATTAATGGGGATTGGGGAGATAATCGATAATCGAATCGAATCGAAATCGAATCGGACTGGAAAAATGAATCGTTAGATTAATCGATGCATCGAAAAAATAATCGCTAGATTAATCGTTTAAAAAATAATCGTTTATCCCAGCCCTAGGCCAAGATCTCGCGATACATGGCCCCATCCATCCTCCCCTCAATATGGTGCAGTCGTCCTGTCCCCTTTGCAGAAAAGCATCCCCAAAGAATGATGTTTCCACCTCCATGCTTCATGGTTGGGATGGTGTTCTTGGGGTTGTACTCATCCTTCTTCTTCCTCCAAACACGGCGAGTGGAGTTTAGACCAAAAAGCTCTATTTTTGTCTCATCAGACCACATGACCTTCTCCCATTCCTCCTCTGGATCATCCAGATGGTCATTGGCAAACTTCAGACGGGCCTGGACATGCGCTGGCTTGAGCAGGGGGACATTGCGCGCGCTGCAGGATTTTAATCCATGACGGTGTAGTGTTACTAATGGTTTTCTTTGAGACTGTGGTCCCAGCTCTCTTCAGGTCATCGACCAGGTCCTGCCGTGTAGTTCTGGGCTGATCCCTCACCTTCCTCATGATCATTGATGCCCCACGAGGTGAGATCTTGCATGGTGCCCCAGACCGAAGGAGATTGACCGTCATCTTGAACTTCTTCCATTTTCTAATAATTGCGCCAACTGTTGCCTTCTCACCAAGCTGCTTGCCTATTGTCCTGTAGCCCATCCCAGCCTTGTGCAGGTCTACAATTTTATCCCTGATGTCCTTACACAGCTCTCTGGTCTTGGCCATTGTGGAGAGGTTGGAGTCTGTTTGAATGAGTGTGTGGACAGGTGTCTTGTATACAGGTAACAAGTTCAAACAGGTACAGTTAATACAGGTAAAGAAAAAGAAAAACTAACAGGTCTGTGAGAGCCGGAATTCTTACTGGTTGGTAGGTGATCAAATACTTATGTCATGCAATAAAATGCTAATTAATTATTTAAAAATCATACAATGCGATTTTCTGGATTTTTCGTCTCTCACAGTTGAAGTGTACCTATGATAAAAATTACAGACCTCTACATGCTTTGTAAGTAGGAAAACCTGCAAAATCGGCAGTGTATTAAATACTTGTTCTCCCCACTATATATATATATATATATATATATATATATATATATATATATATGTATGTATGTATGTATGTATGTATGTATGTATCACATTCACCTGTGTCTCATTATCTTGTTTAGCTCACCCCATATAAGCCTGGTTTTCTTATTCATTATCTGCGAAGTCTTGTTTAGTGTTACTCTCCAATTCCGAGCATTCTCCTTGGTTTCATGTCTCTTGGTTTTGGATTTCTTGCCTGTTCCGTGGATTACTCTTTTGCCCGTGTTACCTGCCTTGTTGTGTTTGTTTGAATGGACTGCCTGCCTGTGTTTGACCTTGCCTGTACTTTGGATTGCGTCTTTGTATTACCACGTTCAATAAATACTTAATTTGGATCCTCAACCTTCTCGTCTCGGAGCAGTTTGTGACAGATATATCATTGAGTGATATTTCACAGTTTAGAAGCTGTGTGTGTGTGTGTGTGTGTGTGTGTGTGTGTGTTAGAGGTCTACACGGAGGACCCGGGACCCGACCGAGTCCGGGTTGGGTCCCAATCTATTACTTCGGGTCCCGGGTCTGTTTAACATTGTGTGTAATATACACAGTCGATCGGACTCGGAGAACACCCGGCCGTGATCAGAGTCAGTCAACACTGCTTGTGTGTTTTTTGTAACTTGCAAATTGTAAAATTAGGATAAGAAAAGTGTGAGCCAGGAAATAAGGTTTAAAAAAAAACACAAATTGCACTAAAAAGCTCTTCAGGTTGCTCCAGACAGCTAACGCGAACGTGCAGTCTCAAGCGCGTTATGTTTCTATGACAACCAGAGCGGGACTTATTCCGCCAAGCCACGCTTTACACTTCTCCAAACACTTCCTTACTACTCTCCCATTTTTATAATAATATGAATGAACCGTCATCTTAAAGTTTTGGTGGTCTGACTCGGCGCAGAGAGCACAGAGATGATAGCAAATAAATAATGCTAACTTCAGCGGCTATGGCACTGAACGAGCAATCGTTATTATAGTTCAAAAGGGCAAACAGTCAAAGTTATTATGCGAGTTAACTCGAGTCGAAATGCAAATCTGCAAAGTCGCATTTGTCACCCGTCACCGTGACATCAAGTGAACTTTTGAAGCTGAAATAATGAGTGGATTAAGCTTGGAATAACGAGAGGAATAACATGGAACTTTCTTGTCGGATGATTGTAATGCATCACAGTCAGTCAGGTGCAAGGAAGGGAGAGGACGGCTACTAAAATTAGGTAAGACAAAAAAAAAAATTTCGCAACTTGTGTGGAATATGTGACAGTCGGGTCCAGTCGGAGCTGTGTCTTCCCACCGGGTTCGGGTCCAGCTTTCAAATAATAGACGGGTCCAGGTCAGGTCCGGGTAGTACATTTATGGTATTTCTCGGATCTACACAGGTCCGGGTCCAGCTTTTGAAATAATAGACGGGTCCGGTCGGTTTGGTGTAGCACATTACGGGTCTCTTCGGGTTCGGGCACGGATTTTTGGACCCGTGTAGACCTCTAGAGTGTGTGTGTGTGTGTGTGTGTGTGCGAGTGTAGGGTACTGGTATTCTCTATGTTATGGTGACCAAATGTCCCCATGAGTATAGTAATACTAGTAAATTTTGAACTTTTGGACTGAGATGCGGGTAGCATGACTCAATGCTCGTTACCGTTACCTCAGGGAACCAGGGTTACGTGAGTAACCATAACATTGTCTTTCGATACAGTTCACTCACATTGCGTCTGCTTTTAGCTGACGCTTATGGGAAACTAGCGCCAGTATAGTAGAGGCTCGGACACGGACGGAGCCTGCTACACGATCCATAAGTGTCTCAAACTGACAACACCCATGCTTGAAGAGCAGGGATGTCCAGGTTATAAAATCTGATAAAATTGGACGGCGAGGACCATCGGGCCGCTACACAGATATCTCCGATAGAGATTCCTGACTCCCAGTGCCTATGACAAGTCCACTGCCTTATAAGCTAGCGCTATTGCATCCACAATCCATCTGGACTGTCCCTGCTTTGAGACTGGAAGTCCTTTGCTGCAGCCTTCGAAGCAAAAAAACAGCTGCTCTGATTGCCGAAACTGGCTAGAGCACTCAATATACATTCTCAAGGCCCTTACGGGACAGAGTGGATGAGGTTCACTTCACCTGCGTTGTAAATGGGGTGGAGAGCACTTTTGGCATATGGCCTTTTTTCGGCCTAAGGACCATCTTACTGTCGTTTGGGCCGAACTCAATGCAGGAAGGTTCCACTGATAGAGCCTGCAAATCACCAACTCGCTACACCAAGGTCGGTCGTCTCGGGCAGCTCAAAGGGAGGGCCTCGGAGAGCCCTAAGGACTGTGGAGAGGTCCCAAGATGGGACTGAATGAGGGCAGGGAGGATTCATCCTCCTGGCCCCTCTGAGAGACCATTTCGGCACCAGCTAGAGAATATCGGACCATTTCTGAGTGTAAAGGCGCCACATGGACGGGGCCCTTGCCTCTGAGATCGTTCTCATGGCCCCACGGGGAAAGTCTGACTGCTCCCGTTGAGAAGCCAAACATGCAGTTCTCACAGCTCTGTTTGGGGGTACCGAATCATTCCCTGAGCCTGAGAGAGAAGGTCCCTTCTCAGCGGTATTGGCCATGGGGGTGCTGACAGCAGCTGGATCAGTTCTGGGAACCAAGGCTGGTTCTGCCAGCATGGTGCCACCAGAAGAACTGAACATTTCTCCTCCCTGACCTGACTAAAAAGGTCCTTTGAGAAGACTGTCTGGCAGTGGGAATTCTCTTTCGTCGCGAAGAGATTCACATCTGCTTGACTGAAGGTGCGCCATGTAATCGACCACCTGGGGTGGAGCCTCCATTCCCATGGGGGAGGATCGCTGCATGACAGCATGACTCCTATGTTCGAGTAGCTCAGCTTTAATCGCCCTCACTAAGTGGAGGTTTGTTTGTGCCCATAAGAGAAGCCGCTTCGCCAGTCTGTGAAGAGGGCGAGACCTGGTACCTCCTTGGTGGTTTATGAATGCAACCACCGTCCTGTTGTCTGAGCTAACCAGGACATGATGGTCCCTGAGTTCTGTCATGAACTTCTTGAAAGCCAAAATTACCGCCATAATTTCCATATGGTTGATGTGCCATTTCATCATAGGAGTCGCCCATGAGCCGAAGGCTATTCTGCCTTTCACAGGGCCCCCTAGCCCATCTTGGAGGCGTCTGTCACGACCACTTTCCTCCTGGACACAGAGCCCAGCATCGTCCCGTTCTTTTAGAAACTGGAAAATGTCCAAGGGACCAAGGTCTTGACACAGCCATGGGTCACCCTGAAAGTTAGTCGGCCTGTAATGGGGGACTATGTGGATGTAAAAGTAAGCGTCTTTTACTGATATAAACCAATACCCGGTGCGAATCTGCACAAGGTTTTGTTAACATTCTGGATGGCCGTCTCATGAAGGCATGATTCATACGTCTCAGATTGAGAATGGGCCTGAGGTCGCCATTTTTCTTGGGACAAGGAAGTAGTGGCTGTAAAAGCTGCGTTCCATGGGGACTTTCTCCACAGTGCACTACAGTGTGAAAATGAATGTTGAAATAAAACAAAGGGTAACAATTTAGTTTAGGGTTTTCTTGAACTTATAAAGCAAATATTCATGTATTATCCTGCTTAATCCTACCTACTATTGCTAACTTATATTTATTTGTTTGTTAGAATTTTGCTAAATCTGTACAACATTTGGTATGCAGTGTCCCTGTCAATAATCATTAAAAACATGTTGAAGTTTGAATTTAACATAACTGCCAGAGGCCAATAATGTAGGACTTGGCCTATTTTAATAAAACAGATGTAATTTGAGAATAGAATAATTAATTTTAATGACATTTGATAAATGCATGTAAAATCACACTCTAAAGTAGTGGTTCTCAACGGGGGCGGTACCGCCCCCCCAGGGGAATCGTTGGAAGCAAGATTTTTGAAAGGGGGGCGTTCAGATGTTAATGAGGGGATGTTCATGGGGGGCGTTCATGAGTTTACACCAAAGATCCAGGCAATACAAGATTAAACATGTAATTACTGCAAAATAATTGCCTACAACATTCTAAAATCTGCCAGTTTAATGCGACATGTAAGCTATGTATCGTTTCTTTTGCAACGACTCTATTATTTTTTCCAGTCATAGACCAACACTCAAGCACTGACTAGAATCCAGTGCTGACAAGAATCAGCATTCACATGCTCAAAAATGTGTTTCGTGCTGACAACAATCCAGTGGTGGCTAGAATCCAGCGCTGACTAGAATCACTTCTTCAAACTTCTTCAAACGATCTGGTCCGGCTTTCTCAAGACAACTTAAAGTTTGTCTCGACGAACTTTTTAATCTACACGCAGCAGAGGAATGGAAAGTTGACAAGCCATTAAAAAAGTATTGACTTAAGAACCACTTATATATTTTCAAATATTGTCAATAAATCATGTTCCCATTCTCTCCGGCGACGGATTTTAAAATGAATTAAACTAAATTCTATTTATTAGGTAAAACTTTTACATTTTTAGGCATTAACTAATGCCAATGCTAAATGTTTTCTTTGTTCACTGTTATTTGTTCACCAAGTAATTTACTGGTCAGGCATTATTTTTAACTCGCAAGACTGTAAGGAGAAAATGACAATTTAATGGATAATTTAAATATATTCTGTTCACATTTTGGTAATGTATTAATTCCGCCATCACATCTGAGCCTGAATCGCTGCTTGGATAGTTTCAAGATAGTTAAAAATAATTAATAATACAATAATAATTTAATTGTACATATGTGTTTATTTTTGTCGCATCCGCAAGTACCGCAATCGCTTGGACTTATATTCCTCAGGCGCACTACGGCTGAAACTAACGTCTCTGCAACCCGCAGTAAAGAAATTAGCAGAAAAACATCAAGCACAGGGCTCACACTAATTTTCAAATCAATTTTGAAAGTTTGAATTCGAAAGTTCAAATAAATCATTCTGCTTTTTCCCTGTTAATGTTCTCCGTTGAAAATAATTTATTACAATACTTCTTGTTTGCTGACTGGCTGTCCGCGGTACAGCTGCTGTTAATTAAATTTTGAATGTCAAATTTGTAACCGTTGCATTTTTTGGCTGCTCCTCGCTGATTGGCTGCTATTTGCAATAAGCCACATAATTACATTTTGAATGTCAAATTTGTAACCGTTGCATTTTGTTAACACTGTTATACACTGATATATAGGCTAATATCTACTTCAGTTTACTTTTTTTCTCTCTGGGAAACTATGATAATAATATTTCCACTGTTCAGTCAAATCAAATCTGTTATTTGGCTTTTAGTGACATGCTTTTTAATTATATATGAAAGCTGCAGTCTGTAACCTTTGGCGCTCTAGTGGTAAATAAACAAAATTGCAGGCGTATTGGTACTGTGCAGGTACTGTGCTACTACTGTGCTACTCCACAGCAGTGCCGAGTGCTGACTTGAACCAGTCAGGGGCCGTAGCATTTTATGCGCGTACAAAGAGAGAGAGCAGAGAGCAGAGAGAGAGAGCATTTTTTTTTCCCCTGACAAGTGAGTTCAGATCAGTTCACTGGGCCAAATGAGTCATATGCAAATGTATTTGCCAGTGTGACGCCACAGATCCTGCAATATCAAAACAAGCTGTTTTCAGAGCTTGATTAAATGTAAATGCTTTGTTTATAATGAGAAGGACGTTTTAAGCTGTGAAACTTGCACAATGTTTTTGGTAGAAAAATCTCTTATATGTCAAAAGATCAAGACCAATTTGATTTCTTATGTCATGACCCATTTAATATTTCTGTTCTACAAAAAATCCTGAAAAAGAAGTTTTCAACCAAAACGAAATGTTTTGAGCACCAAATATTGCATATATTTGCATACTAGAATGATTTACGAATGATCACGTGACACTGAAGACTGGACTAATGATGAAATAAATGCAGCCTTCTTAAAGATAAGATACTTTTTTTTTAAAACATAAAAAATTCTTACAGAAACCAAACTTTTGGCTGTGGACAATTCTCGATAAATGTGCAATATGCAGTAAAACTTTTGGTAACACTTAAAGCTGCCATCGGCAACCCTGGAAGATTGAGTGGACTTAGCCAAAATTTTGAATGTTTACAACTCTCATGCCCCTCCCCCACTATCAACGAATACCCTCCCATCGAGTTCGTGCTCGTCAGTGCGTGTACACCAGATTTTCTGTGAACGCGCCCGTCTCATCAGCATCGATCTGCCCTGGCTAATCTACCCATAGATTGCAATTGCTAACGTCATTTATACTCTAAATTAGCTTATTTGATTTGTTAGTGTTTTGAAAGCGAGATACAAGTCTCACATGAAGACTTTGGCGAGGGGGGAGCGTGTGCACGACCTGTGATTGACAGTTAGATCTCACACCCCCATGCACTGATTGGCCCCGATGATCCGGGAGCGGTGGATTTTTGCAAAACAAATAACACGCTCCAGGTGGAGTTAAAAGCTCTGTTTTTTTTCTAAAACCACCTTATTTATGTTGTTCTGTCGGATTATAGTGTCGATTTCACTGAATATGATCAAATTTTTTTTGCCGACGGCAGCTTTAAACAAGGCAAATATTATAATGCATTTTAACTTGGTTACAAGTTTATGAAATTATATATATATTTATGAAAATATATATTGCATCATAAAGTACATTATGAATACCTTAATAATGCATTACACATAAGAGGCCCTATCATACACCCGGCACAATGCGGTGCCACGCGCGGGGCAAGTGTTAATTGCTAGTTTCAGCCCAACACAGTTATCATTTTCACCTCCTGCGCCACGTTGTTTAAATAGCAAAGGCATTTGCGCCCATCTGTTCGCTGGTCTGGGAACGAGCAGTGTTCAGGCGCATTGTTGGTGCATTGCTATTTTGAGGCAACTGAAATAGACCGCAATATAATTTTTTTTTATTAAAGGGCGCGTTAGTAATGTGAGCCTATGTGTGGGTCCACAACGTGCATACACTCTGCTTATTAAACACACAGGGACGTGCAGCAGCACACAAACATGCCTGTTACGTGTTTAAAGTTGGAAAAAGGGATGATGACATAACATTTATGTGAGGCACAGTTGCTGTGTGTGAAGGCAGGAAAAACCAGCAAGAAACGCTACAAACGTTTATTCATACAGGATGAAAGGTTAGGTGCACAACAAGATCCAAAAATGAATACAAAATAAAGAGAAAACAGGAGTGTCGCCAAATCAATGAAATAATCAAAACATAACTATAATATCTAATTTTAATCGTACCTCTAAACTAACTGTCAAAGAAAAATGTAGAAACAAAACCGAAATCTTCAGCGGGTACGCCGCCTTAAATAAACTACACTAACTAAAAAACGAAAGTACAATACTGGCGAACACTCCACGCCTAGTTAACAATAACAAAGCCTACCTCCCGTTGTTACTGGGCGTGCGCTTTCTCAAATCGCGTGCTAGGCATAACAACCTACAACAAAACTCAAGGGAGTGTTACTCAGGTCTCTAATGGTATTAAACTCGAAGACATTCCAAATAGTGGTTACGTTTAAACAAAGCATCTCTGTGAGGGCAAGTTAAGTGAGATCTGGCGGTGATCTGCCTCTCCTCTTGTGAATGGGGTTTTTAAACCCAGCAGCGCAGTAGTGGATTGGTGGAACAGCTGATGACGCGTGCCCGTAATGACTACACGCAGCGAATGAGCAATCTCCACCTGAAAGCAATAAAGAGACAGAGCAACAGAAACATACACAAAGACACGTGGAACGTAACAATGCCAAATATAAAAAAATAAAAGGATTACAATGTAAAAGATTATTATTGTGTACATAAAGATATAGGAGAATCTGGCTTGTCCCGTAGATGGTCAAATTCGTTTCCTCTCTCTCGCGTTCAGTCTTTCTGCTTGAAAATTCTGCCATGTAAATAACGAATCCGCCATGGCGCGAGTGCAGCTGGCTTTTAAAGGGAATGGGAGATGAGACTCTGATTGGTTTATTGCACGTTATGCCCAAAACACACCCATTACTCATTAAGAGAATAGGGACAACACTTTAAGACCATTATTCCCATCGTTAAACTAGCAAAAGTGGATTCGGACACGACCTAAGTGCACTTGTGCTGTGAGCTTTAGAACTATGCGCTTAGATCATTAAAATAGGGCCCAAAGGCTTTAAGTAAAGTGTAACCAATTTTTTCATTATTACTGATATGATGCCGAGAAATTAATGTGTATGTGTATTTTCCTGAAAAGTGTAACACTGACCCCATTTGCAAAATGTTCATGCTTTATTTGTTTGAGCATCTCGACACGACCACAATTAATAATGTGAGTTTGGGAAACTTTTAGAAGCATTAAACCAAGACCTTATTTGTGCAGAAGTATCTGTCTGTCATGAAGATTTGGCTTGTCTTTAACAGTCAGTTCCAAACATGTTGTCACCTACTGCAGGTTAATGACAACACGAAACGACATTCACAGCACATTTAATTTCTATAATGTAACATATTTCCGAGTGAAAGATTATTCAGTGGGATATAACGCATGCTGTCATTCATCATATGCAGCACAAAGTGCTCTCACTCAAGAACTCTCAGTATAAACACAATATCAAAGTAGATGAAATGCTCTCGAAAGCAGTAAAACTGCTTCATACCAGTGGAGAGGCTTCTCATCAAAATTGACTTCCTCTCTGTGTAAAAGTATGTTTCATTATGATGTCAGTCGGCGAGAGCAGTTGAAAGCCAAATGCTTTTCAATCGCATGCTCTTACGCATTATATGCATATACAGTGATCTCAATTAAGAACTCTTAATAGTCAGGAGAACACAGTAATTCATGCAACACCTTTAATCCATTCTTACTGAACTGCAAGTTGTACCGTCAACATCAAAAATCTAAACTGAATTCTTTTTTACTGTCTAAAGTCCCAGTGAATTTGCTTGATTTGCAGCAATGCTTATGATGTGTAGTTTGAAAAGCTTGTAATTTATGTTACAGATGCCTCTTCTACTCATCAGTGCCGTTTATGATTTTGAGTCTGTCTAAATGTTTGCGATGTTTCATCTCCTCCATAGTGCTTTAAAATACTTCAGATTCTAGAGAGCATTTAATTGGACTGAAAATTGGTGGTACAGAGAAAGTTTTGAATGCATAAATCTTCTAAATGCAAATTTTTTCATTGGTTTGGAGCTCACTAGCTAGATTGTAATCTTTGTAATCTTCTTCTTCTTTTTTTCTTTTCTTTTTTTTTTGCTGATGTCACTTAGTCTGCACAGATGACTGGATAACCAATAGGCTAGCTGATTAGCCATTATTTAAAGTCCCCCTGTAGTCAATAATTGTATCCCTTAAAACTCATATTTGATGACCAAAATGAAAAAATTTCCTCGTTCCTCGTTTATTTCTTTAAAAAATTTCTTCAGCTTGAATGTAACTCTGCACCCTTGCCTAATTTAGTGGTTCTATGAATATGCAAATTAACCCCACCTCCACTCACTCACACCGGCTCAGAGATCCACTCGTTGATGATCACACGTTGACGTGATTGGTTAAAAGGTAGTTTGTTTCAAACCGTGTTTTTGAGACTGTCTTTGGTTCACTGCAGTTTTAAGGAGAAAATACTCAGCAACTGTTTTGAGTTATGAATTTGCACATGGTTTGTCTTAAAGCATATTAAAAACACCACATATAAACACCATTAAAAGCTTAATTTTCACCACAGAGGGACTTTAAGACAACTTTTGTTCAGCAAGGATGCATTAAAGGGTCATGAAAACCCATTTTAGCACCAGTTATTTCTCACCACATTTTTGATAAATTCTACAAAAGTGGGCGTAGCGGAGTAGAGGTGGAGGGGGAAGAGGGGAGACAGCGCAACAACGGCTTCTAATTAAAACCATTTTATTTCACTCTCATTGAGTGGAAGCATCAAAGCTTCCCTCAAATTCACACTGCAATTCACCATTAGACATGTGCCGGTATTCGGTAATGCGATAAATCGCGGTAATGAATATGCACGATATTGTTATCGCGGGCACTTTAAAATACCGTGAAAAATAATAGATCCGAATTTAGATTTTTAGAACGCGCATTATAGCTTATTTTCCATCAACCGCTTAAACAAGCACTGCCTATGCTGCGCGAAACACATGCGCACTCTGATGTAAACAATCGCCACGTGTATAAGCATGCGGCCGGTGCGCACTTCTAGTCTAATGTAAACAGTCCTCACATGGAGAAGCAGCATGGCGGAAGGAGGAACGCCGCCGCCTACAGTCTATGGCCGCCGCCGATCTATCCGGATCCATCCCGCTTCTAAAAGCAGAGCTGCCAACTCGACGCATTCAGCGCGAGACTCCTCACACGCTCACGCCACACATCCGTTTTCTCACGCAGAGAAAAATCGCGGAGCAAAGAGGACACGAAGACCGTCAAACAAGACAGAGCAGGTTACTTTTGATATGAAACAGGAGAACAATTGTGTCACAGAACGTTACATTTAAACTATTTAATGACCAGCAGCATGTTAGATGACTAAAACATAAAGAGGAGTATTTTGCTGAATATGTTCACTGCACTTTTTTACATATTTATTATATTTTTACTTGTGTCATTACATAATTGTTATTATAATGAAAACCACATTATATTTGATTTAATTAGTTATTTGTAACCTTTAATAATACCAGCTGATAGGGCTCTATATGGTTACATAGCATTATGTGAGATATTTTTTTTCATGAGAAAAAAAATAACATGTGGGCTATCTACTGTAGCCTTCCTAATATTTATCCAAAATAAGTCAATATTGAATCAAGATTTAAATCAAATCCCAAGTATTGAATTGAAATCGTTAAATTTGTGTTCACTGTTTCTCATGTGCAATTAAAATATTGTGATAATACCGTATACCGTGATAAAAGATCACTCAATTAATCGCAGCATGAAAATGTGATACCGGCACATGCCTATTCACCATTACATGCAGCAAAACGAACATACATTATGCATGGTTTTGTAAACTCACCATAAATGAACACAAATACATATCCTGTGACACAAATAAAAGCACAGCTGTTTGAAACACACTGTTGCATCTTTAAAAACTTTTGAGGCTTATTTTCTGGTTTTTATAAGCTCTTTGATGGTTATGGGCTGTAAAGACTGGTTACAGTGTGGATGAATCACATTTGTGTCGAAGACTCAGGATCTATAGAAGACAACTTATGCAATGCAGAAAGTCTTGCAAAGCGAAAACAATCCATTAATGCATCTCTCACTTACTGTATATGCGATCTCACATTGTTCTATGACGTGTGACACGCATAACTGTTAAAATAAACAAGAAAATATAGTATTTTAAATTGATCGGAAATGACAGGAAAGACATATAGGGGCTGTTTACACCTGGTCTTTTAACGATCGGATAGCTATCCGATCTGAGAAAACGCATGAAGTGGCCAGGTGTAAACAGCCCCTTATAATGTTACAGAACATTTCTATTTAAAAAAAAAAAAATGCTGTTCTTTTCAAAATTCTATTCATTAAAGAATTCTGAATCTCTCTATCACACACACACACACACACACACACACACACACACACACACACACACACACACACACACACACACACACACACACACACACAAAATGAGTCCAGGCTCAGTCTTCCAATTACAGCAATGTTTCACCAGACTCTAAACATTGATGGTAGTGCTGCTCAAACCCAAACTTCAGGCCTCATTACAAACTAGATCTCTCTCTTCATCTATTTTTCATTTATTTCAAGTCTAATTTACGCGTTAAATTACTGTAAAGTCATTTAGAAATTGTGCTACACATACATTAGCAGTTATCTTATTGAGTGTATGATTGTGTCTATATTTGCATGGGTGTTCTGTATAATTGATCTGTTTATTGATTGAAAAGTTAATTACATGATACACTGATTAATTAATCAAATACTCACAATTATCTTTTTCCCCGTCAGCATTTTTGAAAAAAGTTGCCAGCCACCACTATCATTTAAAAAAAAATCATTTCACAAAAGTTTCATGGCCACAAGAATATTTTGTTGTATAAATATCTGAATATGCAATACATCAAAAGAAAGAACAGACCCTCTGCTTTTAAACAACACCAACAAAATGTTTGATTCTAGCTTCATGCATTCCTTTTTTATCAACACTTGAAGTTTCATAAAAAAAGCAACATTTTGAACAAAAAGAATATCCTGTTTTGTCAAAGACTACATCTGGATGAGATTCAGGACAATGATCAAAACATAGATGGAGTAGATTGAGTCCACCTACTCCCCTAATGTTTCACAGTCCTGTAGCTCGTCCTTGTCGAAATTTTATTCAGTAATATTTGATTTATATGCTGTTTAATGTTGATGAACGCGTGATTTTACATATGCATATGATTATGATATTGCTTGTTGCTGCTGCTTCTTTGCCTGTGTTTTGATCAGGAGATTATGTACTCTTTCAGAATATGCCTAATAGCGCCCCCTAGTGTATAACATTGGAAACATGGAAAGCAGGACATTTTTGTCAATGGCGGGGAAATAGTTAATAGCATATATACATTTTTGATGAGGAAAAACAAAATTTTTATTAAAAAATATTGTGGTAACACTTCATAATAATATTCTATTACATTTGCAATCAAACAAATACAAACAAAATCTGTCAAATGATTACAAAATTAATTACATGATATGCTGACTAATTTTAAATCGAGTAGGCCTAATTGTAATTTATTGCATTTCAACAGGAGCATTTCCATGGTGTTTTTCACTGGGAGTCATTCTAGTTGAACAGTTTAAAAGTTCAAATGAACAAATGACATCATTCCTTCTTCATCTGCCACAGTCGGATGTTGCAGGCCATTGGTCTAGTCTGATCTAACAGTAAATCATTCAGCAGATGGTCTCTATAATTTCACTCCAAATCAACTCGTCATAATAGCTACTACTGTGTATGAAAACTTTGTTTATGATATACAGTCCATCATGAGCAATTTCATAAAGTGGAAACACAAAATCTATTTCAATCTATCTGATCAAGACATATGTTTCACATCACTAACACAATCTTATTCTCTCTGCCTTTTATCCTTCTACCCTTGTTTTTAATTGGCTGTGGGAGTAAAAATACAGAAACGTGTTTGATGTTCTCCACATTTTCCCATCCGTTGCTTGTGTCTCCCTTCAGGAGAATCAAGTGGGCACCACTTCCTCCCACAAAGCACTCCGTATAGCGTCCTTCATCTCCCCGCGTCCGTCTCTCTAGAGATTCTGTGATTATATCATTGCTCTGGTCAGGAGGGCACAGGAGGAATTTAACTCCAATGAAGTTGACATGATTTATTTAACTGTTTTCACATTTGTGTGGATGGAATGCGGCTGGTACCGCACTGTACCTCCTGCAGGAACAGGAAACAGCTGTCTGGTGTCGAAGCGTTTTATTGGTCGATGAGGATTGATGGCTTGTGAGATTGTGTTCTCCTGTGAAGTTAAGCACTTTTTCTGTCATCATGTTTGTTTTGTTATTTGTTGGTTTGCACATTTCTTTTTTTTTTACGTTCTCTCATATCTATTATTTTGGTAACTCTTTACAATAAGAACACTTAACATTAAACAACAATGAAAATAAATAAACAAATAAATATATATATATATATATATATATATATATACAGTATACAGTATATAGATTTTTAAATACTTTTTTTGCTTCAAAGTTTTTTAATGTTGTGATTCATTTCGTAGCTGGTTGGCTTGGTTCAGGGCTCTTTAAAGGGGTCCTATAATGCCCTTTTCACAAGATGTAAAATAAGTATTTGATGTCCCCAGAGTGTGCATGTGAAGTTTTAGCTCAAAATACCCCACAGATATTTTTTTAAAGCATGTTAAAATTGTCACTTTTTGAGTGTGAGCAAAAACCCATCGTTTTTGTGTGTCCCTTTAAATGCAAAATTGCTGCTTCTCCCGGCACAGAGGGCGGAGCTTCAAGAGCTCGTGTGTGTTAGCATCTTTTATTACCTCACACAGACACGCACTGGAAATGTAAAAAACTTTTAGCCTTTTATGTTCAAACCGGAGTCGGACAAAGATGGAGAGACTCCATCAAGAAGAAGTGACAACATGTAGAATGCAACAGGACATTTCTGAATGGTTAGTTGGTGAATTTATGTAGCTGTTGTGAAGTTAACTATCTTTTAGTCATTGAATAGCATATTTTGTCATAATAATCTATAAATCGTGTTCTGGGGGCAGGGTCTATGTACATTTTAAGGTTAGTGATGTCACTAACCTGTGAAGAAGCTCATTCTAGTCCCTACCAGCCATTTGTTGTAGTCCTTAAAAAGCGATTTCTGTAAAAGAAAATATCTCCCTTTTGCTTTGAACTTGATCGTCGTAACTTTGCAGATGTTGTTCATGCTCAAACAGCAACATTACTCACTATAAAGTTAAAAAAGTGAAATCATAATCAACCACCCCTTTAAAGAAGACTTGTTTAAAATCCCTATATGGGAAAAATGGCTGCAAAATGTATGTACAGAATCTATGGTGCTCTGGCTAGTTGCTATAGGGCATTGCTAGAGTGTTTTGACTTTTTGGCTATTCTGTCTGGTTGTTACAGCGTTGCTGCATTGTCTTTAGGGGTTTCTAGGTGGCTGATACAGTCAGAATAGCCTGAAGGACTATGCAGATTTAATTGCATGCTCTAGTAGGAGTTAAACTCTTTTGACAAAACCCTCACAAGGTTCGAACTATAACAGCATGTTGTCCTCATCTAGACAACATAATGATAATGTGATATTGGAACTCATGAGACAATTACGACTTTCTTATTTGCCCTTTTCATTCCTCTACACAACCTCTAAATGCGTGTTCTGATGAGCAATCAGCCTTTCGCTGTTTCTGATATTTCAGTCTGACCGGGCAATTTAGTCATCACACACTTAGAATAAACGCCACCGCTCAGCTTTTCACGCTCCAAAAAGCTCTTTGAAATGATTCAAATGTTCTGAAGGATCTTGTGGTATTCTTCCATGCAGTTTTGTCGAAAAGCCGTTTTGCTACGGCCGTTAAGTTCGCTACTATTCGGATGAAATGGCCGTTTTCTTCCTCAGGCTGTTGGCTGGTTTGATGCCCAGATCTTCCACAAGCTGTGAGGCGTTGTGATACCAGTGATGTGTGACGCTGGTGTCCAGTGCTGACCGTCTCTGAAGTCATGCCGGTGTGACACTAGCTCTTTGAGCGAGATGCGTGTGTGGAAGTGTGCTGCGCTCTTTGAACGATTCCCTCGTGCTCCACGGCTGTCAATAGCTCACTGCTGGAAGCTTTGACGGCGCCATTCGTATTCATGAGTCTAATTCAATCAAAGAGCTCTCCGAATAAAAGGCGTCAGAAACGCTGTGACCACCTTTTAGGGCAAGTTAGAAAATAAATATGGAGGCCAGAGTGGAGTTTTCATTCAAAGAAAGATTGGCAAACATGTTTAGACCTGCATTATTCTGCTTATGCAGAAGATATCTTTTTGTTTTATGTTGTTTAATATTGTTTAATGCCATCTGTTCTTTAGTATGAAAATCCTGCATTGCTGTCCCTTGAGAAAAGGAAGTACATTTTAGCATACTTTTCAAAAGAGTAATGCTATACTTAAATAATATGCTTTAAAAGAATATACTTGAGTGTGAAATGAATGTAACAATTAATTCGCATTTAAAATAAAATTTGTTATAGTTTAAATTGATATCAACTGCAAATACTTTAGCATGTTTTTTGTCTGACTTAAGTAGGACTTAAACACATACATGTAATTTCATAATCACTTCCATTGTCTTTGAAATATGGTTAAAGTGTACTACTGAATGTACTGAGAAGCATTTATGGTAAACTAAAACATTTCTATTGAAACGTGGATGTTATGTTTTTAATATAATTGTGTAATGAAATTTAAATTGACTTACTAATACTTCAGTTAAAATTATAATCATGAACTTTACATGTGCTTTAGTATGTTAGTCAACATCAAAATAAGACCTTCTTTAAAGCATAATAATATTAAAACAAAATTATTTAAACATACTTTTTTGAAATAAAAGTTTTAATTTAACATTAATACAAAGTTCACTTTTTAAAATGTATTCTTAAGTATGTTAGGAAAGATAGTCATGAAAGTGTACTCTCTTGTTTCAATAAACTCCCTTAATGTTATCATACATTTTGAGAAGTACATTCTACTGTACAATGGTAATATATTTCTTCAAGTTAAACCAAACTTTTATTTTGCTATGTTGTAGTGAAGAGCTTTGAGTTTCTGTGTGTATCTAACCAACGCTATATCACGACCAATTCGTACGAGTGAGCAAAAGGTGGCAAATTCATACAAATACGACCTTTCTGATTTGTCTAAACCCATGTGATAGGTAGGTTTAGGGGCGGGGCCAGGTGTAGGTAATTTGTACGAATTCATACGAATTGGGCAACTCGTAAAATATGTACGATTTAGCAAAAATCGTACGAATTCTTATGAGTATGAATTCGTTCGAGTGAGGTCGTATGAATTTGTACGAATTAGTCACCTCATAAAATTCGTACAAATTGCCGTGAGATCGGGTTGATCTGACAACAGTTTTCCCAAATGAAATGGTGAAATGAAGTGACTCAGAGCAGCTCTGGAGAAGTTCATGTGTTCATGTCCTCATATAGTGAGATACTGAGACTCACAGAACATGCAGACTTCATATTTGAATAGTTTTGTTGCCATTTAATATTTACATACACCACTCCGTATTGCATTTTCATTAAGTGTACAGCTCTACTTTTGATTTATTCCTCCAAGTTATGTGACATTCCCTGTTATGCAGTAAATTCCAGACTAGATTCTACAATTCTGTCCACATTTGGAACAGCTTTGCATCAGTACTGTGCTTACAATGCCTTTAAATGCAGTCTATTCTGACAGCGCACTAGATTTTGGAATGGATTCAGTCTTCAATACACAGAAGCCCAGGACTCTTTTCAAAGTCTATTGTGTTTCCAATACAGACAAGGTAATAAATATATGAGCGCTCAAGCTCAAGGTCTTTATTGGATGAGACCATGCAGTGTATGTCTTGAGGGAGCAGCTTTGGAATGTGGAAGTTAAAAGCTAGTCAAACGTCCCCGTCACACTCACAAATAGTGCTGGACAGCAGAGCTGCGGGAGGGCCAAACCGTGGAGGGCTTTGTCACCTTCATAACGTGTGTGTGCTGCGGTGTACACGGCACCTCGGGCCCGTGCTGTCAGTCGGGGAACTTCAAGAGCTGGCCTGCTTCTGTCCACAATGCACAGTGAGCCTGTGTTACTTTAACGCTCCTGTTTTCCCAGGAGAGCGAATGTGGTTTCTCTGAGAGCGGATTTCAAGAGTCCATCCTGATGACCATGTCAGTGCCGTTTTCCTGCTGTTGTGAACTCAAGCGCTAAATCGCTGTTTGGCCCTGAGGGCTGTACAATTTCAGATACGTAGATACAGTACAGTGGCTACTTTGGATCTTCTCTTTTATATATTGTGAAACATTATTCATAACCAGGCCCAAAAGGGGAATTTTTTGTCCATATAGTGACTACTGACTTTTTTTTTTGTTGCATTTTCTGTTCAGGTATTGGAGGACAATCTGCTGAATAGATGTGCAGTAGACATTGTAAAGTGTGCTGTACGGAAATGAAAGTATATACTACTCTCTTATGTGGTATTCGTCTGATTGCATTTGATTATGTTCATTGCATTGGATTTTTTTATCAAATAAATGCAGCATTTGTGAGCATAAGAGACTTCTTTCAAAACCATAAAAAAATCTTACCAACCCAAAACTTCATAAAGGTAGTGTATTAATCATATCAAAATTAATAATGCACCTAACATGATTAACTGTGATTAATCACAGCAAAATGTGCGGCTAATTACATTTTGTAAGAGCGAATACAGGGCTATGAATTGTCAATGTTCAAAGATGCATTTTGTACCCAGATGGTGTAGTTATACTATCTGGGTCAAACCAAGCAGCCAAACTCTCACCATTTGTTTTGAACAACCCAGCTTTTCTGGACGAATCAACATTGGCTCAACGGAGGCATGAGATTTGAGCGAAATCTGTCTGTACAGACAGTAGAAGATGTTTTTCAGTCTTCTTTTAAGCAAATATATACTTCATCTGCAATAAATGTCCCGTTCATAGCTGAGTTTCAGAGTCGGATGAAGTTGTTAATCTTTATTCTCACTCTCTTTTATTCTTTATCTGATGTTTGAGACCCCGACAAAGCCAGTTCTGCCTTTAAAACTGCACAGAGTCTCCAAGCTGCTTACTATTGCACAGGAATGTTGTTGGAAAGAGCTAGAGACAGACAGACGTAGAAAAAAGCCCTCTTTGGAGTTGGACATTAAGGTTGCTATGGTTACTCAGAATGGAAATGTAATGCTTTAAGACCTGTGTGTGTCTGTGCGCCTCTGCATGGATGGTTGTGTATGTGTGTGTATGTGTGCTGTGGTAAGAGAGAGGCTTTGTATGAAAGGGATTAAACTCTCTTTGTGGTTGCTATGCTTGGCGTCGTGACATAGGGCCTCCTCAAAAGCTGAGCTCTGAGTCTAAACAGGGCCTTCAGTATCCACACACACACACACACACACACACACACACACACACACACACACACACACACACACACACACACACACACACACACACACACACACACACACACACTCGTTGTGTTTTCATGTTTTATGAGGACTTTCTATAGACATAATGATTTTTATACTGTAAAAACTGTATATTCTATCCCCTTACACTAACCCTACCCCTAAACTGACACGTCACAGAACACTTTCTGCATTTTTACATTTTTTAAAAACATCACTTAGTATGATTTAATTATAAGCTATTTTCCTCATGGGTACCAAAAAATGTCCGCACAAGGATTTCGGATATTGCCATCTTTGTCTGGACATAAATTTGTGTTTTGTCCCCATAATTGTAGGGTTTACCAGACCACACACACACACACACACACACACACACACACACACACGCACACATGCACACACACACACCTGCTGAGGTGATCATACTTGCACACAGAGTCAAGCAATTACAGAACAACATGAAAAAGCTGCCTTGAGCATGTGTGTGTGGGTGTGTGTGTGTGTGTGTGTGTGTAGCTTAGCAAATGTGTTGTCATGGTATGAGATTTTATATTACGGTATCATTTACAGTATAGTTATTTTTTGTTGAAGATTAATAAAATACAAGATTTACATTAAATAGTGGGATAAATATTTTGGGATAATACTTAAAACGATAATACGTAAATATTTATATACTATATGATGTACTGTACTGTATAGTATACAGTTATTTGATATACACTACTGTTCAAAAGTTTGGGGTCTCTTATGCTCACCAAGGCTGCATTTATTTAATAAAAAATACAGAAAAAAACGGTATTATTTTGAAATATTATTACAATTTAATTGATTACCCAATGAGTATATAGTGTAAAATGTAATTTATTCCTGTGATGCAAAGCTGAATTTTCAGCATCATTACTCCAGTCTTCAGTGTCACATGATCCTTCAGAAATCATTCTCATATGTTCAAGAAACAATTATTATTATTATTATTATTATTTTATTATCAATGTTGAAAACTTTTTTTTTTTTTTTTGTGGAAATTATTAATATGTTATTATCTAATATATATATTTTTTCTGATTGGATTATTTTTTCTTTTCATTTGGAACTTGCAATCATTATTCATAGCAAATGAATGCTAAATCACATGAGTTAAATGCTAAAATACTAAAATAGATAGTTTAGACTAAATGAATAGATTGGATGAACCACATTCAAAGGCTTTGTAAAATTAAATAATAAGTCAAAAGAGACTTATTACAGTGATTTCACTATGCGACTCATTGCCGTGTTGCATTGCAGTTGTAAACAGCTCAGCTCACCTAGATAACAAGTTTGAGACACATTCAGCTCTATATTCTCACATTTCTTTGTTGACTGTTTAAACAAGCAGTCTGGCTCACAAATTAAAAACATGACACATTTCTACCACTGCACAGTAAATAAAGTCATACTGGCCACATTGTGTGAATCAACGTGTGTGTGTTTGTCTTCAGCTCAGCAGGTAAGCAGATGTATATATCAAATAAATACACAAGATACAGCAGTTTAGCAAGGCAACGCTGAACCTTTTATGACCTGTTTTGCACATTCAGCCATAAAATTCATACGCACACACTGGTAAAGTATGCACATGAAAATCTAAACATTACTGTTCAATTTGCCCAAAGGGTCTTGAATTGTGTTTCTCTGCAGACATTGTTTATTGGCAAGAAGCAAAGAAATTCCTCCTGATCTCCATAAATCATTTTTCAACTAGGCCCCCCTGACCCAACGTGTTTATATGAATCGATTTAAGGGATATTTTGTGGTTTTTTTTGTGTTGGTCTTGTTCTTTTTAATCAGCCCACTCTTTTATGATCCAGAATAGAATAGAATAGAATCTTTATTGTCATTATACACGTATTGTACAACGAAATTGGATGCAATCTAATCAGTGCAACATTAAACAAAGTACAAATATAATATACAAATATAATATAAATAATTAATAAAATAAAAATAAAATTCTAAATAGAATAAAAGACTAAAAACACATATCTCCCAAAAACACAGATATGTGGGGCTGGCTGTGGTTGGAAACCTTTACATAGAAACATATTAAGAAGGTATTAGGCTTGATGAGTAGACAGTTAGAGAACATCCCAGCAACTGTTTCGGAACCTAATCATTCAGCTCTGACATCACACAATCTGTTTCTTTTTTGCTGCTCTCCCGCAGGGTTATACATGAATTATGTCATAATGTGTTTCCATGGCAACTGCGGTCCAATGAGAATCAAACTTTTTCGAAATGTCAAGTCACCTTCATTTATATAGCGCTTTTAACTGTTTCAAAGCAGCTTTACCGTGATAATAGGAAATTTTGGCTTTACAGCAGCTCTAGAATAAAGTTATTGTCCAGCTAAAGTTAGTTTTGATTGATTCATTTCCATTGCAAAAATCATTTGTTATTAACTTAGGGGCCGCTTACACGACACTGTTCTAACAGAAAACCCTTAATGCGCTCCGGCCGCTCATTCGCACAACAACTGTGCCTGGTGGCTCCAGAACGCAAACCATGAAATAGGTTCCAAGGTGCAAGCCTTGAAAAAAAAAAAAAAAAATTCTTCTGGCCTTAGAAATGTATAAAATAAAATTATTTATCGCTTCCGCATAGCCATGTGAACTGGAACTATTTTGACAACGTTTTATCTGTACAGAGGTAAAGGGAAGGAGAAGGGGGCCTTCACTGGGGATAGACTAGTTGACAATTCATGACTGCGTTGTCGTCGTGTCCAGGCGCGGGTCCTTCATCAGATCTGGATACGGCCTGGATCCGGCAGACTGCAGTAAACCTTGGGATAAAAAGACTAATATTAGTGTAGACGCCATCCTTCTTATGATGTAACGGGTACATCAGGATTTATGGGGAGTGTTCCCGGTTCCGGCTGACCTAATCTATTCAGCCTAACATTGAATTATAGAAGTTTATAATGTGTTATGTTTATGCTAGGTCAAAGATATGTGTTCTTAGTCTAGATTTAAACTGACAGACTGTGCCTGCTTCCCGGACAATGTTAGGAAGGCTGTTCCAGAGTTTTGGTGCTAAATAGGAAAAGGATCTACCGCCAGCAGTCAATTTTGATATTCAAGGTATTATCAACTGACCAGAATTTTGAGATCGCAATAGAGGTGAAGGACTATAATGCGTTAAGAGCTCGCTCAAGTACTGCGGAGCTAAACCATTTAGTGCTTTGTAAGTAATCAGCAATATTTAAAAATTTAGCCAATGCAGTGTTGACAGAACCGGGCTAATTTGGTCTTACTTCCTGGTTCTGGTAAGAACTCGAGCTGCTGCGTTTTGGACCAGCTGTAATTTGTTTATTAAGCGTGCAGGGCAACCACCCATAATAGCATTACAATAATCTAGCCTTGATGTCATGAATGCATTAACTAATTGTTAAAAAAAAAAGATGGCAAGCATGGATGGCAGGTTAACAGGCTAGCGAGATACTAGCATGTTGTGCTAGCGATAACGATTTAGATAAAAGCTAACGATGTCAAATTAATGTGATAGGCAATATTAGACTATATCTAATTATGTTGATGAGTAAGTTATATTTAACAATATAAACAAAAAGGAATGATAGTAAATAGAGATTCAAAAAGCTATACAGAGCTTACAGACGCAAACCAGCAGCGAGGCAGACAGGAGCAATCGATCAGCAGCCGCGTGTCAAACCTGAAACGTGACAAGTAGCGCACAGGTGGTCCGTAAGTATCGACGCAAATGGAAACTACAAATATCAATTGAAGTTGACATTTGGATGTGAAACATTTATTTAGAGGTTATTGAAATTGTAAATATCAGTCAAAGCAAACAGCCGCTCTATGCAGTGCTGTAAAATCACACTCTGTCGGAAAACGGACGGAAGATCAGCAGGACATTAAACGGAGGGCGCTGGAGGGAAATGAAAGCAGGTGTAGCTGATACTAATGCATTCTGATCCATACAGCAGAACACTGTGCCGCGCTTAAACAACAGTCTTAATATTGATTCCATTTATGAGATTTTAATAGAAAAAGTACTTTTTTGGAGTGTAAATTAAGAATGGTTTCCCTTTCAATTCATGTCTTGGAATTTGAATATGAATCAGCCACATCCCACAGAATGTTGAATGAGAAGGAAGAACTTACTGAACTGCAATTAAGAGACATTACACACAGTCAATTTAATGAGTCCAATGTGATTGCATCATTGATTTTGACAGCTATTTTTTAATATAGGATCAAACATGTTTTTATAAATTTAATCCAGTTCTGTCAGTACAATTAGTACAGCCATACGTACAGGATGGTTATAGATACATTTTGTCGTACAGCACAAATTATTATGCAGTGTGTATTGTATTGTATTTTGTGTGTGTGTGTGTGTGTGTGTACATGAGTGGCCATAAGTGATGTCTGACCTACATGGAGGAAAATTAGCTTCTTCGCACTTTGTTCAAACTTTTCATTAAATATTTATTAAATAATTTTGTATGCATGTTGTGAAGTTTTGCCTGGAGTGTAAAACTTACGTGTTCCATGTTTCAATTGCATCATTTGTCATGACGCAATGAAACACACCAAATTGTCTCATTTTTAGCCAGGTGGTCATACCAAGCTTGGACTCATTATTTCCAGCCTATAATTCAATAAATCACTATGTAGGTATACGCTATAGTACTAGATGTTATCTTGTGGGTTTTATTGAAAATGGCCAGATGGAAAGAGCTGTCCACTGCAACCAAGAAGGTATTGTTGAAATGTTCATGATGCTTTTGGGAAACGCAGCCCTGGATGAGATCTCCAACCTCCAATTTCATCTTGAACTGTAAGTCATTGGCTATAAGAGGCTGGATTGAGAGGTTGTTTACCAGTAAAGAAACTATTTATTAGATTTATCTACTGCAAAAAACAAAAAAACACACACCTTGCATTTGCCAAAGAACATAAGGAAGATTGGACCCGTGTTCTGCAGCCTGACAAGTCAAAATTTAACAACGTAGCATTGGACGGTGTCGGGTAAGTTCATAGGAGACGTATGGAGTGTTTTAATACAAATGTAACGCAATGAAAGTTTTCATGCTCAGCATTTTGAAGCTTTCAAGTGGCCTCCTCAATCCCCCTGACCTTAAAGCCATTGAAAACCTTTGGGAAATTATAAAACTGAATTGTATAAGGTCTTCCAATGAAGCTCAACTTTGGGAAGAGCTTAAGGACAATTGGAAAGAAGTTAAGAATGACACTTGTGAAGTTCATTGAGTCAGTGCCCTGCAGAATGGCTGCTGTAATCAAAAACAAGGGAGAACCAACAAAATATTAATAACTTATTACATTGTATTCAATATATATGTTTTATTTCCTGTGAGCGTTTTTGTTTTCCGATGCCTTTTTTTTGTTGTTGTTGTTGGTATAATACAATAAAACCCAACCAAGTTTAGTGTATTCTTCTTCTATTCAATATAACATACTCCTCATATTTTGATTGTTTACCTGAAATGTCATTAAAAGCAAATAATGTGCAAATATCTCCTCTGGACATCACTTTTGGCCATTACTGGCCTATCTATCTATCTATCTATGGATAAATAATCTGTTGGCTATTTTCTACATGTTACTCTTGGTGAAATTAGCTGTTTTTGCCAATAAAAGTGACTAATTTGCTTTTTGTGATCCACCAAAGCATCTTATTCATTGGACAATAGGACATTTTTGTCCCGCCTTGAAGCTACAAAAAATATTTGTATTTTTTATTGCCATTTACAAAATAGTTTAAAAACACACAACATAGTTCTTAATCTTAGTGCATATTTTGCCTTAATAAGTGATAAATGACACATCTGATAAATAAATATCGCACAGTTTGACCCTAACATAATGTAACTAAGCAGCATTGCATGTGTGTTTTCGACCCTTAATTGTTAGCAATCCTCCAGAGATGATGAGCGTAAACGGTTTTACCTTAGCGTCACAGTAATATCTGCGGAGCACAAACCTCGATCTTTAGTCTCATTGCGTGTTCAAAAATATCAATTCTAGGGGCAGTGGGAAAATTGCTACAGCGTAATTGAATTTGATGGGGGGTTTATTCCTCGGCCATCACGCTCTCACTCTAAATTTTAAGCGATCCTGTCAGGTACTGTACGTCTGCTAAATGGGTCCCTGGTGGGTTGCTGTGCCGGTTTAATTCATTGCAGTCGTCTGGCAGACTCGTACAGTAGTTCCTGCTTCTCTCACGCTCCGGTAAACCGACTGAGCTTCAGCATGTTGTAAGAGCTGATCGTGACCTCTGGCACATGGTGCTCTTAAAGCAGTACAAAAGAGCCAATAGTTATGATCCGAATGAAATACTATCTTATTAGTTAATGAATTCTGCACGGTATATGCTAAATATAGTAATTTATACAAACAATAAATATTTCAGACTGTAGTTTGTTGCATTGTTGTCAGATGCCCTCGATGCCATTCATGGGAGAAGCATCACTTGGAAATAAATATAGTTATTTTTTGCGTTCTTTTAACGGTCAGATCATTTAATCAGTAAAGTAGCATTTTTAAGGCATGAACAATTTTTTTCCAAGGAAAAAACACTTAAATATGTCATTTTTGTGATCAAAGATGAGTTTAAGAGATACAGTTATTGACTACTGGGGGACTTTAATTAAAAATGTGGCTATGATTGCTCCCGGTTCATTCGTGACAGTGAAAATTGAATGTTGATTTGAATGTTTTGCATTATGGGATGCAGTATGTTGTGTATGTGCTCTATTTTCTGTAGTGAACTTTGAAACACTTTTCACACTGTTATTGAACAAAAATGTTAATAAAGAATAAAGAATTTAACAAAATTAAACTGTTATTTTCTTGTTTTTTACTTTAGAGCTGCTTTGAAACAATCTGTATTGTATAAAGTGCTGTATAAATACATGTGACTTGACTGCACATTTACGTACATGATGTAGTAGATCATTCAGAAAAGTCATACTGTGCAGTATACATACATGCATACATTTACACACTGTAAATTGCAAAAATGCAAAAAGTAGTATGTTCGTATGCTGTTCTGAACAAAAAATTTGAATGCTGACTGACAGGTTATTATCAGCTCTAGTGGCATGCGTGTGTGTGTGTGTGTGTGTCAGTCTCTTGTGGAGAAATTCACCGATTTTTCAGGCTCAGCCCCTGGGAATTTGCATTCTCTGTGTCTGTTGCTGCCTCTCCTTTAATTGGACTTGGTTTGACAAGCGCATATGGTAATTTATGCCGCTGTGACTTTGTGATTCAAGTCACTTAATAAGGCTTATTTCTGTGCATGTTTTGAGGAATATGTACATATGTGTGTTAGCAGTGTTGGAGAGATATTAACGTTTTGTTGTTACTCCTTTGTAATCGTCCTGCTCTGGCCTTTTGTCCGGTTTAAATTTTTCTTTCCAATCCAGTCCAAACAATATGCTGGTTCTTCTTCACATTCTGTGGAGATCTGTCAGTTTACAATCAGATTTTTCAAAATGTATCTCAGTCTGAACTGAACTTTTCCCCCACCATTTGCAGCACAGCATGGCGTCACTCAAAGTGTGCAGTATTTGTTTATGTACACTCATTTTTAGGGATGCACCAAAATGGAAAAAAAAATCTGGACCGAAACCAAAAATTCAGGAAACCCAAAACCCAAACCAAATAATACATTGATAATCACTTTAATAATCAAATTTATTTAATAAACGCTCTAATAGCTAAAACTGAGGTACTGTATATAAACAAACATTTAAGTTTCACTTAAGGCAGTTTTATATGAACTTTTTACAGTTTTTCTCGATTGCTAAGACACATTTCTTGAAAGCTGCTCTCCTTTTCTCCAAACTGTGAACACAAAACCCAATTTTCAAGCTACATTCACAAAACCTCAGACTCTTGCAAAACCAAACTTTCACCTCAAAACAGTTAAATCTGTGCTCAAAACTGAACTATGTTGTCAAATCGTGCCCCGAGTCAATCAAAATTAAAAACACTACTGAACAGTCACTAAACACTACGTAGAAAAATAGAAAACACAATGCTCAGGACATGAAGCTGGAGAAATAAATGTTTATTGTTCACTGTAGGCTAAATGCATGTTAAAAAAAAAAAAAAAAACCTGTGCATTTAGCACTTGGACAAAAAGACAAAACAGAAATCTTGTGCATTTACACGTAGCACTTGTAAAAACAAACAGAAATCTTATGCGTTTGCCGCTTGTGTACAGTAAGCCCATGTAAAAATAAAGTACAAAAATATACAAATAAGTGCATTACTCAGCCACAGCATCATGTCTCCGTACTGGGTCAGGCCACAGGACTTCATCCACATCACAGGCCACATTTTGTCTGGCCAGGCAATGGGGGAAAAAAAACCCTGGCATGCTGTATCCAGGCTTGGCATGCCTCCACACCTATGTCACCACAGGCAAGTCCCATGGCTTGCAGGAGATTTACCCTGGTGTAAGGTTGGCGTTCATATACCTTCCACCGCCATGAGGAGAAGAATTCCTCAATGGGGTTTAGGAAAGGGGAGTACGGTGGAAGGCAAAGATTGATAAAACCTTGGTTCATATTGAACCACTCTCTAACCTGGAGGGCTCTGTGAAAACTCACATTGTCCCAAACAACAACATAGATGGGATGCTCATCCTGCTGCCCTAACAGAGCATCTCGCATGTGATTGAGGAAAATGAGGAGCTGGTGAGTGTTGTAGGGCCCCAGGTTGGCATGATGGTGGACAACCCCATGATTGCTGATGGCAGCACATAATGTGACATTGCCACCACGCTGCCCAGGAACACCAACAATGGCCCGATGGCCAATCACATTACGGCCTCTCCTTCTCCTTTTGGTGAGATTGAACCCAGCTTCATCCATGTAGATGTATTCATGGGGTCTTTCCATTGCATCCAGTTGAAAAACCCTCTGTAGAAATAGATATAGTTTTGTAAGTGATATAGAAAAAGTGATTTAGGCTACTACAGTAAATCACTACTTCGAGTAATCAACATTGAATGTGTCTGGATATATGCCAACCTGTACATACTGGAATCTTTGCTCTGACTCTGTCTGAGTTGCGATCAAAGGGCACTCTGTATAGCCGTTTCATGCGCAGTCTGTTGCGCTTGAGGACACGATCAACAGTAGAGAGGCTGACACTGTTGATACCCTCAAAATTGACATGGTCCTCAATGATCTTCTGCTGAATTTCACTCAGTTTAATGGCATTGTTCTCACAGACCATATCAACAATTAGGGTCTCTTGGTGTGGGGAGAACATACCTGTCCTCCCACCCCCATGTGGCAGTCTTTCAATTCTACAAAAAGAGAACATGGAGTTACAAAAAAAATACATGGAATACTAGGCCTACAAACAGTTAGACCAACCCTCCATTACAATACTACAGTACATTGGTACAGTGATGTACTGAAACATATATTTACTTACAGTATACTGTGGTACAGTATATAGTATGTCATACAGTAATTGCTGTCAACATTTACATACTGTACTATAATGTCAAAAAAAGGTAATTACCTGTTCTCTTCTCTAAATCTTCGGATTATGGTGGACACAGTGAATCTACTGATGTTTGGTTGTACCCTTTGTCCAGCCTCCCTCATGCTCATACCATGGACAAGAATATGGCCAATCACAGTAGCTCTGATTTAATCAGATATTACTGTTCTTTGTCTTCGCTGACCACCTCGACCTCCTCTCACACGAACTCTTCCTCTCAGATTTCTATCCATTGTAGGGCCTCACAAACCAGTGCTCTCTGAACTGGCTTACTGTATATGTTCCCTCACATCATTAGCCACAAGTGTGATCAATTTTGAGTTGTTGTGTTCAAGTGATGACACCTGTGCTTTAATTGTGTTTGACTTTTGTCACCTGTGCTCACCATTATGCAGCACGGGTGCATCACAATGAAAATGTGTTGGCAAGTTGTGTCTAAACAGGTGAAAAGTGCTTATGGTTTTGCCAAAAGAGTGATTGATTCAATCAGTGGGTTCAGGCAACTGAGCATTTGGTTTAGACAATAGGGTTTAGTGTTTTAGCAATTGAAAAACACTTTAATAACATAATTGTTTCTGTTCCAGTTTGTTGGTGAAATATAAACGTTTATATGACAACTGTAATAACTTGTTTCCATGACAGATTTATTCCATGACAGTTCATCTCAAATCTGACAAGGCATAATAACCAACTCTATCTCATGAAATGTATCTCTATAGCACGCATTGTATTTATCGTGCAATTTATAAGCAAAAGCGAGTTTTTACATGCATATGATAAGCACTGTAAACCCCTTGGGTAAGATTAGTGGTGTGGGGTACGTGTGTATTACACGGCATAAAGTGCATTCTTATTTTAAAATCGTATTTTAAATTGGTTAGAAATTCCCTATTCCCCGTTGCTACCCAGACTTTCCCCTCTATAATATAACTATAACTATTCCATCTAAAAACAGTAAAATCAGGGAAATTCTGCATTGATTTTTTTTTTAAATAAATCATATTTCCAGTTAATTTGGTATGTATGTGGAATGCTATTTTTGTGCAGTATTTTTGTGCATACTTTTATTATGTATATGATTTAACACAAAATTGATCTCCCCAATACTGCCATCCTCACACATTTTATATCAAATTTGAATAATAATAATAAAAAAGAAATTGACAGATTAAATATCATGGAAATGTGGCGTGAGAGGTGAGCACATCTCTGCCAGGACAGCATAAGGTCAGTATGGCTTGATGATTTGTCATTATCAGTATTCGAGATTTTTTGATTCAGAAACAATCAAGTTCAGATTAGAATTTGTGCGGTGTGTGTTGAGCTTTGAGAAGCTGTGTAAGTGTATTTCTCTAAATGCTGAGGTTTAGTGAAGATGGCATACATTTTTATCCAATGAAGGCAGCCACACCTGCGTTTGATAGAGAGTCTTATTTAAATGTAAAACATTTCTTTCTCGTGCATTACCATTCTATTCACTCTCCGCTCTTCTAAACAAAGAGGAACATCTCTTTATTTTCAAATCAAATCTCCCTGAGCTTGCTCTTCCCGCACAGAGCACCATGTTTGTTTAATGAGAATGTGTGTTTGAATTGCAAACCCTCTCTCAGCAGTCACAAATTATAATCTTCTTATAATTTGTACTTATGTATATGTATAAAAAATGCATAAATTACATCATTGCAAATGTATTGGGACTCGCCTTTAACCTTTGTTAAAAAATAAACCTTTGTGCACATTATTTCAATGAAAAATTTGAGGGGAAATGTGCTTAAGTCATGACATACTGAAATGATGTTGGTAGTGATGTTTTAACTAAAGGAAAGTTACTAGAAATCAGATATAATTCGAATTTTGGGAATATTTAAGTTAAAAAAGTCTATTTAGTTTTTTTTAGCCCTGCCTACAGTCCAGAAATAAAGCAGGTCACAAGCTTAATTTAACTAGAACTAAAAGCACAAAAGACAAGTGTACTAAAATAGTACAGAAGTAGCCTACTACACGAAAAAGTTAAACTAAATAAACTAAAACAATATCGATGTCTTAAAAAAAGTAAAAGAAGAAAATGACAAACACCGACAAAATTACTAACATTTTAACAAAAATTAAAATGAAAACAGAAAATATAAAAATAAAATCTAATTCAAAATATTACCAAAGACTATAATGGTATATAAATGATACTAAAATTGTTTATATTTGTGCCTGTAGAAAAAATAAAACCAATGCAATTTCTTGGAAGTAACAACTATATACAAAGAAAAACACATTCATATTTTTATTCAATCAATTCAGAAAATATGATTGAATTTGGTTAAAAAATGTCGCCAATGCCTAGAATATTTTAACATTTCTAATCTCTAAAAAGTGAAGCGAAGGACGTTCAGTGTTATTGTTGAGGGTTCAGCTCGTTCTATATTTGTCCATCTGTGTGTGTGTGTCTCACAGACAGCACCAATAAATGCGCATGTTTATCATCCAGACCCTCAGGACTGGACCAGCGCCACAATGAGAATGAATTAAAGGACCCCTAAAGCCCACAAGGTTCATTTTGCCAAGCTCCCAGAGAGAACACACACACGCACACATGCACACACGCACACACACACACACTGCCTCACAACACAGCATCATTTCAACACTGTGTGTCTCAAAATATAGAGAAGCTGGTGAATTTCTGTCTTGTCCAATGCAGAACACAAGTTAGCGCTCTCGGAATGTTTGGGCTTGTCGAAATGATATCTGGAAAAAATATGTGGCACAAATTGCTGTAATGTTGTGCAAATAGTTGGTGTGGTGTTTTTGAGCATTACTATCATTTTTATAGAAATGGTCTTGTAATATGTTTTCATTTTATGCAACACTGTGCCTATTTATTTGTGTGTGTGTGTGTGTGTGTGTGTAGGTGTGTGTTTGCACAACAGAAGCTTGCTTTATTATTTTTGGAGCATATCACAGCACGAGTCTAGTCTGCCGCGGCCAGAGATGCATTACACACAAAAGTGCACATATATGCATATGCAGACACACAAGATCTCGCTGGTGTGTGTGTGTGTGTGTGTGTGTGTCTTTGGCTGAGGTTTGGAGGTGTTTGGCAGTCAGACGGTTGGAAGGCAGGAGATGGTGATCAGTCACTCAGCAGGGAAATATGATGAATGAAAATAGATAAAGACAACAAACACAGTGTTTTAGGATTAAGATTTAAACTTCATATTGTAGGGTCATTGTCTTGGGATAGGGTTTATTATGTAGGTTTTATGCTTATTTTAGGTTCTGTGTTGTGGAAGTTATAGGTTTTGGATTTAAGGTGTTGCTGGCATTATTGTGTAAGCATACACTTGTTAAAAAGAAGTGCACTTAATTGTAGTCAATGTGCACTTGTAGTGTACTTCAAATCTTATGAAAAAAGTATACTTTTTAAAAACTGTACTTGTTGATAATATTACTATTAATGAAAGAAAAGACCACTTAAGTGCACTTACAGAGAGTATACTTTCATGATTATGCTTCTTAACACACTTTTTTACAATCATTATTTTCATAATCTTTTGTCATGCTTTTAAGAAGTACACTAATTTTGATGTGTTGACTAACATACTTAGGCATATGCTAATATTTAAAAAAATATATATATTTTAACTTTAGTGTGTTGTTCGACATAAAGTTATGGATATTTTAAATGCGCTAAATTGCAACTGTATTACAAATGTGCAAATACAAATGTATTTAAATGCATGACATGCAAGTTTTAATAGAAATGCATTAAAGTATAGCCTATTTTAGTTTGCCATAAATGCTTGTCAGTTCATTTGGCATCACACATAAACCATATTTCAAAGACAAGTAATGGAATTACACATAAAGATGTGCTGAAGTTCTACTTAAGTGGGTCAAAAAAGTGAATCGCATTTAATATACATTTACACTAATATATTTTCATTTAATTGCAATAAACATGCAAATAAGTGTCGAAAAACGTTACATTAATTTCACACTTAAGTATGTTCTTATAAAAAAGTAATCTTTTTAAAAAGTATGCTAAAGCATACTTCTTTTTCACAAGGGTAAAGTTTAGGGTTAGGCATTACTATATATTTAGGAGTGTTATAGTTGATTTGTACAAGTTCAGAAAAAAATAATATTGCAATCAAATTTAGGTGAAAAATGTTTGTTATTTTTATTCTCACAGGGGTTAGGACATGGGGATATTGTGTTTATTTAGGGCTTAGGCTTCTAGGTTTAAGCATTGTGGTTCAACAGTAGGTTGTTATTTGGATCACAAGCCAACACAAACATCAGTATCCTCACTTTTTCTTTTCTCTCGGCCTCATGAGAGCATTGGAAACTGTAAGTATAGTGGTTTTGTAGCAAAAGGCCAGCACACACACACACACACACGCACCCACCCACAAACACACTCGTATATTTGTCTTGTAATGTGTCTGTTCCGTCTGTCCTCTGTCCCAAATTGAAAAATTACAAGCAATGGATTTCCACTCCGACATGAATAAACTGCTCTTAACGTCAACAATCCTGGCAGCTGACATATCAACACTCATATTTTTCCTAAACATTATCAAGTGTGCTGTTATAGCCAGCAGCTATGAGCGAGCCGGCAGATGGAAACGCTAACTGGCCCTTATTTAAATGTCAGCCTGTGACGGACCTGTGATAGCAGCACTAGCAGCTATTTGACTTGAACGTTTGCTTTTTGAATGTCGATTGAGCGGATTGTTTTTGTGTGCCTGCGGAGAAAAATAAATCCAACACGAAATCCAACCAAAGAAAAACACATTCATAGTTTTATTTAATCAATTTAGAAAATTAAATTGAATTTGGATCAAATGTACCAGCCCTGCAACTGGACTTTATAAAGAGTATGTTAAGGGAATTATAAAGGGATTTTTTTTGTTTTGTTTGTCCTTTTTTGCTTTTGAGAATATTTCACATGTATCACCAAATAATAATAATAATAATAAATATATAAATACATACATACATACATAAATCTTTTTTTGCTGCTGGTACAATTTTTTTCCCCAGTGTGCTAAAAATGAGGTTATATGTTTAGGTTAATCTTAATATTAGTTCAAGTTTGAGTAATTTTGTTATGCGTTTTCTTTTTTCTATTTAGCTTTTTTCAGTTTTAGTTTTAGTAATTGTATTAGTACAACTTAACATTATTTATTTAGTTTAGTTGCCAATGCAATAGTGTTGTCACAATACTCGAATTTCCAACTTTGCAACTTGAAAATATCGATATTCAATACCACGGAGAAATCTTCACATATATACCGCCATATCTCAAAATGTTTCTATAAGTTGGGTAATTTTGTTGTAATAGCTTACACTCAGAACAAGAGAGGATTTATTTGAATTGTTGATCTACAAAAAAACTAGCCAGTAATAAAATAACAACTAAACAAATTGCAAACGATAACACAAATAAATACAATAAAATAAAGAGACAAATTAAATGTCTTTAAGTTTTTATTTCAGGTGGATCTAACAGTATATTCAGGTAAGAAATACTTCAGAAAGGAAAGTAATCAAATATAAAATAACACTGGATAGTTTTCATTGCAAAAATTAATTAATGCTTAAAATTAAAGTTACAAAAGTTATTCAGTTAAGAGCAGCAAGTGATTTTCTCTTGGTCATTTGTTCTTTGATTAACATTAATGACAGACAGCAGCGGGTTTATTAGGCTGCTGTCACTTTAAGAGCTTATGCAGGGATCCATATACTGGTACACAACACGTGTTTTCTCTCAACTATTTTCTCAGCTTTCCTGTAGCACAGACAGTAGAGCGTGGGCGCTTGCAACGCCAAGGTCCTGGGTTCGATTCCCAGGGAAAATAAGAACTGATAAGAATGTAAATGTGTACCTTGAAATGCAATGTAAAGCCCCGTTCACACTGCCAGCGATTTTGTCGCTGCATGTCGCTAGTCTCTGTACTGTGAAGTCGCTTGTGGGCATTCATAGTGCTGTCGCTCTAATGTGACTGGTAGACTGCACGTCTGGCCATATCTATACAAAATACCATCACAAGTGATATATACAACTATATCATTTTAATTTGACTAGGATTTAGGCTAAAAAGAAACAGTATGCTGTTGGGAGAGTGTTTTTATATTACCACAGCAGTGTTCAGTGGATTAAATCATTTAGCCTACTGGATTAACGATCGATCAATCAACAGATTAACTCATACTGTCATAAATTACTAAAACATCATTCGAATTTGACAAATAATCAATTTTCTTGTCCCTAATAGTCAACATAATGCAGGGGAAACTGTAAAATGATCTGCAGCAGTGCTAAACTTGCATCATAATTACAACACTCGAACTAAATGTGTGAATTAAACTCACTGAGACTGTCGACAGTTTCTTTTCCATGCATCATTTTATTATATCCATGTATGTGGTTACAGTCAAATCATATAAAACAGTGAAATCGCCCTCGAACTCCTGTCTTGCCTGCACTCGAGACGATGACGTGAGCTGAGCTCCTCTGAAAGTCTTCTTTCCTATTGGTTGTCGCTCGCGAAAATCGCTTCTCATTTGCATAAAGTTTAAATTTCTGAACTTTTGTCGCGCGTCTCGTGTCGCTTGACACGCCCACATTCTGTCGCCAACGGTCACTGTCGCTCGTGTCGCCGGAAGTCGCCAGCGCTCCATTGAAATGAATGGGATCATGTCGCTTTGTCGCTGCGTGTCGCTGGCAGTGTGAACGGGGCTTAAGTCGCTTTGGATAAAAGCGTCTGCCAAATGCATAATTGTAAATTTACGTTCCAGAACTGTATTTACCTGAATACTCAGCAAGACGGGCATTTTGACTTAACTTTGTATGTATTTGACCGTTTAAGCACAATAAGCCACAAAAAAGAAGTCAATTTGGTACTCGTGAGCTGTTTGAGAGACAGCTTTATATGCGTGCTACTTATATAGAGCAGGCAGCCTAAAGAGCACGCACTTTGGGTGTGAGTTCAAAACAGTGTGAGTCAGTGTGTGTCAATTCACTGTCAGAGAGAAGGGAGAGCGAGAACGTGAAGCTGGTATCTGTACATTGATACTACAGAAATGAAGTATTGGAACCGTTTCAGATATTTCAGTATCAATACATAGCGAAATATTTGACAACACTACAATGCAACATTTCAAATTTTCGTTTACATTTGCGTTTTTCATCTTGTTCTGAACGATGGATAAAAGCATCCGCTAAATGAATAAATGCAAATATAATACTTATATTTTCTTTTATTTCAGCTTTATTTGATTTGATAAATAATTTTTTAACAGTTTTAGTATAGTTTTGGTTTTATTTGAACAACATCACTGCATCATTGAATTAACGACACACATATATTATCATTCGTAGAATTTGATTTAAACCATATTGTTGCCATTCCTAATATAGTCACCAGCCAAGTGGCATTTAACTCAATTTTATTGAATCACCAAAGACAATTTTACCCTGACTCTGCGGTGTTCATTTTGGACCCTGTGTCCAGGTGTTCTGAAAGGTAAATTGGATATCTATTTATAGATTTGTCTTAGTGATTCAGTCGATAGGTGAAGACATTAGTGGACAAAGCTAAAGCAGAACATTACCATTCCCTTTCCAAATCTATACTGGTTTATCGATTGGTGTGTTTTGAAAACCAGTCCGCCATACCGACTGTGTGTTTTCAGGAGTGGAAAGCAGTTAGTTGGAAGGTAAAGAGTTTGATACGCTTCATGGTGGTTTGATAATTAGGATGTTTGCCGACACAGGGCTAGATGTAGAGCCGTTTGTGGCTTTAATCGATACTGAAGCGTCTTTGCATTGATTTGTGTCATTCTGATTTCCTCACGGTGCACGTTTTTGTCTTGGAGGTGTTTGCATTTGGGCTTCACATGGCTGTGTGTTCTCCAGAGCATCGGTTTGGAAAATATCCCATCAGCGGCGGAGAAATGCAGTTGTCCGTGCGCAATCAGAGGTCTGGAATCCAGGATTTGCAGTGTAATCCTCATTGTGCTGCATAATTTACTCTAATCTAAAACAAATCCTCTCGATCCCGTGCTGAAACCTGATTAAATTCTGAGCTCGACCTCACCTGACCCGGCCCGGCCACATAAACAGGTAGTGTTTGTTTGTGTCGTGTTGGCAAATTCTCTGAGGGTGGATGAATTCTGAGCGGATTTGCTTCGATCCTCTTAAACTCTGATGAATATTTGTCCATGTTGAATTTAAAAATTTGAGTTGAGAAATGTATATTTTTTGGCAAAATCCTTCCTCGTAACGTGCTCCAACTGGCATCATAAAAATACCCTCCATAACTCACTATATTTGGACTGTTAAAAAAAAAAAAAAAAGATTTTACAAATAATTTTGTTTTTTTGTTTTTTCAGTTCTCATTTTAATTTAAGTTTAAGTTTTAGTAATTTTGTTATGCGTTTTAGTCATTTTTATTTATTTATTTTTCATTTCAGTTTCGGTCTAGTAATTTTAGTACTAAAATGTATTTATTTTGGTTAGTTGCCAAAGCAACATTTCTGATTTTTCAGCTTTATTTCAATTAACAAAAATAATTTTAAATTAAAATGTTTTTTTCATTATTTTAAATGTTCTAATAAATGCTATTCTTTTGTACATTTTATGCATCAAAGAATCCTGGCCATTTTTTTTTTATTACAGTTTCCATAAAAATATGAAGCAGCACAACTCTTTTCTTATAATATTTCAAAATATTACTGTTTTTAGTGTTTTTTTTGTTTGTTTTTTTGTTTTTTATCAAACAAACACAGCCTTGATGAGCATAAGAGACTTATTTTAAAAACATTTAAAATCTTAATTATTCCAAACTGGTAGTGTATACATATTTACATTTTCTTTTATCTTTTAACTAATAAAAATGTGATATCATTTTTACATTTACTCCTGTTACACATTTTCATTCTAACAATGCAGAAGGTATCCCTGTTAAGTTATAATCAGCTTTAACAGGTGTGTTGGGATTCCTCATTTAGATAGCTAAGTAAAGATGTATTTGCATAATGAAATGGCAGTAAATACGTTCAGTCTGATTTTGCACATGGGTGCTTTTGTCCTCTAAATATTAGTCACAGTTTCACACACACACTGATCCACAGACTCTGATGCACTTTGCACAGAAATACACACTCAAGTTCTTTGCCACACACACACACACACACACACACACACACACACACACACACCCCGCCACTCAAAAACCATTTGTTCCCCCTCATTAGCCACATGCTAACTGTTCAATGAATCAGCCACGAGTGTCTCAGGTGTTGGACTTTCATCTCACGCTGATCTGCTGACATTATTCTGACATTGAGCCTCATGGAAGATTTCATCTTTAAATGATCGCCATGATTCTTGCAAAACTCGATTTGAATCTTTAACGTGGCACATTTTCGCGGAAAACTGAATAATCAGCAGAAAATAATGTATAGGGCGGATCATAACTAATAATTTATGATATGGTTAAATTCAACCGTACAAATGTGTCATCCAGTACAGATTTTGCTGCACTCTTTTGCGGAAATATATATATAGCTATGGCATAGTTATTTACACGACATAAACAAAGAAACATGCTAAGATGAGTATGTTCCAAACTAACACTGGGCGAAATTAATTTACCCCAATTATTATTTTTTTTTTTCATAACTTACTCACCCTTGTGGAAAAAGAAGTACACTTTAGCAGACTTTTAAAAAGATTATGGAAATAATATACTTTAAAAGAATATATTTCAAGGACTAGTTCACCCAAAAGTGAAAATTCTTTCATTAATTACTCGACCTCATGTCGTTCCAAACCAGTAAGACATTCATTCATCTTTGGAACACAAATTAACGTCTTTTTGAATGATTTCAAGCCCCAGAAAGGTAGTAAAGCCATCATTTTTGTAATCCATGTCACCAGTGGTTTAACCTGAATTTTATGAAGCGACACAAGTGCTTTGTTTGTGCAAAAAAAACACACGTTATTTACAAAATATTAATTTGCAACGCACGTTCACACAACACACATGCCGTGGTGCTTTCATGAAGGTGCATGCACATGTGTGTGAAAGAAAATGAAAGACATAAAAGCTTCTAAATAGACAGAATTGTAGCATCATGATGTCAAATGTCAGTGTCGTGCATTATAAAGTTATTACAGTATATTTTGCTGAAAAATTATGAATAGTGTGCACTAATGAACCACACTAAAAGCAGAGACATTTATTAAGTAAATAATGTCAATTTTGATTTGATGAAGTCTTAATTGTATGAATAAAATATTTTAAATAAGTCATCATTTACTCAAATTAGATATTTTGAATAATGTTGGTAGCCAAACATTTGTTGGGCCCCATTGACTTAGTAGTATTTTTTTCTGTATATTATTGAAGTCAATGGGGCCCATCAACTGTTTGGTTACCGACATTCTTCAAAATATCTTCTTTTGTGTTCAGCAGAGGAAAGAAATTCATACAGGTTTGGAACAATTTGAGAGTAAGTAAATGATGACAGAATTTTCATTTTAGGGTGAACTGTCCCTTTAAGTGCCATATTGAAGATTTAGCTAGATTTTGAAAGAAAATGCATGTGTTGCTTCTTGCAAAAATGCTCGTTAAAGTTTTTAGCATACTTCTGGATGTTTGATGGATACTGTGAAAGGTTCTGGACAGTGACTGGCCCAAGTCAAAAGAGTCTTTATTCTGGTTTTGTGGTTCAATCCCTCCGAAATCAGATTTTTGTTTTTCTTCTCAAACAGTGCAGGATGAGTTACATCACGTGCCCAAGTGCATTACTAAAGGTTATAAATGTCATCAAGTGTCAGCAATAGTAATGATCCCACTAATGATCATTGTTCCATCTGTTTGTGTGTTTTCAGGTGTAATAACCGGACGCAGTGCGCTGTCGTGGCTGGACCAGATGCGTTTCCGGATCCCTGCCCTGGAACATACAAATACCTGGAAGTCCAGTATGAGTGCGTTCCATACAGTATGTATCAGAAAAACATTAACGTCCCTGCATCTCTTCTTTCTTTCTTTTTTTTTTTTCAGAGATCACGTCAGCCTAAATATTACAAAATCTTTTTCTTGCAGCTCAGTGGGAAACGTCAACGTAATAACTGATTGATTCCCTTCTTTTTCCCGCAGTTAAAAGTCTCTCCTTCATTTGAACTCATCCATTCCTATCTGCTGTGTGTGTGTGTGTGTGTGTGTGTGTGTGTGTGTGTGTGTGTGTGTGTGTGTGTGTGTGTGTGTGTGTGTGTGTGTGTGTGTGTGTGTGTGTGTGTGTGTGTGTGTGTGAGAAAGTTTGTGTGATGACTTTGGTTACTGTGAGCTCTGTGATAAACTATGTAAGCGCTGCACTTTGTCAAAATGAGTAAGTTGCCAGATAGCTAATGATAGCGTTTGGCCATGATAGATTCGCTCTTCTGTATCTTTAGTTATGAGACCGATGTGTCGCATCCATCTACCTGCAGGAATACCTGTGCACAAGCTGTGGTATTTACTCTGTTAGCTTTTCCTTACGCCTGTGTTCGTCTTTTCTGATAAATGAAAGCCGCACTAGGCTTTCTGAGTTTAATTGTTGCAGATAAAGCTACTGAGGAAACAAGGAAGTTTTATGCTAGCTATTTGCACAAATGCAGGGCTTTACACAACCATTCACAAGTTTGGATTCAGTAAGATGTTTTATTTTTAATTTTTTTTATTAATTCATACTTTTAGTCAGCAAGGGTGCATTAAATTGATCAAAAGTGACAGTAAAGACATTTATAATGTTGCAAAAGTTTTCTATTTCTATATGTTCTCTAGTTTTCCAAATAAATGCTGTTTTTTTCTCTTCATCAAATAATCCTGAAAAAATGTACCACAGTTTCCACAAAAATATGAAGCAGCACAACTCTTTTCAACATTGATAACAATCTGAAACACTTCTTGTGCAGTATATTAGAATGATTTCTGAAGGATCATGTGACACTGAAGACTGGAGTAATGATACTGAAAATTCTGCTTTGCATCACAGGAATAAATTACATTTGAAAATATATTCAAATAGAAAATTGTTATTTTAAATTGTAATATTATTTCACTGTTTTACTGTATTTGTATCAAACAAATGCAGCCTTGGTGAGCACAAGAGACTTCTTTCAAAAAACATTAAATAATCGTACTGACCCCAAACTTTTGAATGGTAGTATATGTTCTGAAATAAATAAATAAATAAATAAATAAATAACTCAAAAATATTTTGGGTGAAATATTACAGTCATGCAAAAAATTTAGATTTAAAAAAAAATCTGATTTCTGTTCTGTTCAACACAAAAGTAGAACCTTGAAGAATCTTCATTTAACTCTTAAAAAAAAGAAGGGAAAAAAAGAAGAGAAAACATAATAGCATTACTCTTCATGACTCATGTACTATATATGCACTATATTTCAAGTCTTTTTTTCCTTATATAAAACAACCATGACTTCAGAAAGCATGGAATTTAACAACTTTTGTAGTGGGTTTGTACTTTTTTGAGTTTGATGGATGCTATTCTTCACTTTTGTTACATGGAAATTAGACAAATTTTGGATTTTTGCATTTAAAACATTTAAAATGTCATGCCAGTAATTCAAAATGGCAGAATGTTCACTTTTGGGTGAATGATTCCTTGAATATGAATATCAAATTGTCAATTAATACAACACAAACGGAACAACTCGTCTGATGGCTTGAATCCTCAAAGTCTCACATGTGTAATTTAATCTGAGTTATCCAGAGGATGTTTGAGATAGCGTTTATTTATCACTGTCAGAGCTCATTCACGTGTGTTTATGCCAGAGACATGTCGCCTGTTTATAATAATATTATCAGTGACAAATGCACCTCAGCGCATATTAAATCTGTCATTCTGCTCCCGCATGAAAGGATAGTGAAGAAGGCTTGAAAGGCTTGATGAAGAGAGCATCAGATAGTGGAGGAAGGCTAGATGAATGAACTCAGTAATGAAGAGGTAGAAAAGGGCGGAGCTTGTAATTGCAGAGCAAGGCGGTCATTGAGAAGATCTTTTTGATGAAATCTGAGAGCTTTCTGTCCCTCCATAGACAACTACGCAACTGACCCTTTGGCGCTTCAAAAAGTTCATAAAACTAATCCTTATGAATTGAGTGGTTTAGTCCACTTTTTTTTGTTGTTGAAGAGATACAGTCACTTTATATGATGAATGTTTAAATGTGAATAAAACCCTAAATTCAATCTGTTCATCAACTCACACATCAGCTGTGGTAAACTGAAGGTAAAGCATGTTCGCTTGATGTGCGAGAACCATTGAGTTTTTTTCTCATGTTATGCAGCACATTTGAGCTTCAGCAAGAGGTTTGTTCTAGCGTGTCAAGCATGTACGGTTGAGCTGCTGTTTATGTCCACTGATCAATGTTTATATGTGAATAAAAGACTGTTCATCATATAAAGCGATCGAGTCTCTTTGGAAAATTTGGACTGAACCACTCAATTCATATGGATTAGTTTTATGATCTCTTTATGAACTTTTTGAAGTGTCAAAATGGTAGTTGCCTAGCTGTCAACGGAGGGACAGAAAACTCTCAGATTTCATTAAAAATATATTTATATGTGACCCTAGACCACAAAACCAGTCACATGGGCCTTTTTTTTATTTTTTATTGAGATGTATACATCATCTGAAAGCTGAATAAATAATCTTTCCATTGATGTATGGTTTGTTAGGATATGATAATATTTGGCCGAGATACAACTATTATGAAAATCTGGAATCTGAGGGTGCAACAAAATCGCAACATTGAGAAAATCGCCTTTAAAGTTGTCCATTTATGTTCATGATTGTGCTGCATTCACTCTCAAAAATAAATGTTTTATTTATTTACGGTAGGAAATTTACAAAATATCTTCATGGAACATGATCTTTACTTAATGCAGTGCTAAAGTGCTAAAGAAAGTGAAAAGAACGTGTGAGTAAATGAGGGAGAAAAGAAAGTTAAAGGAAAGTTGATAGATGGAAGTCGTAAGAAGATTGAAGGTTAAAAGAAGGTTGAAAGATTTAAGTCTTAAGGGAATCCTTTGAAAGAAAGATCTATAATAAATATTCTTTTTTTTATTTTTTAAAAGTACTGTATTTTATTTTATTTTTCTAAACTGTTTTAATTATTCTTATTTCTTTTCATTATTTTAATTTCTTCTATGTAAAGCACTTTGAATTGCCATTGTGTATGAAATGTGCTATATAAATAAACTTGCCTTGCCTTGCCTTGCCTAATATGCTAATGATTTTTGACATAAAAGAAAAATCGATAATGTTGACCCATACAATGTATTGTTGGGTATTGCCACAAATATACCCGTGCGACTTGTGACTGGTTTTGTGGTCCAGGGTCACATTTGTGTTCCGAATATGAACAAAAGTCTCACGGGTTTGGAACGACATGAGGGCAAGTAATTAATGACAGAATTTTCATTTATGGGTGAACCAACTAACCCTTTAATGCATCCTTACTGAATAACAGTATTTCGTTAAAAATAAAAGTACTGACCCTTAACTTTTCAACGATAGTGTACATGCAATACAATAATTGCAAAAATAACGATTTTTATTTGTGAGGTGAAACTCACTGAATTAAACATGTAATGTCATAACAGTGCAAACAGTGCTGCATAATGCATACTGTTTCACACACTATTCTGAGAATCGCTGTATTCAGAATGCAGTGTGCACAACACGAGTGCATACGAGAATAACATTTACTAAAATGTGCCATATACAACTATCTAAGTGTTTTTTTTTAATCAACATTATAAGCAATATCAAATTTGATTTGTTGTTGCAACACATTTTTCAAAATTTTTGTAAAATGCAAGATAACTTTAAAAAACAATCTCTGAGACAATAGGTGGACAAAACTTTCAGAATTAAACATGCTAGGCATGTGACAACAATGTAGCATGCTGAAGTTGGAAATATTTATTGATTCATAATCTGTAGCCTACTCTTTTAGCATATTTAAAAAAATATATAGTAGGTAGTATGCTGTATACTGAACATGCATTCTGAGTCAGAGATAAGGGAAAGCGACGTATAGCTTTTGAACTCCAAACAGATAAGAGAAGTGCGTGGAGCTTTTGAAATCCACAGAGAGAACAGATGGGCGGGGCTCTTGAAACCTAGTGGGCGGGGCATCTGAGGTCAGGTGAAAGTGATGTCTGTAATCAGGTCTTGGTTTGATTGAAGAAAGAGAAAAGAAATACTGTCAGGGAAGTCAGGGAAGGATATTTGGTCAGGGGGACAAATATAAAACCCGTTTGGTGTTTTGCTGTGGAAGATGGTGGTAGGTATCATGTTTTTGCTGTAGGGAAGGCGTTTGATAAGAGAGTTTGACGTGTGTTAGTATTCATTGAGAAAGACCACCAGTGAGTGTCTGACTGACAGCCAGCGTCTCTCTCATTACACATCAAATACAAAACGCACCGGGACAGTGAAGGTGATTTTGTGTTCATGCTGACCCTGAGTGATGGACACTGCTGTTGGTGTCTGGGGCTCATGGTGGCATTATTATGTACTTCAGGTTTGACCTTCAATTCTCCTGAAGAGTTTTTGAAGCACACATACACACAAGCACACTCTCACCATTATCTATCATCAATTCACACAGTTTCCAAATCAACCGTGTAATCGTTCTGATTTTAAAATACTTGTTTGCCAGTTTAATGTGCAGAGTATTCTGACGTCAACTTCTGTTTTAGTGTGTTTCCAAGCAGTTGCAAATTAATTAACATCTAAAAAATGGAAGCTGTTCCACAGTGAGCGAGGGACAAATAACGGCTGTCTTCATATTGACTGCTGATATCTAGCCAATGGTCTGTTCAGACTCTTTACCAGGTGTACCACAGATATTTAATTAGCGCTTAATTACTTTCGCCTTAAATCCAGTTCCCAATAATGCCGTTTCAGCAGGACTGAAGAGAATGGCTGGCCCAGCATGCATTGTGCCTGTGTGTGTTCAGATGCGGCCCTTTGTCTTTTGTGTGTCTGCATAGAGAGAATCGCTTTATGGATTCTGGCCTTTATGAGGGCAATAGAATGAGAGCTGATTGTTTTGGCAGGTTTTTTTGCACCTGCGTCTTTCTCTCGCCGTAATCAATCTTCCGTGCATAAGCTCTGTGCAGTTCGCATTCAATGTTCTGTAGTCTTGCCAGACGATTCGCCATCATCTGCCTTTTAACAAACAACACCTGTGCTCGATCTGTGAGCACATGCTCCTTTACCTGTCGCAGAGTTACCAGGACGACCCGCTGTTTGCACAACACCGCCTCGTTGAGTGTCGTCCAATCAGAGCATGCGATCCGAGCGTGGAAACCAGTAGGCTGGTCATATTGGCGTCTGCCGACCTTTTGCTCGTATGCAGCTGTGTGATGTGCAACCAATCAGCAGTTAATTACCCTGATTCTGAACGCCAGTTAATTGGTCTTGGCAGTATCTGGATGCCATCAGGTGTTTATCATACGCAGGTGATTACAGGTATCGGTTGAGCCTGAATCCGATTAAAACCAGAGCCAAGACATCGGCTTGTTTCTGGACGTGTTCACCCGCCCCTCCTGTGACCCGGCAAGCTGCGCTGAGAGGTTCAAAGGAGATTTGGAGAGATCAGAGCATCCAAATAAGCGTCTGCTGGGCTTTCGCCCCAAAATCACAGAATATAATCAATGTGGACAGCGCTGAAGACCGCCGCCGCGCTGGAAAACAGATTGCGCCCACAAGCAGCTCGCGGAAATAATCTAAATCTCCTTTCCAAACGGCTTGGCTCTTCTAGAAGCTTTTCGATCCAACTGTCCACAGAGGATGCGGATAAAATCAGTATCAGATTATGGATATACAGAGACTGAAACGATAGCCTTGTGGGTTTATTAATTTAGGTTGTTTTTAGGTCAGTAATTGAATCAACGAGACCCATAATGAGTCCCATGTTTCATCTGCTTGTCTGAATTTTGACCCTGAAGAGGACATGTGGCCAGAACAGAAGTCGAGTCTGCGTTTCGACACAATAACTCGGGCACAGATCGCTTCAACGATTTTTTTCTTCAGGAATATGGTGCAATTTGGTGTCCAATTATTTGAAAGTAGTAGAGACATCAATCCTGCTGTTGTTGTGAGAACTATTAGATATGTATTCTAAAATTATTATCTAGTATAAAATTAACTGCGCATGAAAAGTCAGTAGTTTTAAACACATCAAATTATCCTGCCCCCCTTTAAAATGGTGATTCTTAGTCTGAATAGGATAGGATATATGACAGGACAGGATATGATAGGATATAGGACAGGATAGGATATAGGATAGGATGGGATGGGATGGGATGGGAGGATATCATATAATGTCATATGTCATATCAATCTTTAGACATATCCCACATTTTAGTAACTTAATAGCAAAAACTGCAGACCTCATAACAAAAAGAATGAATATAAAATGAAACTGCTCATATGGTATTTCATTTGATATCCTGAGGTTGATGATTGACATTAAGCACTGATCTTTTGTAGGAAAAGAAGAGGGGAAAAAGTTTCAGACCCTATTTTGTTCCCTTTAACGGAAATGCATGGTTATGTGCCTAAGTCATAGCATGGTAACGCTTTTAACCTTGTTAATCTAGTTTTCGTTATTAGCTGGCCGTTTTCGATTTTAATTCAGAAGGATTATTCACGCATCAACACCTCAAACTCACACCTGCTGTTGAACATGTTCTGCCAGTGTGTGTGTGTGTGTGTGTGTGTGTGTGTGTGTGTGTGTGTGTGTGAGGGGATTTCATACACCTGACTGGTATTTCTGTGTGGTTTTGATCAAGTGTGAAGAGTGAGATTGACCGGTTATGTTTCGTGACAACTGGGCTCTCTCTCTTCAGTTCAGAGAGCAGCTAGATTTTGTGCATTTAAACTGTCCACAAAATAAGTAGCCTAGTTTTAACCACCTTAACTAAAATGAAAGTATTTTAAAGACGGTAGACAGTCTTTCACTGTGAAAGTGTAAATTGTTTGTAGTTCCCTAATCCACAATCATCCATATGATTTACATATGGACTACAAACATATTTTGATTTCCAGTGAACCATTATGTCTGTAAGTTATTGAAAATATTGAAACAAATTCCAGTCAAGTTTCATTAAGATGGTGCTTTAAAGTATGCTTATTTTAATGTCTTGACTAACATACTAAAGCACATGTAAATAACTTTAATATGATAGTATTTGTAACAGCAGTGTGTTATTCGATATTGAATTTGAAGTGAATATATTTTAAATGCACTAAACAGCAACATCATTACAAATGTGTACACTGCAACCAACCAACCAACCAACCAACCAATCAATCAATCAATCAATCAATCAATCAATCAATCAATTAATTCATCAATTAATCAATTACTCAATAGGTATATTTTAGTTTACTGTAAATGCTTGTCAGGACATTCCACAGTGCATTTTAACCATATTTCAAAGACAATTGAAGTAATTATGAAATTACAAAAAAACTCTCTCAAGTTCAACTAATTACATTTAATATAAACATAAACTATAATGCATTTTCATTTAATTGCAAACGGTTCCAACAGGAAGTTCCTGCCAATAAGATGCAACAATATTAGCATTTGCATTTGTCATTGTAGTCGTTCTCCATAGTCCGTGTTTGTGTGTTTGACTTTGTAAAGAGCTGGTGTCAAGCGTTAATTGTTGATCCTGCAGTTCGGTGGAAATCACAGTCCCAAAGCACTTAATTTCCCCTTAACTCTCACACTCACAAACCCTCCAGACACACTACAGCAATCAAGCACAATCACCACCATCACAACATCCATTCATTTTTAGATTTTTAAGTGCTGTCAGGGTCTCCTGTGTCTGAGACGGGTGAATCTGACCAAATGTCTGAGTGACATTTCAGCACAAAATAAAAAAGAAATGGCATTTTGCATTAGGCTTACGCTTTATCTGAAGCGATGTATACCGTTATTCAAGGTCCATTTTCACTTTGTGTTTGTGGAAACAAAGCTTGACCTTGGTGTCGCTAGCGTCATGTTTTTCCATTGAGCTTCAGGAATGAAAATTCAGGAACAGAAGAATGAAAAAGACCCCTACATAACATAATGTGTTCAAATGCTTACGAGTTTGTTCTTTTTTTTCAGTGATGACTGTCCTTAGATGTATTACAATTAAAGTGCAAAAATGCATTTTTATTTACTGTAAATCAGCATACTGTAAATAAAGGCTTTACAATTTAAAGGGATAGTTCACCCAAAAATTAAAATTCTCTTCATTTACTCACCCTCAAGTTGTTCCAAACCTGTATGAATTTCTTTCTTCTGCTGAAAACAAAAGATGATTTTGAAGGGCCTCATTGACCTTGAGGCCCTTCAAGTAGTATATATTTTTACAATATATATACAAGTAGTATATATTTTTTTCATACTGGAAGTCAATGGTATGAAGCCCCTAAAAGGACATGGTGAAGAAAAAAAAAATAGATGGGAGGAATATTATAATTTAATTTTTTTTCGCTTTCTCTCACAAATGTTCTGGTTCCCCCGAGAAACTTTGCGTTCACTCGCAAAGAACACAAAGGTTTTGCGAGCAAATGGAAACGTGTTTGCGAGGGAATGCAAAACCATTGAGTTATTATTTTTCCTCCCATCTCATATTTTTTCCACCCCCATGTCCCCTTAGGGGCTCCGTACAATGGGGCCCGTCAATTCCTCAAAATATCTTATTTTTTGTTCAGCAAAAGAAAGAAATTCATACATATTTGAAACAACTCTAGAGGTAGGTGAAATATCCCTTTAGTTGAATAATAATAATAGCTATTATTATTATTATTATTATTATTATTATATTAATAGTAATAATAATAATAACAACAACAATAATAATAACAATGTTATTATTATCATCATTATTAAATATATAATAATGATTATATAAATAAATAATAATGATAATAATTAGTAACCATTAGTAATTATTATTAATAATAACATGTAATAAATAAATACATTTTTACTTGATGAGATATTTGCTTAATTGTCATGAGGATTGTACAATGTCTGCATGCTTTATTGACTTTATTTAAAAACGTATTTCTTTGATTTGACTGTATTTCTTTTCCCGGACATGCTGTTGACAGCTGTCATGACCCCACTCTGTCTCTCTCTCTGCGAGTCAAAATGATTGTCATGTATTGACATGCTAGTTGTAACACGGTTGCCTTGGTGATTGATGCATTGACATGGTTCAAGTGATGTAGTTGCCTGTAGTGATGGAAGACACCTGGACACTTGAGGAAATGTGCTGGATTCACTCTGACGTGTGTGTGTGTGTGTGTGTGTGTGTGTGTGTGTGTGTGTGTGTGTGTGTGTGTGTGTGTGTGTGTGCTCAGCCAGTGGAAAAACCTGTAGCCTGTAGTCGCTAAATCATCTGTGCTGACATGCTCTAATATGTTTACTCTTATCAGCTACACACACATTTTGATTCATTCATAATTCACTGCATAGACAGGCCACAACAACACTTGCCCCGCCACCTTAGAGGTCAAATAGCAAACGGTTTAATCCGACTTTAAGGCTGTTGCTAGTTTGGACTTTATCTGACAACTTGAAAATGGCTCTTAATACACCTGTTTTCTTGCTCTTAATGAAGCATTTCACTGAAATCAGGAGACAAAACACGCTTCTAATCAGCCGTTTAGCACAGACTTAAAGTCAGTGTGAAATGCCTTTCACATTTTACTTACGTAATGTGATACATTTCAGAGGGAAGCAGCATATTCAAAGATAAAATATGAGATGGATTCATCTGGAATTGATTGGATGATGAAAAGTTTCTATGACAGGTGGTGGGAAAGGATGACAGTAGGAGCGTCACTCGCGAGCCGAGAATATTTCAGCCCAGAATGTGCTAAATAAAATAGTATTACCTAAAATAACTTCACTGTCAGTCTCGTCCCTTGTGAAAAACTAGTGCACATAACTTTACTGAATGTGCACTTTTAAAAGTAAAAGTAAAAAAAAAAAAAACTACTTGCAGATAATAATATTAATGAAATAAAAGGCAATTTAAAGAGAGTATTTAACAGTTTCTTAACTAATAATCTTAACTAAAAAAGTACTTTTTTATGTGTTGACTAACATGCTAAAGCACGTCAAGTACTTGATTATATTTTTATAATTGTATATATTATCATAATAATATGATGTTATAATTTTAAATGTGTAATTACAAAAATATTTCAATACTGTCTTTTAGTTTACTATAAATGCTTATTAATAAGCTCGACAGTACAATTTGATTATCATTTTAAGTACCCTATTCTAATTTTATATTTCATACGATATTATCTTTAAAGTTAATATATTTTAAATTCCAACCTTTTTTCAAATTTAAATAGACATATTTTAGTGTGATTACCACTGACTTGCAGGTACAACAGTGCAATTATGAAATTACACTAAAGATACATTTAAATATACATTTAATAAAAAAATTAACTATAATACATGTTCATGTTATTGCAATTAACATGCAATTAAGTTTCCAAAAACATTACTTTCAGTTCACACTTAAAGGTGCAATAGGCTTGTGTATGACATCACAGCTTGTGGGCGGGGCCTCGTCTCACGTTCCTTTTCATGTTGAATTTGTGTAGTGTGATTTTGAGCTGTTGTGCTACAGACACACCTCTAAAAATAATCTCCTTGCAGTCTTTGAATCTCTAATCACTTTGCTACCCTCTGGTTTGTGGTGTGTGTGTGTGTGTGTGTTAGAGAAATGACCTTGTCTCACAATTACATGATTTCTCTTGGACAATGAAACCCAGCTGGTCCCCCATGGCAGCAGAGTGGTGTCCATGGCAACTTGCTGGTCCTCGCTATGGTGACCTTGATTTCAGGGGTCTTCTGACACCTTATGTCAATAATCCCCGCCCACATTGCCTCATGCCAACATGAGCACATTTATGAATGAATCAGAAATAGAAGCCCAGTTCCACAATCTGGTAAGGTGCTTGTCTAGTGGAAAATGAAGCAGTCAGTAAAGTTAACATTATTTAGTACAAACCAATAATAATTAAAACAGCTTTTTTTTTTTTTTAAATGGTTACATTTATCCGTGTTTGTTCTATAATTTTTAATTAGATTGTGAATCAATCTACTTACTTACATTTTGGTTCACCCAAATATGAAGTTTCTGTCATCATTTGCTCACCCTTGTGTCGTTCCAAACCCGTAAGACTTTTGTTCATCTTCAGAACACAAATGAAGATATTTTTTTATGAAATCTGAGAGCTTTCTGTCCCTCCATAGACAGCTACGCAGCTGACACTTTGATGCTTCAAAAAGTTCATGAAGAGATCGTAAAACTAATCCATATGAATTGAGGGGTTTAATCTGAATTTTCTGAAGAGACTTGATCGCTTTATATGATGAACAGATTTAATTTAGGCTTTTATTCACATATAAATATTCATCAACTTGCACATCAGTTGTGGTAAACAAGCTCAAACATGTTCGTGCGAGAACCATTGAGGTTTTTTCTAGTGTGTTACGCAGCATGTTTGAGCTTCTGCAAGAACCAATGAGGTTTGTTCTTGTGCGTCAAGCAGGTTCCGTTGAGCTTCTGTTTATTTTCGCTGAAAGTTTAAATGTGAATAAAAGCCTAAATTCAATCTGTTCATCATATAAAGCGTCTATATAGAACAGGGGTGCACAACTCAGTTCCTTGAGGGCCACTGTCCTGCAGAGTTCAGCTCCAACCCCAACTAAACACACCTGAATCAGCTGATCAAGATCTTACTCCAGGACCAATTTTGGATACCCCTCTTTTAGGGGTTCCACCATGGGATCATTTAAAGGACAATTCCGGTATTTAACACTTTGAGTCTATTTTGTAGTTTGTTTTGGATGAACAAGAGTGGTGGACACAGAAATGTTGACAATGGTTCCTGTCTCGACTTTTTGACTATTTTAGAATTGCCCATGACCGCTTTAGAATGGGAGTCTATGGCCATGCACGAACATGTCCTTAAAACATCCCTTAACGTTCGTTTTCAAAACTGTTCAACTCACCGAGTGGTTAGTGGTGTTCGTTGATGAATAAAAACAAATATATCGGCGCAATGTATGATTTCAATCCATTTATTTTTCTGTAGTGGAACTATTTTTTCAGATACCTCACAACGCGTATAAACTTCCGCTCGATATTTGAGTCTGAAGCAGTTGCTCACGCTAGCCTTCTGAGAGACAGAGAACCGAGCGAAAAGACCATAAAAGACTACAACCAAATGTAAACAGCCCCCTTTCCGTCTCCGGTAGCGCAGTAATATCAACGAGCAATGAGTCCTCCAACGGAAATCAATGGGATTTTACAAAATGCCAAATAAAACACGACAGAAACTGTATTTCGCTACGCTACTTGTTTTTAATCATCAACGAACACCACTAACCACTCGGTGAGTTGCACAGTTTTGAAAACTAACGTTAAGGGATGTTTTAAGGGCATGTTTGTGCATGGCCATAGACTCCCATTCTACAGCGGTCATGGGCAATTCTAAAATAGTCAAAAAGTCGAGACAGGAACCATTGTCAACATTTCTTTGTCCACCACTCTTGTTCATCCAAAACAAACTACAAAATAGACTCAATGTGTTAAATACCGGAATTGTCCTTTAATGGATTTAGTTTTAATTAACTACATTTGTTTTAATACATTTTTTTTATTTAAAGTCCCCCTGTAGTCAATAATTGTATTCCTTAAATCTCATCTTTGATCACCAAAATGACATATTTAAATGTTTTTTTTTTTTTTCTGTGATTTTTTGTTTTGTTGATTAATTCAGATTAACACCCTTGCTTCATTTAGGTATACGCAGATCTATGTATATATATATACACACACACACACACACACACACACACACACACACACACACACACACACACACACACACACACACACACACACACACACACACACACACATATATATATATATATATATATATATATATATATATATATATATATATATATATATATATATGATTAGCGTTTTGCTTGACGACGTTATCAAACAGCTAATTATGTGTTGCTAATGTTACACAAACCATGTTCCCGTTCGCCATCTCAGTCTACCTTTTAAACATCAGCATCCTTAGAAATGCTTTGATAGAACGTCAGGCATATTGTTCATCATAACATCATAATATACATCATATACATAATTCACCCGCTATATTGCTAAAAGTACCCAATTTTTTCATATCAACAGAAAAATATACCAGGATAACCTGGCTTATTTATGACAAGAGCAGTCATAGTTATTGATATGCTAAAGCCCGCCCCCCTCGTGACGTGATTGGTTACAAGGTTGTTTGTGACAGAAGGAATTCTGGCGATTTCAAACCGTTTTTCTTTCACTGCAGTTTTAAGGAGAAAATACTCAGCAATCGTGTTGATTTATGAATTTGCACATGGTTTGTCTTAAAGCATATTAAAAACACCACATAGACATATAAACAACGTTAAATACTTGATTTTCACCACAGGGGGACTTTAAAATACATTTTCTGAATTAAACAGCTCATTAAACAAAAAAACAAATAACCCATTAAACATGAAACTATTATGCAATCATTTTCATTAAAATTGAGTCAAGAATGCTAGGGTTCTTATGGAAACCATTAAAAGGTGTCTACCAATGTGGACAACAAGGCCGCTCATAAGGATTTATAAGAGTTCTCTCTAGCTGGCTTTTTTCTTTTTTTTACTGTTTGGGTGGTAATCGGGTTAATCCTGTTTTATCAAAATAAATGATTATTGAACAGATCATACATACTTGCGTATAAACACACGTTTAGCTATTGTGTGTGTGCGTGTGTGTCTCTGTGTGTGTGTGTGTGTGTGTGTGATCTGGCATATGTGATTACAACGTTAAGGTGGTTGTCCTTCCCCTGTCCTCCTCTGTCCTTCCTGTGTCCTCGTAAACCAAAACATACTGAACGATGTTTTATTTTATTTTTTTTAAATGATAAGCTTTTATTTGAAATAGAAACAGGTTTTGTGAGATTTCTCTTACTTCTAAGCTATTGTTTGTCCTTAAACTTTAGTTAAGTAAACCTCACATACACATTAACAAATTACTGTATGAATGTTGTTTCATAAACAGATTTATGTGATTAATGATGTGACATGTCAGCGTGTGTCTCACTGTTTGATTTCAATGCTGAATTCTCTTTCATAACTCACTGTTTTATTCATTTACAGTACTCCTTCCTTAGAGACACACACACACACACACACACACACACACACACACACACACACACACACACACACACACACACACACACACACACACACACACACACACACACACACACACACACACACACACACACACACACACACACTATAATTCAAGTTTTTCTGTTTCTCCACAGGACTCTGCTGAATGGTTTGCTGGTACGCAAATATGTTTTATTTCTTGTGTTTAGTCGGGTGCACAACATATGAATTCTGAGACAAATCTGAGGCAAATTTTGGGAATCTTGCTTGAGTCTGACACTGTCAATCGTGACAAAGATGTGTATCATAGAGTCTGACAGTCTGATGTCACACAATTTGACAAGCAACAATCATAAAGGACAAGCAAAAATCACACAGTTTGCACCCGACTTCAGTGTAACACAAGAACGGATGCTTATGGTTTCTTTTATTCTCAGGTTGTTCTGGAAAAGAAGAAAAAGTCCAATCATTATTTTATTGCTCTGATATTCTTTCTTTGTCTCTGTTTTTTCTCCTCCATGCCTAAAAATAGAGGTGGAACAGAAAGGTAAAGACGTGTTTCTTTCACCTCGTATAGCATCTGTATGTTGGTTCCCTCGCAACATGTTTAACATTTTCTCAATTAATCCATCATACATTTATTCATTACTAAAGAGATTATTTTTGACACTGGCTCTATGTTACAGTGATATTTAAAAGTCAAACACACTGTGTGTTTGGTAATATTATATGTTATTGGAGGAAATGTTATGTATGTGGCGGAGATGGTGCTGTGGTGGGCTCATGTTTTCTCGTAGTGTTCACCCTCATTTCAGTTCATGTGTGTTATAATGCTCTTCTTCTGGTTCTGCTGAAAATGTAGGAAAAAAAACAACAACCTTGTGTCATCATGTGACATTTATATTTTACAAAGCATTTTATTGGATGAATATGAGTGCAACGTGATGCCATGAATTAATGTTTGTGTTTTTATAGGAGAGGTTTATTTAAATTTTTTTTATTGTATTATTCATTTATTTGTTTGTTTGTTTGCACTAGCATTATATCTATATACAATAAAAAATAAAAAAAATTCAAAGCTGCATTTATTAGGCACGCAAAAACTCAATTAGGCAGACAGCATCAAACTTGCAAACACATGCAAATGAGCTAACACTTGAAATGATAGTAAATAGTAATAAAACAAACAAACACCCTAATTTACATAACTGAATAGAAATTAGAAATGATCAGCATGTTTATTTCATTAAAAATGTATTTAGCTAAAAAAAAAATCATAAAATGTTTTGAAGGGACCTCTTGGGAAACTAGAGATGACTCGTTTTTGAAACCATTTAAAAGCAATTTAAATGAACAGTCCAAGGGAACTCATTAAAATGAATCAGACTTCTCAATGTGACTTGAGAGAGAGAGAGAGAGAGGGGTTTCATTATTGCTTCAGATCGCGATACTGTGCAATATCCATTGAAAAAAGTATTATTACTGGGAAAGCTTCAATTTTTGGAAAAAATTGCTGCGTTACTGTCACACTATTGAAAATGTAGTAAATTAGTTATTAAATTATTAGTAAATTCTTATTAGTGAGGTGTCAAGCACAACAAAAAACTAATGTTTATACTCAGTATAGAAATACTGATTAAGATTTTTTTTTAAAGTCCTATCTGGTAAAAAAAGAGAAAACACAAGAAACAATTTTTTTTTTTTTTAAATGAACATTTTGTTTACAAGCAGAGAACAATCAATACATTTTTGTTTAAACAACTTGCAACCTTTATGTCCATTTTGTATAATCACATTAAGATTTTGCATCAAAGCACACTCACTGATAAGCAGGTTTGCTGATTATGCAATAATGCAAGACAGAGAATGTCTAAAAAACATTTAATTCATATTTATTAGTTTCATCCTGAATTTATGACAAAACTTGTATAATTTAGCTTCAAATACGGCAGCATTTGTTGTTGAATTTGCCTCGGCATTCAAACACGCTTCACGCGTACGTTGAGTTTGTCTGTTCAGGCCTATACATATTATGAATCCTTTTTCATCTGCCAGGTAATTAGATCTTATAGCATCAGTGTATCGGCTAAGTGCTCGCAAACCCCCGTTAGCACTTTAACAGTAATGATATTCATAATCTAATTCCCATTTAAAACATCCAGTGAAGCCCAATCAATAACCCAGCCAATGAGCTGACAGCATTTTAAATGACATCATTATGATGATAGTGCTGCTAACCTTCAGGGTGACACCATCAGATGAGAAACAGAACATAAGAACTGCTATAACTCTCTCTCTCTCACACACACACACTAACACAGAGTTACAAATTTCCAGATGTGTAGATCTCAGGCAGTTTTGCATTTGGTCTGATTCAGTGTTTCAAAACTGGTTCTGCTCCAGGAATCAAAAATCAAGTGCCGAAACAAAAAACAAACGTATTAATATCACCATGAACTGCACATGAAATATTCCAAAACATTAACTTGGCAGACTGAATAGGAAATGTTACCATTTTGGTTTCCAACGGCCTCTTGAATCTTGATCGTTTCGTGTTCTCAGCAGCCGTCGACTCATCACACAAAACACACTGGGTCATGATTATTTTTGTAGCACATCACACATCCCATCCATGCTGGCATCTGTCTAATTTGACCAGCTTCTGCCAAGTGGCAGATGAATATGAACCAAAATAGTTTTATTTACACACACAACCACACATACACACACTTTGTTTTTTAAAGAAATTGGTATATCATTCACATTAAAGGCGCGCTATGTACGATTTTTAGTTCAAAATATCCAAAAACCACTAGAACAATGTTCTATATTTTGTTGATTTGTGTACTTACATTATCCCAAATGTTTCTACGAATGTTTAAATCCAGAGAAATAAGCAGTTTTAACCAGGACACGGCCTATCAATGACATCATACACGCGTTACTCTCGATTTCCGGTTTTATTCTGTAGAAACCATGGAAACACCAAAGACGCTTTAATATATTGTGTATTAGACAGGTGAGCAACTGTTTTGATACATTCATCGACAGAAAACTAATCGTTGTTATACAGCTCAACACAATTAGTCTTTTTGTTTAAATCTCATTTTCTTGATTTACCGCGAGTACCATATTTACCATGCCTAATATCGATCTAGCTCACTGCAGTGTGTAACAAGTGTCTCATATAGCAGCCGCCGAGCGAACGCACAGAGTAGCATTATAACAACTTTCATCACACTCAAATGTACAGTACAGGCCGAAAGTTTGGAAACATTACTATTTTTAATGTTTTGGAAAGAAGTTTCTTCTGCTCATCAAGCCTGCATTTATTTGATCAAAAATACAGATTTTTTTTTTTAATATTGTGATATATTATTACAATTTAAAATAATTGGTTTTCAATTTATTATACTTTAAATTATCATTTATTTCTGTGATGCAAAGCTGAATTTTCAGGATCATTACTCCAGTCTATCACATGATCCTTTAGAAATCATTCTAATATTCTGATTTATTATGAGTGTTGGAAACAGTTCTGCTGCCTACTTGTGACCATAGTTGGCTAGCGATGCTGTATAGTTCATCAGATCAGGGACTGTAATGGGCAGCTGGTCTGAGATCAGAGGTTCAGGATAGATTGACATGACGTGGAGAGTAGAGATGAGCAGCAGAGATGAGCATTAAAACACTGAGCAACTCGATGGTTGATGGTGTATGTTCCTCTTGTCCTACACCTCCTTTCTTCTTCCCTTCCTCCTCATTTCTCTCTGATGTTTTCCTCTAGCCTACTCAGCCTGTATTTATATTAAAAGCAATAGTTCACCAAATAATAAAGCCTCTTTTACTCCCCAAATGACTTTTCTTCCTTGAAACACATTTTGCAGAATATGCATATTGTGCTTTCCCCTAAAATGCAAGGGTTGTCAAGCTCCAAAAACAACAAAACTTCATACAAGGGGTCCATATGAATTATACACATTATTGTACACAAGCCAAACGGAAGCTTTGCATAAGTAACAGACTGATATTTAAGAGTCTCACCAGTTACTGCCGACTTAAATTTTTGTCACTCAAAGCTGTCGTATGACTTCAGAATAGCCGTCATTCTTTGTCATTTTTAAGCTTTACTGATAAGGCCACTGTGAATTGGAGCTTGTATGACTACTCGCTGTTAGTTGACTAGTCATCCAGAAAGGCAGTCAACTAGATGGTGGGTCAGTGTTTACTTCAATATGCCATGCAGTTCCAACAATCTCTGTTGTTTCTGGCAAGTCCAAAACTGCAAAAAAAAAAAAAAAAAAAAAAAAGTACAAATTTAAATAGATACATACATTTAAAGATACATTTATTTAAGCAAATTTTTTACAATATACTAAAGCTCGTTTTCATAAATTTAAACAATAAATGCAGTGGGGGAAGAAAAGTTGATATGGAATATTTTGCCGGAAAAATATGACAAAAATATTTATGAATATATATTATATACTTTTCTTCTTTTTTTTTTTTTTTTTTGTAGTGGCAGACCTAAAAGACTAATAAGTAGAAATCATAAAAAAAAAAAAAAAATCAGACAAATGTATCTAAACATCATTTAAACAAGGTAAACTTACTAAAGCAAAATTTTAAAACTTGTTTTCAGAGAATGTATTTTAAATTCCTTTATTTATCTTACCTCATGGTCTTTTTTTTTTTTTTTTTTTTTTTTTACATCAATCTAACAACAATTACAATGGGGAAAGAAAAAAACATTCTGTTAAAAAAAAATCTCATTTAGTGTTCCACTGATTAAAAAAGACACTGCGGTTTTAAAATGTTATTTTCGGTGAGTAAATTCAAACGGGCTGTTTATTTTTGGAATTAATATAATATATAACTATTCCTTTACAACCTTTTCTTCACCTTTTTTCACCCATTCAGAATCCTTAGTCTTGTGCTCCTGCAGCCCATCTGGAGCAGCGTCTGTCGCTTTAACACTTTCTAGAAAAAACTTAAATCTGTGTGTAGCTGTGCTCTGGTCAGCATCAATAGAGTGATGTGATGTTGATAACAGTGGGGCTTCACTTTAAATGCAGGTTTAAGAAACAGACTAGCGCACTTGTTTTCTGATATAGCCGTTCACTGTATATCACTGTAATCCTCTAGATGGACAATCAGAGAGTTGTGTATGTGTTTTTCAGTGCTGCACGGTTTGTGTGTGTTGTATGTGTGGTAGGTTTCAGATACGATACAGGTTTTAGCAGCCTTATAATGGGGCTGACGCTAGAGCTGAACGACCCACTTCATTAACTTTTATAATACCTGTGTAAGCGTTCAGCGCTGTATCATTTTCTCGCTCAGAGATGCTCAGACTTCCTAGTGGAGCTGATGGACTCAATCGCAGAGGCAAAGGAAGGTTTATTTTTCACAATAACAAGGAACAAAATGAGGTTTCCTCAACTATGGCCAATTTTGGCCCTTTGGACGTTTGGGAAATACATTTCTTAACAAAACTTTTTCCAAACTCACTCGTTTATTTAATGTACTTACAATTATATGCACTTTTCTTGCATAATTTGGTTTAAAAAAGGTAAGATCTTACTTCAGATATAGCTTTATTTGGGAATTAATGTTAATAATAATAATAATTAATAATAATAATTAAAAATGATTAATTATGACTCATCTGTACACAAATAATTTTCACACCATATTATATTACTATTATTATTATACCATTATTTTACTCAATTTAGTATATTTTTAAATATATTTTCACTCTTCTTGCATAATGTTTTGATAAAACAGTAAGAAGTAACTTTGAAAGCTTTATTAAGGAATAAATTATTACAATAAATTAATTATCTTCACAAATCATTTTCATTCAGTAAATATTACTCTGGTTCTCTGTTTTGTTTAAATCTTATATATTTTGAATACATTTTCACTCGTCTTGCACAATTTAATGTAAAAAGTTACTTTATATAAACTTTATAAAGGGAAATTATGTTTTTAATTAAAATAAAATACTAATTATCTTCATGCTATAAATATTGAAATGGTTTACTTTACTATGTCTTTTTTTACTCATACGTGTATTCTTTTTTTCATGATGGATTTTCGTAGTTTAGCTTTGAAAGTAAAGGTGAAGCAATAAAATCAGCATGAAAGGCATTTGAAGTAAAACAATGAAAACTAAAGGTAAAACATTTAACAAGTCATTTTTATTGTTTTCATAAAAATCAACCCCTGGGACATGAAAGTGCCCATAGAACACATGGCGAGAGCTTCCAACTGTGGGCAGAGCGCAGTTTAGCTTTAATTTATTGACCGTTCTGAGCTTTTCTGCTATCGTAAATATCATAGATTTAGTAATGCAATCACAGACGCACACGGCCCGAACCTGCTGCTCAGTTACCGCTGTCTCTGTAGATTACACTGTCTTTGGTATCAACAGATTTGACCCCTCGCAGGAAATTAATTGGAATGAGTTTATATATTTCTAACCTAATCTGGTTAAGTGTATGGATTGCCGCAGTCAGGCCTTGGGTTTAATCAATTTCTCCGGGGCTAAAGCCCTGGAAAGAAACACAATCTTTCTGTTCTGATGCTGCATGGCTGGTTAGAGCGGACCCAAATGGAAGAAAATACTCTTATTATTAGTTTTGTGCGCACAGACGCAATAAATCAAGATGACACAAATTGATAATATCTTAGCATCGGGATGGAATCCGTTCAGATTGTAATAAGAATAAGCTCATTATTATGTCTCAGTGGCCTCTGGCCCCTTTGACCAGCTGTCATTAATGAGCTCGCTCTTATTTATCAAAATTTGAAATGCCAACTTCAAGTTTAAATACAATCTTTCTGCATGTGCACAATCCTGCTGCACGAGGGAGAGAGTTTAGAGCCAACCTGCTCCGGCACACCTGTCTGGAAGATTCTAGTAACCCTGAAGACCTTGATTAGCTGCTTCAGGTGTGTTTAATTAGATCTAGAGCTAAACTCTCTGGGATAGTGGACCTCCAGGAGCAAGGGGCCGTTTACACAAAACCGCTTTTAACTAAAAACGGAAAACGTCTTATGCTTCAGGTTTGGGGGCCTGAAAATGCAAACTTTTGAAAACAGGTTTCAAAGTGGACGTTTTTGAAAACGATACCGTTATTGTTGTCGTGTAAACTACAAAAAAACGCGAATTTGTGAAACAGTTGACGTCATGCACATGCGTATTACGTGTTTAGTCTATAGGCTCATACTATGGTTTGGCATGCAGAATACATCACTTTTAATAGTTTTCGTGGATCTGTGTGAATGGGGATCGTTTTCGTTAGACAACGTTAAAATATATATATATTTTTTTATGTTTCCTTTTTTAGTACATCGTTGTCATGTAAACGTACCCCAAGTTTACTAGTTCACCAATAAAGGAAAATAATTTTCAAACCCTTGTGAATGTCTTGCTTCCTGTGGAACAAAAAGAAATTCTGAAGAATAATCACACAGCTCTAATAAACTGTAACAATAAATAAAAATTGTTTCAACTTAAAAAAGAAATTGTGCTCCCTTAAAATTTTAAGTTTAGTCAAATTTAAATCTGTACTAAGTGACAAGTTGGATATTTGAGTTGACATAACTTAAGTTTTTAAGTTTTAAGGCAGCACAATATTTTTTACTGTGTATAGTCACTAAGGGTAGCAAGCTTAAAAAATAACAGAAACATAAATCAAATTAAATATAACAAAATATCGTCAATATGAGGCTGTATTCCAAGTCTTCATACAGCAGCTTTTCATTCATTGCTTGAATTTCTTACAAAGTTTACATTATATATAGAAATAAGTCGTATCTGCTCACCAACGCTCCCTTTACTTGTTCAGAAATACAGTAAAACCAGAAATATTGTGAGATATTATTACAATTTTAAATAATTGTTATATATATATATATATATATATATATATATATATATATATTTCATTATAATTATAATACATTATCATCTCATAGAACATTTTACATATTGCAATGGTTCATTTTACACAATTTAGTTCATATGTTATACTTTATATTTAAAATATATTCTCACCCTTTTTGCATAATTTGGTAAAAAAAAAAAACAACAACAACAAAAGCTTTATTAGGGAATAAATTAGGAATTATCTCCAACCAATAAATATTAAAATTGAATATTTTTCTCTGTTTATTCATATGTATTATTTATGGACACTTTTATTGTATCTTTATGGTGTTTTATTTATATATATATATATATATATATATATATATATATATATATATATATATATATATATATATATATATATGTATGTATGTGTGTGTTTAGCATTCAAAAAGTAAAGGGCAAAGCAATAAAATCTACATAAAAGACATTTGTTACTAAAGGTAAATCATAACAAGACCGATTTAGTGTGATTTTTATTGTTTTACTAAAGATCAACCCCTGGGATATATTAGCAGAATCTAAATTGAACTAAAAGGCATGTTACTAATCATGTTACAATTCAAATTCAAATAGCAACAAATATGATACTGCTCTCTTGAAAGTCTGTAACCCATAACTGTTATTTTAACATCAGTCAGGCAGTCATCCAACATCATATCTAAATAAACACTTCTTGGCTAGAATAAGATACAATAATACAATATGCAGCAGATGTAATGTGTCACATTGTGAGAGTACCAGTCATTGTCTAGTGAAAGTGATATGGCACAATCTAGTCGAGCAGAAATACAAGAGAGTATCAGCGGTTTATGAGAGCTGCGTTTATGTTTAAGAACTGTGAAGGATTGTCATTCTCGTAACTTGGCATAATCTGTTTATCGGGTTCCTTTTATATAATGTAATGGATCATTGAAAGCAGCCCAAATGTGTCTCCTTAACAACACATTTCTAACTTATCATGCCATTGTGTACACGGCAGTGAGATGTTATCCATCTTATCCATCCAGATAAATGAAAATGGTCATGAAGTGAAGAGGCTTGATGCTTTCAAACCCACGCTCACTTGTCTTTCTCTCTCTGTTTGTTTGTAGTTTTCTTGTGCCCAGGGCTCTTGCGTGGCGTTTATCAGAGCGAGCATCTGTTTGAATCGGACCACCAGTCGGGAGCTTGGTGTAAAGACCCCCTTCAGGCCTCGGATAAGATCTATTACATGCCCTGGACGCCGTATCGCACAGACACCCTCACCGAATACTCCAGCAAAGAGGACTTCGTTGCAGGCCGACCCACGACCACCTACAAACTTCCCCATCGGGTGGACGGCACCGGGTTTGTCGTCTATGACGGCGCACTGTTCTTCAACAAGGAGCGCACGCGGAATATCGTCAAGTTCGATCTGCGCACTCGCATCAAGAGCGGTGAGGCCATCATTGCCAGCGCGAACTACCACGATACGTCTCCGTACCGTTGGGGCGGCAAGTCGGATATCGATTTGGCAGTGGACGAGAATGGACTTTGGGTGATTTATGCCACAGAACAAAACAACGGACGGATTGTGATCAGCCAGCTGAACCCGTACACGCTTCGGGTGGAGGGAACATGGGATACGGCCTACGACAAACGCTCCGCTTCCAACGCTTTCATGATCTGTGGAATCTTGTACGTGGTCAAGAGCGTCTATGAAGACGACGATAGTGAATCCACTGGGAATAAAATCGACTACATCTACAACACGGAGCTGAGCAAAGATGGCTATCTGGACATCTTTTTCCCAAACTCGTACCAGTACATCGCCGCCGTGGATTATAATCCCAGAGATAATCTGCTTTATGTGTGGAATAACTACCACGTGGTCAAATATTCCCTGGATTTTGGAGTACTGGACAACAGGCTAGGTAAGAGCTGGAACGTTTTCATGAATTTTTGTTATTTATTTTGAAACTCTTTTTCTCTGAATGACTTGCAAAAATGTTTTATTGCACAGCAACATTAAAAGAAAATTACCAGAAAGACCCTATGGAATCAATGTCCCAGACAGCAACATGGTGTCGGCCGAGATCCGGCCCACATCTGGTACACATGGATTCCACACGGCCCAGATGTGGGCCGGATCTAGGCCGACACTATGTTGCTGTCTGGGATTGTTTACGTGTTGCGGCTTGTAGTTCAATTATTATGTTCAACTTGCTAACGTACTCCTAGAAGTTGACAAATGCATGGTCATCACAGCTTTAACGTTAACAAAATGTTATAAAACCCTTCCATGTATATAAAGGAATAAAACCCTTTCATACATGTATATGTTCTGCCCCAACTTCCTGTTTCTACAGGAAATGTGCCAGAGCAGGAGAAAAACACTGCACTCATCACTGTATTAATGGGGCCTGTAAACAAATTGTAGGAACAAAAACCTAATGAGAATCAACATGTTTGGGAATGTACTGTATACAGTTTAAATGTTGCATAATGTCACAAAGCAAAACAATAAATGTATTTATTTCCGTAATGCTAAATATGATACTTAATTTCTTAGGGTGAAATATAGGACGTTTTCATGAGATTCACCCCTCCTTCTTTAAACTAGCACAGTTACTAATGACATTTTAGTGAAACATTTTAGTGCTACAGTTGGAAAATGGCCTTTTAGTTAAATTAGTTCTGCGGGCGGCACACAGATAGAATGAGCTTCAATGGTGTTTGCTTGAGTTATTGGTTAGACCAGAAAGTTTGGAATGTCCTCTTTAATTGGAAAGCATCTAGTGAAGTTAGTGGAGGGGAAGTTCGTGGCTTCTTACTGAATGTCAGAATGTAGTCGCCTGGGCTGGGGGTAATTATAGAGCGAATGGTACTCAGTGTGTGCGATTCCTTTCGCCATTTAATTAAAAGCTTTTTAAAGAAAGAAAACTTTCATAAACATCTTCACTAAGACCGTGGGAAACACATTGACTTCTGCACAGTAATATGCAGAAGATGCATTAGGTCGTCACTAAAGGAAAACAAGTCAAATAGCTTACAAAGTATTCTAATTGCATTCCACTCTTTTTTTCTCAGTCACCCTCTTTATCAGGCAAAGTATCATAATTGCCGCCACATTTTCTAATTTTTTTATTTTACAAATATTTTACTGTTTTGTAAAATCAAATGAAGTTTTTAAATGAAGTTTGAAGAACAGCATTTATTGTGAGAAATAGTAGTAGTGATATTCTCTTAGCTCTAACAAGAAGATTATTTTCTTAATGAAAGCCTTCATTTTCAGTGACAGACAAATCCATGTCCAAAGTCACAATTATGTTTCCCTGACGACAGCAGAGGTTTGGAGGGCATGCATTGAATTCTATGTCCTTGTTGCATTTGATCTGTATGCCAAAATATCAGACACAGTTGAATAAGTGTTTTTGACAGTGAGGAAGCTGTTGCGGCCACATCACATTTACACTCTCAGCCTGTCATGAACCGTCATCACTCAAGCTTCTGCTCTTTACTGCCTGCTTTCAGAAAGAGATTGTCTTCACTTCCTTGTTTTATCATACATGTGCTACTTGTTTTTGTATAATATAAGACAGCATATAGTTTATATTGTACATAATTGTACAAAAGTTGCAATTACCTTTTTTATTTTTTATTCCATGGTGGAAATAAGCTTTCATAGCTTGAAGAGATTCTTGCTGACCAAGTTTAGAAACGGTTTACTTTTGAATAATAACACATTCAGTTTAATGGCACAGACATGCTTGCAGTGCATTCGTTCGAACCCTTGCATAGATTATGTTGTGTGTGTGGCTGTGGTGTGTGTTTCGCTGTGGAAGGCTTGTGTTGATCTTATTAAATGATTGTGTGATATGAGACGCTCTTACAAGCAGTCAGACACTCAGAACATTCTCAATTACACATGCAGAGAGATCAGCAGTGTGTGGTGTGTGTGTGTGTGTGCGTGTGTGTGTGCGTGTGCGTGCACGTATGTGTGCGCTCTCTCCTCTGAACACACAATACCTGCGGCATGATTAACCTTGAAACCTTCATCTGAAGGTGACTCTTTTGATGTGCTTCTGTTCACTATTACTGTTTCAAGACCTAGTGAACATACTGTATGCTCCCCAAATGCAAAGATGTTCCAGAAACTGAATTATAAGATGCATTTCTTTATAAGGTTTTTAGGTATAAGATATTTAAGGTTTTAGCCTTAGTGACAATTAATCAAAATACAAGCAACAGTGTATTGTTCTGAATATCAGCACAGCTTTGCAATGCTTTTCAATCAGCAATGCTGATATTCAGAACAACACACTTGCAATCATAATATTGCTGTAGAACAACATTAAACAAAAAGTTAACATTTTTGACAAAGTGCTGCTGTGAAAATTGTTGCAAACAAAGATCAAACATTGCATCTCTGAGCAACATTCCTGTATTTAATTGATTGGATACATCAGTGTTTTAAAATGACTATAAAATCAAAATGGACAATTCCTAATTTATTTTTTATTTTTATGGAATTTATTAAAAGTATTTATAATAAATTATTTATCTGTGCACATCTTTTTTTATTATTTTTTTATTTATTTATTCATGTACCTCGTAATATTTGAAGAAAATAACTTCCCCTCACAGTTACTGACATTGCATTAACCAATAGCAAACCACAACCACCCAACCATCCAATCACTTCCCCATGGAAAAAATCAAATCCTATCCTACATTTTGTCTTGTTCAAGAAGCCGTTTCACTCAAATATATGTCACAATAGGAAGAAAAGTCTATCACAACTTCCTTTTAATACCAACTTTAAATGGAACTGGTTGAGTAAACAATTCAATGACTCACTTATAAAGCATTCATGTAGCTCAAACAGTAAAACACGATAAAGTTCAGAAAGAGTCACTGAAACATTTCCACCAGCAATGCACAGACTGACAAACAGATCTCACAAACAATGAAAAGTCTCAATCCAGGCACAAAGCAGCCAGAAAGAGGTCGCCTGTAAGTCACCTTTAGAATCATCACAGGACCACAGGTGCATAGCAAGTGTGCCATTTAGTAAAGGGCCTATAAATAAATGTTTAATTTTTATGAAATATTGAACGCTATTGTTAAAAACTGAATCAAAACTGAGTCATGAGAATCAAATGGGTATCATCATTTAAAAAAATATATATATATTTTTAAGCACATTTGTGCTTAAATGTTTTGAAAATAATGACAGAACCCAAATGCAGAGTGCAATAAAATAGTTATTTAGTCCACTAAGAAAAAATTCACAAAGGCCTGGAGGATGAAGACATTTCCAAATGACAGATGAACTTGAGCAGGGAGAATCAGTCAGACAGTCCAATCTGTATTCATGCAGGTAGTGAATGACTAGAAATCCAACGTGGAGTGAATCGAATAACGAAGAGAAGGGAAGAACAAATATAAATTCTAGATGAGAAAAACAACACGGTCAGACAAGAACAACGATCTGACAGGGAATGACGCAAACACTGAGGTATATATTGGGGAACCAAATCATCAAGAGGTGAGAACAGGCTTGATTAACCTCATCATCTGATCAGTTGCTTTGGCTGCCGAATGAGTAAGTCACTCCCAAATCTGAAAGACACGATAGGAAGACAGCAGAAGTGAAAATACAGACCTGGGGTCTCATTTATAAAACTGTGTGTAGGATCCCTACTAAAAGTGTACGTGCGCCCGAAAGCCAAAAATGTAGGCCAAAAAATATTTAGACTTATAAAACCGTGCGTACGCCCGAACCTGAGCTAAATTCCCTTCATAAATCCCAGTCAGCGAAAGATTGTGTGCACATGCATCCCCACCCCTTCTCCTCCCCGAAATAACCATATATAGAGCTTACAACTCCTAGTTTTACTATGCATATCATCATGCATATTTACCGTGATGAGAGTTCCGTGTCTTTATTAAACTCAACACATTATAATGATTTATCTGTCATCCACCCTCGATTAATTGGAATGGAATGTTTTTATTACTTGGCCCGCCCGACCCGTGGATTATCCATGATCCGCGCAGCACTATACGGTTTGAGAATGGACACAAGCGGTAACCGCAACAGAATTTATCTGACCATGTGACTGTCCGATTTTTGTAGAGAGCCGGAGGCGGCACGAAATTTGACGGAGGCAGCCGCCTCGTAATTCTCTATGCAGGACAAACCCTGCGTTTGGTATTGTAGTACTGTTACTCACTGTACTGTAAAGGTTTCTCACCGGTAAAAGACACATGATGTATTGCAGTAACGTTGTCTCCGGTCTTGTTGGCTGTGTGCGTTCATGCTTTCAGGAGGCGTGACTTTGGATGGCGATTTGCAGGGAGGGTGGGATGTACACTTTTAGTGCTATCAGGCTAAAGTTAGCATTTTCCCAGATGTCCTACAGCATCTTTAAAGTGGTTTTCCTTCATTTGCCGTCAGTCCCTCAGCTCACCATCGGTGTCGCCAAACTGCTCCGTCTCCAAAACTTTTGTACGCATGGGTCAGAGTTTGCATGCAGGTGCGCAAATTGTCCCGTCAAGTTTGTTTTTATGATTCACAATTTATGCTTCGGAAGTGGCGCACACCTCTTTCAGGGCTTGTTTTGTGCGTATACGCAACGGTTATAAATGAGGCCCCTGAACCGTGACATTCTGTTGATTTTCGGGTGAAATATGACTTGGACAGGATCTCGCCTCGCCTATTTAATTCATACAGTATTGTACGTTTATCTTTAGCTCCTCTATATGTTTTAGGTTTCAGGGAGCATTTGGCTGGAGGCTGGTTTTATCACTGCACACAGCTCCATTACTCACTGTTGAAAATCCCCTGGCTCACGGGCACAAGTGTGTCGCACTTTATCACCCCCCTCCCCGCGTTCCCTCTCCAGCTTTAGTTCCTCTATAGAGGCAGTCAAGAGAGAGATGAACACTGTGCTTACAACATCTGTCCTCATTGCCCTGCTCCTGTGGCCTTGTGTATGTCTTTGTTTGTGTATGTGTGTTCACTCCTGTCTCATATGTTTCTGTGTAATCTTTAAAAATCAGTATAACGAGTGAGGTCGTACAAATTCGTACCAGTTAGCCATCTCGTACTCACACAGTTTTCTAATTCAGCATCAATTAACAGATTCACCATGGAATCTCGAAGAATCAGCATCAGATAGAAGACTTCACATGAGCGCATCAAAATCTGCATCAGATAACATGAATATTATGAATATTCAAAATGAGCATCAGACAGAATCACATTGAATTGCCCAAATTTAGCATGATATCATAATTAATTTGGAATCTGCAAAATCAGCATCAGAGACCAAAGTAAGCACAGAGTCATGAAATCAGTGTCTAATTATGAAATCATCATCAGATCCGGAACTCGGCTTTAGAATGCAAAATCATTGGCAAAACTGACAAATGTCATTTGACACCTCAAATGACAAAACTGGAATATAATCTGGAATCTTCCAATACCATCAGACAACAACAACTTCTCTATTATATAGCCTAATCAATGTGGAATATTCAATATAAGCATCAGTTAACAGTCAGCATTAAATCTCTGAACTCAACTTCATATAGCAGAATCAGCATGGAATCTTTTTTTACAAAAAAAAAAAGAAGCATAGGATAAAGAATCAGCATGAACTCCAAAATCTGTATCAGATAACATGACCAATAAGAATTTCCAAAATTAGCATCAGATAACAAAATCACACTGATTTTTCCAAATTCAGCATCAAATAATTGAATTACCTTGAAATATCCAAAATCAGCGAAGAGTCAGCACAGGGTCATGATGAAATCGGTGTCTAATCATGAAATCATTATCAGATCTGCGTTTGGGATTCAGAACACAAAACTGGAATACAATCTTCTAAATGAGAATCAGAGGACAACAAATTCAGATGATAAAATCCAAAATAAGCACCACATTTCAGAATCACCTTAATCTCGAATCCGCATTAGATAACACAATTCATAACACAAAAACATACAGAGAACCCCACGAGGTGCAGAACATTTTCTTTGGTCTTTATTTGTTCCAGATGACAGTTTCATACCAATATGAACATGAAATGAAATTTCCCTCAAAATAACTGTTTATTTTTGTGGCACACTCTTTTTTACTAAAGCGCATTACACTTTAGTTATGCAGTCTCAAAATAGTGAATGCCATTGAACATAACCTTGTTTTTCTTTGAAACCTGACATGTCTGAGCTGTTGTGATGGACGGTGCCGTGTGAGATACCGATCTCCCGTTTTGACCCACTGTGTGGAAAAGCAGCTCTCTCCCTTATAGATTTCGCATGCCCCATCTGATGATATTCAGACCATGTGAGGGAACGTCAAACGCAGTGATGTGTGGAGCTGGTATGGGAGCTGAAGTGTTGCCTAGCCTCACGGAAATCCTCCGCTCTGCAGGGCCCTTCAGGCAGACGGTAATTGACCTAATCTGGCCCATATGCAGAGTGGAATATGTTAAGCCGTGACCTCAGAGGAGTGCTGCATTGTGCCATGACTACTCGAAATCTTTTGACTCGAACCGGCATTCGGTATAATATAATACATTGTTCGATGCGGAGTCAAGACCTGCAGACTCCTCGGCAGATGACTTGAACTATAGCTCACTCATAAAACAGGCCTCAGAAGTGAAAAAATAAAAGTATACATACAGAGTAGACTACTTTGTATTTAAAGGCCCCCTGAAATCTTTTTTTTTTTTAGCTTTTAGTATGAATATGTTAGGCTTAAGGTTATGAATAAGCTGGTGTGTTCCAAAACAATGACAAAATTCACATTTAGGAGATATAAGCATTAAAACTTACAGTCTCTCACTTCCGCTAAAATGGATAATGGATTTTTATGACGTCACCACGGACTTCAGCTTCTCATCACATCTTCTGTCCAATCAAATGCTCTCTAGAATCTAAAGTGTCCAGCCCCCTATGCTATAAATATCACCTGGCCAAAGTGACCGTTGACATGTAACGGAGCAATATGGGTTGGAGATGTGTTCAAACATCTCGAGTTTTATTCCGTATTCCAACTGTATGTTGGTTAAGAATGAAATGACTAGAATTTATTTACACCCCTACTATTGAATCCAGCGTATCATCAGCCCTCCGATTCGCTGCCATTGTGCTGTCAAGTACGACTTGCAGTCTGAGAGGTAAACTAAACGCGATTGGCTATTTTAAAAGGGGGAGGAGCCATTCAATAAGTCCCGCCTTAACTTCATGGTTTCAGGGGAAATTACGTCAACGCATCATACAAAGCTGCACTTCAGTGGGCCTTTAATCTGCTAAACATAATATGTGTTGACCAATCTCCTGTTCTGTTTAAAGTTGGCATAAAATGCAACTCTTTCTGAGGAGGTTGCTAGGGTGTTCTGTTTGATTGCTATTTGGTTTCTAGGGTGTTATATGTGGTAGTGAGTGTGTTGCTAGGCTGTTCTGGGTGATTACTAGGATTTTTCTGATAGATAGACAGACAGAAAGACAGATAAAGAATAAAATAAATACATGCAAGGATGAATCTTTCACAATAAGACCAGTAACATGCATTAAAGGGGTCATATAATGGTACATGCACTTTTACAAGTTGATTGTACTGAAATGTGTGTTGGCAGTGCCTGTACACAACCATCATAAAATGATAAAGATCCATCCAGTGGTTTTTTTTTTATCTCCTTATATGTTTCCCCCCCTCTCAAATCAAGCCGTTCGACCTAGTGACGTCACGCGGTCGGACGCCCCTCCCACGATTGTTGATTGACGGGAGCGTTTCAACATAGACCCGCCCCCGCTCGTGAGCGAGCTGCCTGTCTGTCATCATACTCCACGCTTCATTGTTGATACTGGCACTGTCTATGAGCAGAATGGCGTCTAAGCGATTGTGGTGTTCTGTTCTTGGGTGTAATAAGGAACACAGCAGTCATTTTGACAAACCGCTGAAGACGCAGTGGCTGAGTTTGTTTTCGAAGGGAGTATTCCCCACGATCAACGTCAATGCTTTCATGTTTGCGCGAATCATTTCACACACCAGACTGCTCGAGGGTCAGTAAAGCTGGTTTTTCTAAAGAAGCTGCTCCTGAAAAAAGGATCGGTACCAACTATTCGTGTTCCTGCTGCACCTCCAGAAAAAGAAGTGAGTGTAACATTTTATTAACCTTTATATTAATATTTATATTAATCTTTGCAAATCGCTTGCACGCTCCACGATGAATGCGGCTATTTTTACACTCAGGGTACATTACGGCATGTTTTCTATGTACGACGTTCTCGATATAATTCATAATCCCACGTTTATAATGAACAACGCGTTATGGTTATTGTGTTACAAACGGTGTACGCACAGAACAGAGGGGGCGGGGTGAGCAAAGCTCATTATCATTTAAAGACACATGCACTTAAACGGCGTGCTGAAAACAGAGCTGTTTTTGGTAAAATGAGTGTTTTCTTACAATACTAATGAGAATTTTTAATTAAAGTATATTACAAACTTTTAATTTAGACCCTAAAGAATCATATTAGCTTGTACAAAAATGGCATTATATGACCCCTTTAAGAAAAAAATATCATCAATTTTGATTTAATGTTGACTTTAATGAGAATTGCATTGAATGCAATAGCCTTTTTTCTTCTTGTGTTGCTAGCTACTAATATTATCTACTTTAATTTTATGATCTAAAAATGAGGCAGATCATCTAAATATCCCAAACAAATGTCGAACCTTGCGCATGCTTTCAGAGTGTGTTCTGTATTCAATAAATGTATTTTGATTGTTAATGAAGTGTGTTCTTCAGCGTACGCTGAAGGTTTTGGCACTGTCTGAATGTTCTTTGACCCATGATGTACTAGTAACAGTTTTAAGATATCAGAGACATTTTCATTTAATATTAAATGTTTTATTATTTTAATATCAAAGTGTAAATGTTGGAAACAGCAGGTAAAAAGTGAGAGTTTTTGTCCCATGTGTTGGGAATCGGAGAGTATAAAACAAAGCAAAGTGTGTGTGTCTGTGTGTGTGTGTCTGCACCTTACCCTGCAATACCATAACCAGCCATGATGGGAACTGTGAAAACGGTCCAAATGTTAATTAAAAAAATGGCTGTGACTGAGCAATGATAGAGATGCTTCATCTTTCTGCCAGACGTGAATGAGCCGAGCCAGTTCTCACTCACACTGATAAGACACCAGAATAGAGAGACAATTCAAAGTAATGAGCTATTTCTGACAGGGAGAGAAACTTCTCTTCATTTTCTTTGGTGCTGAGAAGAGGAACGAGAGATAATTATGACAAGAAGAGCACTTCAAATTAAGTGTAATAGCACATCGGCTAAAACGCGAATCGTTGCCGCGGAACGCGCTGCATCTGCCGTCAATCCTGATAATGGACCGAATGTTTTAAAAATGTTTCTTGCATGGATAGGAAATTACTGAGAGGCGGAACGAGACAGATTTACAGATTGACCATTTAATTGAGTTTCCTGTGAGGTATAAAATGGTTCATTCTTGTCTAGTCTCGAGCCCACTGGCCGTCTAAAGCATATTGCACACTCAGCTGAAAAAAAAAAAAAAACGTGAAAATCACAAGCTCTGATTAGATTTTCTGATTAAGACGCAGTTTTGGGCAGTCAGGTGTTCATCCAAGTGGTGCTCACTGCAGAGTCAAATGACGTCCAGCTCCCCTTCTCTGGACGTAATGGGTGGAGCTTGATGTAGTCCGGTTTTAGAGGATGTAGGAATAGAGGGTATGCATTGACGTCACTTTCCTGCCAGAACACACCCACTCAGCCGGACTGAATGGCAAAAGAGCCTGCTGTGTGACTGGATTTAATAGGGGAAACTGTGAAAACGCAAGTAAAACAAACAATTATCAGTTTAAACTTGGACTCGATATAGTGTTCCTTACAACTAACCAAAGATCCAGTGATCCATGGATATTGATATGCAGTCAGGAATAATTTTTTTCTGACATTTATATGTGCCTGATTTCGATGCCGGGAAAATACATAAAGCAAATTTGCCTGTGAACGCTTTATATAAATACAATATACTGTAGGTAGGTCTAAATCTGGGTGATCACTCATATCAATGTCATATATATTCATATCGTAAACTTTTTTTTTGTCAGTGTTTATTTAAAAACATCCAATTATGCAGAATATACGATGGTAAATATTTAATTGAATATTTGAACAATACAATATATACATGATTTTACCCCTAAATTCAGTGTATTGACACAAATCCACCTTTTGCTGCCTGGAGTCCAGTTGTTTCTATGAATTGCAGCGATCCATTTGCTTCTCTGTTCTGTAGCTTTCGACAGTCTGTAAAAATATACCTCAGATTTCTTGTTAAATCTAGTAGTACAGTCAGTCACAAAGCTCTTTCCCCGTTTTAGTTGTGTTTTGTGTGTTTTTCGCGGCATTCACGCTGAAAACCAATACTGCTGCTTAGTCTTTCTGCCACTCAGTGGGCGTAACCGCAGTCACTCCGGCCGACTGTGATGTCACGCGCATACCCTGTATAGGGTTAATGGTAGGGTTATGGGTGTGATTGGACAATCTAGCTCCACCATTGCGTCAAGCTCCACCCATTGGCTATGCAGTGAGCAGCCTCTCTGTTTAACTGCTCCACAAGATACAATGAACACTTCTGAAAAACAAATAACCACTAGCAAATAGCTAGGCTACCCATTTTAACGCATTTATTTAATAAAAATGTGATAAAAATAATAATGTAATAAAATTGCAATTAATCATGCCCTATGACCCATTAGCAAATTTTTGTAAAATGAGAAGTTAGGTAAGTTCTTATTATTATCCATGTTGAAAACAGCTGCTTAATATTTTTGTGAAAATTATGATTAATTTGGAAACACTTTATTTCGATGGTCCACTTTAGACATTCAACTAATTATAAGACATTTTGCAACTACATGTCAACTAGCTCTCATTAATGTCAACTACATGTCAACTAGGGGTGGAACGGTACATGTATTCGTATTGAACCGAATCGGTACGGGCGTCACGGTTCGGTGCATGAATTTACACGGAGAATACACGGTAAAAAAATAAATAAAACTCGCGTGCAAATTAATTAATGTAACGCGGAACTACTGTTAGATACGCGGGTTCTTTAGGGACACCTAATCTGTAGCCCTGTCTTAAGCTAGGTTTGTTTAATACTTTCGCCTGCCTCTGCAGCGCGAGCTTCCGCTGGCCGCGCGCGCGCCTCCCCAAATGGACAAGGTATTTATACTTCGCACTCGCTGGTGTACTATTCTTTGAAACGACAGGGTGCGACTCGGTGTAATTGTCCTCTAAACCATCAGGAATCAGCGGTGAGAAGTAAGGTACACTCGTGAATGTTTATTTTAGTAAAACAACACTTTAGTACACCAAAACCACACTACAAAAGAATCGTGTAAAGCAGTAAACCAGATTATTCCTTGTGACATTGGAAAAAAAAATGGATATGAGAACGTAACCTACAACTAAATTAACGTTATCTTACATCATTTCTAAACATTTTTATTTAGTTTAGTGAACCTTTTTATAAAACAAGGCCATTTATTTTTATTTAAAGGGCTTATGTCTGCTATTGTAGGCTCATTTTGTTAATGTAAGCAACTAATTTAGACGCAAGAACTGGGTGCCGGTGCTGTGAGATGTAGCCTACATGCTCGGCCAGATTCGGCTCGAAGTCGTGCGCGCTAAAAAGCCGTGCACTGCACACCTCCACGCGAAATGTGGCCTTGCGCACCCAACGCGCACGACCGCCCACACCGCAATGACGACATTTTTGCCGCGCGCACCCTCGCGCTCGTGCGTCCGCACATAAATAAGAGATGCTTTATTTTCAGTTTTATAGCTGATTGTCTTATTTTGTTTACATCTTACTTTACACACTTCAGGGCAGGCTGTTAGAGATGCGCGGTTGGCGGTTACAGCCGCGGACTCCGCGGATAAACCACGGATCGGGCGGATGACATGACGAAAAATAATATTTTAATTAAATTCGGGCGGGTGAACCAAGTCATCACCAGCACCTTGCATCGCCCAATCAGCGGATGGCGGGCGGGTGCGGTTTTGAAAATTGGTCAAAAACGTTGGTGCGGATGGATGGCGGACGGATGATGAGTTTTGTGATGCAGTTGCGGATTAAATAATAGCCCATCCGCGCATCTCTACAGGCTGTTGCAGCTAGATGAGGGGAGATACTGTATGACACTAGGTGGTACAGCCTGAGACATGCACAATAAAAAAAAAATGCCTTCTGCATTTTTGTTTTGCTTTTCCCTCCATTGTACCGAACTCGTACCGAACCGTGATGTCTGAACCGAGGTATGAACCGAACCGTGACTTCTGTGTACCGTTCCACCCCTAATGTCAACTTATTCTACTAGCCCGAACCCTAACCCTAACCCTAACCTAAGTCTACTAATACTTTAATGAGGTTTAGTTGACATGTAGTTAAAGGGATAGTTCACTTTGAAATACATTTTTGGTATGTTTTAGCTTAGGCATCCAAGATGTAGGTGTCTCTTTTTCCGCAGTAGTTTCAATTTTTATATTTTTAGGTCAAACCGTTCTTGTCTGTCAGTCATATAATGCAGGTCGATGGTCATTGTCTCAAAGAGCATGCACAGAGTCCAAATTAAAACAATTCCCCGTCGTCCAAATTAAACAATTCCCCATCGTAAGTACACATTGATGGCCTAAGACACGAAACGAGCGGTTTGTGTGAGAAAACGAACAGTATTTATATCGTTTTTACCTCTTATACGCAGCCATGTCCAAGTGTACGCAGACTGGTGCATAGATATATACACTAGATGTCGCCTTGTCTACGGCAGTTCATTGGAACGAATGTCTTTAAGGCGACATCTAGTGTATATATCTATGCACCAGTCTGCGTACACGTCAGATCAGATCACAAAAAGTTTTAAGTTGCCAGAGTGTTCTTGGCAGTTGCATGATTCTGCAGATAGATAGATAGACAGACAGACTGACATTTAATTGTCTAGGGGAAAACACATTTTTGTGAAAGACTTAATGAGTAGTGCTGGAGCCATGATGGAATGTCACTCCAGTGCAGTAAATTTGAAATGATTTAAATTAAAAGAAGACTTTTAGCCTGACAGCAGTTTGTACCATTATAATATATTCATTTTAAGCTGCTTGTTAAAATTATAATCAGTTGAAATGTGACAAATTAATATGATTGAAATTTAACAAAAGCCATTAACTTGCAATGTATGTAATCATCTTTAGACATCACAGATATCAGATCAAACGTGTTGATGTGCTGAAGTGTTTTGGAGGTTTTATCTAGTCATGGTCAGGCGGTTTTGGGAGGAATCGGGCGGCATCTAGTCTCTCTGTCATCCAGAGCTGCTGAGTGTGAGTGTGTGTGTGTGTGTGTGTGTGGGGAGGGAGAGTTTATGTTGAGATGCTGGAGTAAGCGTTTTCCACCCACAGTGCCTGATGATGCGTCTCTATGCGTTCGTGTTTAATGATGCAGAGATGCTGGAAGCTGCGCTCATGGCTGTCATTGATTCACAAGCTGCGGATGTTTATTATGGAGTCACAAGATCAGTGTGTTTGCATGTGTGGTTGTTGCCATATGGTAGGTTATAACAAAGGCATTTAATGTTTGTTTTTTATTTATTTTTATTATAATTTCTTAGATCCTTATAATTTTTTATTTATTATTATTAATAAAAATGTTGGCAATGCAGAAGTGTGTTAACTAATAGATTCTCCTCAGAAAATACAAATTGTCAGATAAAAACAGATATGAGATATCATACATAATGTGTGTGGATTTGGTTTAAAACGAATCAGCGATGTGGGCTGACTGTCAGTGTGTGACGTTAGCTGATCCCATTAGCCTCTCTTCTCACTGTCATCGCTATCCTTATATATAAACTAGCAAAGGCCAAACATAGAAAGACAAATTAATAATCCGGTTAATTTGCTCTTTTTGAAGTATAGCAGCCCTCTGGGCATGACGTATTAAAGTTTTAAAACCAAATTAACTCATGCAGCAGGTGATGCTGAACTTTTAATTGCTCATAACAGTGGGCAAGTGCAGGGTTTTTTAAATTAATAAACAATATTAGTTACTGAAATAATTCATTGCGTCACTTTACGCGGTCAGTTCTTGAAAACGGCAGGAAATGTAATTATCTGTAATGTAAACAATAATAGATTGTTGTAGATGTTCTGCCCACACAAACACAGAGCCATTAGGATCACATCACCCTGCAGAACAAGAGCGTGCGCGTGTGTTATTTCCTGGGTCGTGGGCCTTACCCATAATTTCTCCAGTGCCCCCCCCCCCCCCTCCCCCTCCCCCTCGCCCTCGTTTCTGTGTTTATTAGCACATAATCTCCCTTGGAGGCTCTGTGTATCACAGACTCCCACAGCCCAGTCAGATCATTTTAGCCCTTTATTTGTGTTTGGAGGACTGACAGCAGACGCATCGGCAGATCATTCTGTCTGTTTACTGACTTCATGCATATACAGGTATATTGAGTATGCATGCACTTTGGAGCCTATCATGCGTGCAGGTGGTATATGTATGTAATTTAATTGCAACTTTTTGCAGTTGAATACAGTTTTTGATTTTATTGATTGTGCGGCAGCTCTACTTCGTAAAATCAAAATGTATTTATTTATTTATTTATTTGCTTGCTTTCATCTTTGATAATTGCACTATGTAAACCAATTCTGTTTCTGGATGCGCAATTACTGGAATGAAAACAGTTTGGTGTAGTGATGTTTCTTGTTTTCCTCGGGATGATGTGGATCTGTACTTTATAAAGCAAAACTTCCATTTCAGCATTTTAAAGAGGATCGATTATGCTGGTTTTTTTTGTTGTTTTTTTACATTTTCAACTTTCTTTAGTGTGTAATGTTGCTGTATGACGATGAAAACGTTCTGCTAACACAACACACTGATCCGCCGGCCAATCAGAGCAAGGAGGGAGGGGCTTCATAGAGACTAAACGGAGATATATATATTTAATATGCATATTTGTCAGATGTTTATATTTTTCATGGTAAACTCTGATAAACTAAAAAAAAAAAAACACTTCCGTTACTTAAAAAAAAAAGGGAAAAAATGTCATTTAGTAACTAATATAACAAACTAAAACTTAAATAAAATTGAATTTAAATATTTTAAAGCACACAACAAAATAATTCTAAATATTAATACAAAATATAATAGTATCTCAGTGATTCTAAAATAACTCTAGTGTGGATGTTTCTGCATATTGTACGTAAGTAAAGTGTAGGTTGTTGTTACTATAGACATTTGTGGTTGTTTGTTTCTTTCACAGATGTAGATTGGAAGGTGTGGTTACCATAGCAACATGTCTGATATAATAGCAGTAGGCAGTGAGATCATATTTTTTTGCGCTTGAACCTCTAATAATAATTGTCACAACCCGTAGCAATCTAGGTGGAAAAAGGATCTATTTGCAGCCGTTTAAGGGATTATTTAGAAAGAACTAGAAACAAAACACTCTTCACTATCAAACAAGAACAAAACAACCGGGTATAACGCAATGAGAACTGACCATGAACTGAATAAAACACAGAGTTTAAAGGAATAGTTCACCCAAAAATGAAATTTTCCAATAATTTACTCAGCCTCAAGCCATGCTAGGTGTATATGACTTTCTTCTTTCAGATGAACACAATCAGAGTTATTGAATAATAATCAGGCTCTTCCCATCTTTGTAATAACATTGAATACTGCCTTAGTTTTTGAAGCTCCGAAAAGCGCATCCATCCATCATAAAAGTAATCCATATGACACAATTGGGTTAAGACAAATTAGAAGTCTAAAACTAGACATTATCAAGAAAATTGTGGAGGATTTCGATATAAGAGAAGAGGAGCAACATCCTACGTCATAAGTCGGGTCACAGTTTTCAACTAAAAACTTAAAACTTTTTGTGCGTTTTGGCCGTTCGTTTACACGACAACGTGTAATTTGGGTGCCTGAAAATGCAAAGTTTTGAAAATGGGTTTCAAAGTGTAAGTATTTGAAAACGGTCTCTGTGTAAACAACAAAAACACGAATCTCTGAAGACGATGATGTCGTGCACATGCGTATTACGTGTTCAGTCTATAGTGTTTCATCGCCATCTAATGGCCAAGCAGCAGAATACAGCGTTTTTAGTCGTTTTCGTGGATCCTTGTGAATGGGGATCGTTTTGACAATGGTGTCGTCTGTACGGCTCAGTTTTAAGCATATCGTTTTTGTGAAAACGTATCCTCAGTGAAAACACAGGAAACTGAACTAAAGTAGTGCAAACCCACCCAAACATACAAAAAACACAGATAAACCCTGACAATAATAATAATAACTGAAAAAACAATAGGGTTTCTTGCACTTCTTAAGGCCCGTACACACCGGGACGAATATCGGCGCGCGTTATTCGCCAGCGTTTTTCAACGCGTTTTTTGTGTTCACACCCAAGCGTTTTTCGCTGACGATGAGCCGAGTGAACATGCAAATTCATTCCCTGACATTAGATGGCGCTTAATGTAAAACAGAAATACAATACCACTCCATAACAGTCTATACTCTGCAATACCACTCCATAACAGTCTATACTCTGCAATACCACTCCATAACAGTTCTCTTTTAACAAGATTTTTGTAGTCGCTGTCGCGTTTGTCATATAGTTCTTTATTCCGACACCAACGAGACCAGCAGCTCTACATTCATCTTGCCTTGCATCTTCCTCGTCATTTCTTCCCGGCAGAGACGCTACTTGGCGTATATCTTCTTCGCTGTTACGTATGTGTGCTCGGCAAGACCGTTTTGTGTTTGAGCGCCCCCAAGTTGTGTTTTACTGTAACTTCAGAAGCTCCAGACACGTGAGCAAAAGCGCCAATCTCATTGGTCGGATAGTTTTTGACGCGGCGTGTCAAATCCAAAAAACGAACCCGAGGCGTTTAAAAAAAAATTACGCTTTTACGCGTGGCGTTTTTCGCGTCGGTGTGCACACTCACATTGGCGCCCTTTGTTTAGTCACGAGGCGTTAAACGTCGGCGAATATCGCGCGCGAAATTCGTCCCGGTGTGTACGGGCCTTTAGACTGCTAAAATAAGAATAACAAAAATATTAAATGGTAAATGGTAAATGGACTGCATTTATATAGCGCTTTCACAGACCCAATGGCCACCAAAGCGCTTTACAATATTGCCTCACATTCACCCATTCACTCACTCATTCACACACCGACGGCGGTGTCAGCCATGCAAGGCGATCCAGCTCGTCGGGAGCAGCTGGGGTTAGGTGTCTTGCTCAAGGACACCTCGACACTTGGTCAGGTGGAACCGGGGATTGAACCACCAACCTTCCGGTTTGTAGACAATCTACATGAACCACTGAGCCACTGCCGCCCCACTCACAACAAATGAGAACCCCTAATAATACTGACAAAAACAGTAAGGCTTCATGTTTGAATTTCTAATAATGCTTCTGGAGACGGTTTCTCTATACCAAAAACGTGTGTCACCATCTGGTACAAATAAATGTCTGCAGCAGAATATAACTGTGATTTTGTATCTGTGGGACATTGCTTGCTTGATTTTCATTTAAACAGTCTGCTGCTAGATAAATCTTACTACTTTTTCTGATTATATATTTATTTCTGATCATCATTACAGAAAAAGTATATTTTTTTCTGATTTAAATCTCATTTGTTGTGTTCTCTCTCAAATTTTTCCTGATTCCAGAATCTTCCTCCTCGGGAAACGTCTTAATGGACACAACAACAACACGCACCACAACTCGCCCTGTTACCGTCACCATGACGACCACTTCCACCTCCACCACCACCACAACCACCACCACAACCAAATCACCCGGCACGACGACGACGACACCGGTCACGCGGAGCACAACGACAGACCGCCAGCCTCTTCCCGAGGCCTCCATGCGCTCTGTCCCTTCCTCTGTCCTGCCCAATATCGCTGTGGAGTTCTGCAGCCCCATCACCGACTCCACCCTCACCTGGCCCAAAACACGACAGGGTCAGGTTGCCAAGCAGCCGTGCCCGCCTGGAACCATCGGTAAGTTGCTTTTCAAGGAATCACCTATCAACAACTGTTTTGATCTGTTTACTTTTTGCAATGGTTGCTGTTTTATACATTATATTTAGTGTTAGGTTTGGTGAATTGCATTTAAAACCGTTAGGGGGTGTTTGACCTGCAAACATCATCATGATTATTATTTATAATGATAGTGCAATTGTAATAATTAATGATAATTGTTGTTATTATTATTTCACAAAACACTCTATATTGTCCCTGTTTTTTTAATTCATAGATATGCATTTACATTTAATCATTTAGCAGATGCTTTTATCCAAAGCGAATTACTAATGATGAGAACAACAGAGGCAATCAAACCAACAATAGGGGAACAACAGCAGCACAGTACATGTTGCAAGGTTTTTATTTATTTATGTATTTATTTTTAACCCTTATGTTGTGTTCAGGTCATTTTGATCCGGAGAGGATTTTCTTTTTCCCGAAAATGTTAGTTAATATTATTGCAATGGACTAAGACTTATTGACTTTGCTCACTCGGGGTAAAACTACTTCCCAAAATTGTGGGGGGTAATTTGTGTACATTTTTGGGAATTTTTTATTATTTTTTCCTCCACCTTGTTACACTTGTTCCTGATTAGAATCCAAGCTACAAAAAACAGCTATAAATCTCACGCCACACCATCACCAAATATTAGACTCAATCCCCCCGCCAACCCGTCCTCCCTCAACTAGGACCGGCCCTGCACCATCATAGATAATAACACGTTAGATTTCAATAATATTGAAATAGCCTCTGAACTAGGTTTCCATTTCAGAAATCTGGTCACCTTAACCTAGAACATGCTAGCAATCATATAGTGACTCCTTGACCAGTTTTTACAAAGCAAATAAACCCGTGTTACTACATGTTTAACACCTTGTTTTGGTAACACGGGTGTGTTGTTTGGATTGTATTTTTTTCTCTCCGTGGTTATTAGTCAGTCTCTGGATGTGCAGCAGACGCACAGCGTGAGCACAAATAACACAAACGCAGCACATGCATCAAACACGCCACAGCTCGCCGAGAAACATCCCCCTCTCTCTTGTTCTCTTTCTTTTTGTCATCTTCTTTCACCTCTGTCTGTCACTCTGTTTCCTCTGGTTTTCTTTCCCTAAATTATATTTTCCCTCATTTCTCTTGCTGCATTCTGCTCACATCAAAACATTCCCGTCCTCCCGACTGCAGACTGACTGGTTTCCATGGTTTCGGGTGATTGGCAGTTTCTTCATGATTAGTTGTTTGTTCTTGAAGTTTTCAAAGCGCCAGACTGGAGCTGCAGTTGGAGGATTTGTCCTCTGGACATTTCTCAGAGTAACACGTGTCACATTCACATCTTCCTAAACTCATTAGTCAAAACAACTGCAACAAAAATATATTTTTGTAAAAAATACCCAGTATATACACTACCATTCAAAAGTTTGCTTTTATTCAGCAAGGATGATTTAAATTGATCAAAAGTGAGAGTAAAAACTTTTATATTAAACATTTAATTTGCTTTTGTTCTAAGTCTCTTTGGATAAAAGCTTCTACTAAATTATTGTAAATGTAAAAGCAAATCCATAAATGTAAATGTGAAAAATATTCTAAAATAAAAAAATTGTAAAAAATAAAATAAACTAAATAAAAGCAAAAACAAAATGATGTAACACAATTTGCATAAATTACTGTATATTGCATAAATCTAAAAGTATATGCATAAATGTAAATAAATTAATATAAATACATTCATATATTGTAATAAAATCAAAAGCAAAAAGTTATGTAAAAAAATCAATAAATGTAAATGTAAAAAACATTCTAAAATAAATAAATAAATAGTAAAATAAATTAAAAAGTAATGTAAAACAATTAGCATAATTTGCTGTATATTGCATAAATGTAAATTAATTCATTAAGATTATAATAAAATTAAAAGCAAAAAAGTTATGTAAAACAATTAGCTATTTTTACAAGGATTAATATATTGATGCAATGTTACTTTTATTATAAATATTCCCCTATATGTAGACTAATGGGCTTTATGATTTGGCAGAGCTATTTTTGGGGGTTCAAGCACTAAGTGCTGAAACCCTATTGTAATTGTCCTGATTTTTCTTTTTCTTCTGCTGTAAAACGAATCGTGCAGACCAAACCGTAAGTGCTAGAGACTTGAGACTTGAAACTTGGCCAGATGGAGCCCAAAAATCAAGGAGAGGTTGAGAGAGTATGACCCAGATTGGACAATAGGTGGCGCTACAACGATCAAAAGTGCGAAACTGCTCATAACTCCTAGGCCGTATGTCGTAGACTCAAGTGTCTTGTATCATTGGAAAGCTGGACTCCTGATGAACAAAACGCCTACTTTTTTCGCCATTTAGAATTTTGTCAAAAACCTACTTTTGCGTGGTTTTTTTGCCCGATCCGAACCAAACCAGTGCAGAAAGGTTTTATGGAGTCTGAATATCAATAATTATCAAAATAAAGTAGAAATTTCGATTCACGGTCGCTAAGGGGCGCCAAAACGAACATTGTGGGAGGAGCCTATTTTACTAAAATGGCTATAACTCGAGAAGTAAATGAGATATCTTCACCAAACTCGGTACACATATTATATGTATGAGTTCAATCTGAGGTCACAGTAAAAAAATTAAATCGATATAAAGGGCTATGACCACTTGACCGTTAGTCCGATTGACTTGAAAATTGGTTTGCAGTGTCTTGGTCCAAGGTGCCATGTATGTCTATGAGGACATTGGTGTATCTCAAAAAACATGGCCACCATCGCCCAATGAAGTTTGAGCACCTATTAGACAAGGTTAACGGAGGCCGATCGTAACAAAACTCGATGGGCATGTTCGACTCATGGCCCTAGAGGTCTGTAAGAATTTTGAAAGAAATCGGCCACTAGTTGGAGCTAACGAGTTTTACGGCTCTGTAATCACGTGGTGTTACACATCCACACAATATGCATGTCATTTGATAGATCTCCTCATACTGAACAACTTTGCTTCAAGAACCACTGCTGTCAATCAAACCGTTCATTAAGTATTTGCAAATATATTAAAAACCTACTTTTGCGAAGTTTTTGCCCGATCGGAACCAAACCAGTGCAGTACAATTCTCTGGACTCTCTAGATCAGTGGTTCTCAACTCCAGTCCTCGGGACCCACTGCTCTGCACATTTTGTATGTATCCCTTATTTAACACACCTGAACCAGATCATCAGCTCGTTAGGAGAGACTCCATGAACTGATTTGAGTGTGTCATATAAGAGAGACATACGAAATGTGCAGAGCAGCGGGTCCCGAGGACTGGAGTTGAGAACCACTGCTCTAGATCAATAATTATAATTTTTTTTCCGAAATTTTGCATTTGGTTGGCTATAAAAGGGTCATTTAGAAAATGGGCGTGGCAAAATACACTCAAAAGCCTATAAGTCCTAAAAAATTCTAAAGAAGCATGCAAAATTTTATTGAGATCGGATCATAGGTGGCGCTATAACTTTCAAAAAGCTATGAAAACCATATATTTACTATGTTTAATTGCCTGTATTGGCTGTAAATGGACTTTACATCTATGATGTCAGTGGTTAAATTTGTTATGGTTTTTATTGTTATCATATGAATAATGCATGTATTTCTTTATTGAACATTGGTGTCTTTAATCAAATTTCTGTTGTCAGTGTTTTTGTTGGGTCTGGCAGCAGCAGGACATCTGGAGTGTGTGAATGTGTGTGTCTGTGAGTGATCGCACCTGAGTGCTGATAGAGTCACCCGAGTGGAAGAATATGACATCCCCCCCCCCCCCGTTCTGTCCTTCTAATTAGAGCTAAGAATGAGATGTCTCCCTCCACGAGCATTAATTGACCTTTACCACTGCACTTCAGGGAACACACACACACACACACACACACACACACACACACACACACACACACACACACACACACACTGCAGTGATTTTATCTCCATCAGAGGAAGTAATTACACATTCTTTTATGATCACAGACGTTTGATCACAGTGTTTCTTGTCATCTCTGGATAAAGCAGTGAAGGACAGGACTCTTTTAATGTTAATATGCATGTGTTTACATTCCTATAACAAAGCATGATATGAACACACAACAGTGGTAGGCAGAAATGCTCATTTCTCTGTGCAGGGACGGCCATGTTTGCCTGCCAGGGGCCCGAGGGACTGTGGGACCAGCAGGGGCCCGACCTCAGCAACTGCACCTCCACATGGGTCAACATCGTCAACCAGAAGGTTTAAGAAACACACACACACACACACACACACACACACACACACACACACACACACACACACACACACACACACACACACACACACACACACACACACACACACACACACATTATAATAATAACAATTATTAGTAATATTATTATCAATAACTGTTATTATTATTTCTATTTTTTTAAGCTATATAGGGGCTAGAGTTTTTATCTTAGTGATTTTGTATCCCTAAAACTGCGTCCCAATATCCTTATGGTTAAATTTACTGTAAATACACTTTTTAAGCTTATAGCCTTAATGTTTACATCCCTGAGAAACTTTTATCTAAAATGACGTTCATGCTATACTGTACATCAGGGTGCCCAATCCTGCTCCTGCCGATCGACTGTCCTGGGCCGGTTTCCCGATAACGATGTATCTTAGCTCTTAAGAGCGCTATCTACGTGCAAGGTTACGAACGCTCGCAGCAATTCCACGAGCGTTTCCCAAAAATGCACTTAACATGAACGCGCGAGAACACGTTCTACGTGCTACTTAAGCGTTGCTGTCCATTCGCGAAGTGCTGAAATATAACCTTATATGGAATCGTATTCTGAACGTTTAGCCTTAATTATTTAACTTAATAATCGTCAATCTGTGGATTAGCAATCAAGACAAGTCTAAAGTCTACATTCAGGCGGAGATAGCCTACTGACAAAATGTATGAACAAAAAAACAAACAAGAAAAGATACCTTTCAAAAAAGATTAAATTAATGTAGGCCTAATTTTAGAGGAGATAGAGCGAAACAAATTATGTTATTTTTAACAGATTTAAAGGACACCATACAAATAAGGAAAAACAAAACATCTGGGTAGACTAACTGCAACCCGCGGTGTTCAAAGATCAGGGAAGGTGGTCTACAAGAAATGCCCAATACATGGCTGGTTTTCGTGCACGTCAGCAAGTCATTGACAGATTTTTTTTTTTTATTCATCCATATTTTGCCCAGTCTTTGAAGCATATTTCCCACATTACTTCGTTCTTTTATGATATTTTTTTTTCATTCATTTAATTTAGATGTGTATTTTTTCTTCCCTTTTTTATTATTTAATTTATACATTCATTTAAACAAAAAACAAGTAGGCTACAATAAAGTGTACAATCAAAAAGTACAATCAAAACCTTATATTTGTACTCACTTTGCAGTGTAATCTGTTGAATCTAGATAAAAGTGTAATCTGCCGGTTGTCCTGCAGGTGACCTCATAAATCTGTCTTCGTACGATGCACTTGGGGATTTACGATTACTCCAGAGCACTCGTAGATCTACGATGATTTTTAAGTGCTACTTAAGCTACGATGCTTTTGGGAAACAGACCGTAATATTAAGATCAGTCGCACGATCGTTTTTACGAACTACTTAGGCTTACGATGCTTTTGGGAAACGCAGCCCAGCACAGTTCATCTCCAACCCTATCAAACACACCTGCCTTTAATTTTAAAGTGATCCTGAAGACCTTAATTGATTACTTCAGGTGTGTTTGATTAGGGTTAGAGATGAAATGTGCAGGACAGTCGATCGGCAGGAGCAGGATTGGGCACCCCTGCTGTACATAGTATCGCTCATGGATTTACTGGGAATCAAGTGACCCATGACCTTGGTTTTGTTTATCGTCACGCTCTACTGTTTGAGCTACAGGAACACTAACACCTATTCTAACACCTTCAGTTTTGCTGACTGTCAGAAAGCTACATTGTCATGCAGCATAATAATTTTAGTAGATCAGTTCATTCAGATGGTTCGTGTAAATGAACCAGATAAAAAACAAACATTCAAAACAAATTTTTTTGAAGTGAAATGTTTTGTTAAAGGTGATGTATGCAGTTTGTGCTATGTTAAACACATTCTCTTATGCCAGCTTAATACACAAAGACAGCGGTGACTAAGCAAATTGGTTGAACCCCCTGAAAAGTATTTCAGTGTATTACACACACACACACACACACACACACACACACACACACACACACACACACACACACACACACACACTTATGAACTCACATTCACTCCAGTTTGTGTGATGAGTTTTGACTTTTGTGTTCACTGTGTGTGTGTGTGTGTGTGTGTGTGTGTGTGTGTGTGTGTGTGTGTGTGTGTGTGTTGTAGATCAGAGCTGGTGAACCTGCTGCCATAATCTCCCGTGAGCTTTCCGAACAGACCAAGGGCCACATGCATGCGGGGGACATCACCTACACCGTACGGGCCATGGGTCACCTCATCGACCTGCTGGACATCCAGCTCCGGAATCTCACCCCTGGGGGAAAAGACAGCGCCGCCCGGAGCCTCAACAAGGTACTGTGTGTATCATACAACAATAAAATATCAAATAAACTCAACATTTATCAGTCAAATATCAAGTCAAGTCAAATTTATTTCTATTACGCTTTTCACAATACACATTGTTCCAAAGCAGCTTTACAGAAAATCTTGGTGATGTTGATGTAAGGGATAATGTACATCCAGACGGTTGTTATCTCAGAATAAACCCCCGAAAGGGTGATGAGGACTCCAGCGCAAAGTGTCGTTATATATAACAAATATAAACTTTGTTATAATGCGAGGATTTGCTAGCGTGCAGAACCCCCTCAAAAATGCCTGAGTTTTTGTTCAGTGCTAACTTAAAAACCTCTGATTGGCCATTGCGTTAAAAAAATCAACAGATATGTTTTTGATTGGCTACATTTCTCAACACTGCAAAACATGCTGTAAATAGAAACCTGTGACGCTCTCCAAAGCGCAAACACGATATGCACTGCATCGGTTGGCAAATTTGTTTAGCCAATAAGATATTATTACGGAGAAAACCGATCCTAGACCAGCAGTTATGGGCAGCTTTTCCCCTCTAAAAGCAATCAGAAGCACCAACAGACAGTGGTTTGAGTGAGAAAATTCCACGCTAGTCTCAAGTCCGTGTCCAGTAGAGCTAAACAGATGTAATAGTTTTACATTTTGTGACAAAATAAAAAAAAATCAAGCAGTTTTGCTGTATAGTACTAGCCTGGGTTTCCCCATGCTGCCTTGAGCGCAGCGCGATTTTATTCACGCTGCTAGGCAGCCTGGACACCATGGACCAGATTTTCCCCTCAAAAAGGGATCCAATCACAGAACGGGGAGGGAGCAGCAAGACGATGACGACGTTTATGCGACACACCGAAGCAGTTTGTTTATATCTATGGATCCAACATGGCATCAGACGCGAAGTTACCTTTCGATGCAGCCTTAGATAGTGTTCTAAGTAGTTTAGAACGCAAGTGTATTTCTGCCGCTCTACATACGTCATCTGGTATGATTGAAACGATTGGCTATGAGCTACGTACAGGCGCATTTGATAGACATTTGTAGCGCCCAATAAACGGCTCTGGGCATTCGTAAACCACGCCTCAAATACGAGAGAATGAACATATGACGTGGTCTGACGTTAGCCAGGCTAGTATAGTACTGTATATATCGTGAGTATACTGTATGTATGTGGATAAAGTTGGATATAATATACAACTTTATATATAGAGCTGTGCGATAATACAGTTTGCATTTTTGCAATGATTAGTCATTTATAAATAGATATGTTAATTTGGATTCAACATGAACACTAGTCTTTCTGGTCCAGATTTTTTATTTTATTTATTTTTTATGTGGCATATAGTAATTGATGATAACACAACAATACGCTGTCGTTCAACAAAGCGGTGGTTTCTAAAAATGGTTGTGCAAAAAAGAGTGTAAAATGTGTAGTCTTTGAGGTCAGAACATCTGTGCATTCCGGACTGATTATTTCACGGACAAACAAAGCAGAATAGTAATGGATGTACAGTTAGCCGGTCATTATTACAAAAATAAACCCTGACTGGGTGATCGAGACCCTGGTGCAAAGCTCATTACACAGCTACTTACCAGATGCATAAATAAAGGGACATGAAATATTGATCTGAGTTGAAATTATTCTGTTATGTGAGAAGAAAGTGAGCACAGAGTGTGCAGTAGCAATGAAATCTCTGCTTCATGTTGGAGTCCTGATCAATCTGTCAGTATTTATCTTGTGATAATGACTGTCTGATTAGCATTATCCTGCTTATTACACGGCTACTTAAAGGTGCACTCAGACATTTTTTTCTCATTAGTGAAGGAAGCAACTTTGGTTCTCTTATTTGTTAAACAGTGAAAACATACAAAACTCTAAGGCTGCATTTACACTGTAGATGCCCAATTCTGATTTGTTGACTATATCTGATTTTTTTGAAGACCAGCTTACATCTTCTTTTCAAAGTGATCCATATCCGATATCTGCATTTACACTATACACTTGGCGAAAAATCCAAGTATATAGTGCAATGGACGCAGATTAAATGATAATACAAGCTTTTTCCTTTCCACACCATCTTTAAAGGTCACTGTCTCTTTGCCCCAAAGGCTCAAAAGATAAAACTTCAGCATAAATCCACTGGGTTGAGCCTTCGTCCTTCATTGCGCCATTGAAAAGAGTCATCTGATGGCTGTTAGTGTCCACCTGAGTTGACGTCATTCGCCACTGTCGCTTTTTCAACGACGTATAAACTCGCATTGACAGGGGAATCCGATCTGTCCTCTTACATGACAGACGCAAATGCATATGTGTGGTTCATATCAGATTCATTTCCTCATATGAATGAGGCCTGAAACTGATCTGAGAATATCGGAATCCATGTGTTTTTTTCCTGCTTACACGTTTGTGGGTCATATCCGATCTGTGTGTGACATATATGGTGTATATGACTTTCTTCTTTCAGACGAATACAATCAGAGATATATAAAAAAATGTCTTAGCTCTTCCAAGCTTTATAATGGCAGTGAATGGAGGATGAGATTTTGAAGCCCGAAAAAGCATATCCATCCATCATAAAAGTACTCCACACGACTCCAGTGGGTTAATAAAGGTCTTCTGAATCGAAGCAATGCGTTTGTGTAAGGAAAATATCCACATTTAAAACTTTATAAATCTCATAAGCGTCGTGGAAGACGCCCCTTTGAAGCTAAACACAGATGTGTATGGTTGCAAGCCACAGCATGATGGAACCTGTGTCGATTAGTCTACTATTAAAGCATTAATTTGATGTAAACAATAGGTCAACATAATATTCACATATGCAGTTCATATGGGACATAATGTATTAGCTCTAACATTTAATAACATTTTTATATCACAGTTCTGATTTGGACTTTATAACTTGCAATTGCGAGTTTATACAATTCAGGAAAAAAACAAAACACAATTACAGGACATAAACTCGCAACTCTGAGGAAAGAAGATAGAATAACAAGTTTATATCTCGTAATTCAGATTTTTCTTCTCAAAAATGTGAGAGATAATCTCGGAATTACCTTTTTTATTCTTTCATTCTGTGGCTTCTATAGACTGCTACTGCAGAATGATCATTTTCTGCCACCAGGTAGCCTCCGCCCACAAAAACGTCATCACAACACCTAAATGGTGATGTTAGCATGTTTCTAAGCTAATAACACAATGCACTAAGCAAATATTGCGTAAAATTGTCCCTTTTAATCAATCGTTTACAGAACTGAATGAAAACCCAGGTGTTCTCTAACATATCCTGCCAAAGTGCTGCTAATTTAGCTTGAAAACTTGCCATTAAGTGCATTTGAATATCTTTCAAAGACTCAATGCCATGAATCTCACAAGCATTGCCAAATACAGTACATTTCTCTTCCTCAGAAATGTACATTGAATTCAACATGGCAACTTGTATATTGCTTCCAGGTGGACATAAAAAACTCAACCTTGAATAAAATGGGTAATGGCCAGCCAATCAGATTAGAGCTGGTGGAGTTTGTGAATTTTACATGCAAAATGCATCAAACTGTTCTTAGACGTGCCGCCTGAGGCTGAAAATCAAACTAGTTTGATGTATCCGGACTCCATTGGACGTCATGACACATAGTCTAGACCAGTTTAGACGTGATGCGTGACAATGGTTTGTAAAAGCTAAGCATAACTTATTGTTACTATTTTTTACTTTACCAGAAGACAAAGAAAAAAGAGAAAAAAACAGAAAGAGTGAGCAAGATAAAGCACGAATGAGAAACTTCCTCTTTGATGCAGTCAGTATGGAGAGCAGGAGGAGGAGAGCAGTGGGTGTTTTTTTAATGATGTCCGTGTTTGTCAGGATGAATGATCCCCTGTGTTTCTCCTCACAGTCAGCCGTCCGTTTAAAAATAGGTTTCACTCGGGCGAAGAAAAACTCTCACCGTCCTGAGCCTCCTATCGCTCTGAGGACAGTATGCGGCATGAATAATCACCGCCGTTATTAAAGTTTCTGTGAAGTTAAAGAGGTTCGCTTTGACGTTATTTTCTCCAGACCTGCGTGTTGTTTGTCGTCACACGCTGACGTCTAGATCAGGCACTCAGTGAACAAAGACGATTTATTTAGACATTGTGTGCGAGTGTAGGTGTGTACTAACATTACACAGGGTCCTAAATTAACAATCCCAGGAACCAAGTGCCAATCAAATTTGGCTTCAGTGAGAAAATAAAATATAAGAGGATAACTTTAGGAATTGCAACATTCACAAACCATGCAATTAATTAAAATGTTCCAACCCTATACATATTATATTAAGACAAACTTTAAAGACCCTTTATGCAAGCAAGTGCTCAAGTTACAAAAGAGTTACATTTTGGGAGGAGTATGTTTACATGTGGTTTCAACAACCAGATGCATTTACATTTGTCCAGTTTCATCTGGAATGTTTCTCAGACCAACTCCTGAAGTGGTTTGAGCGATCGGATTTAAATCCGTCTTGAAAGCGTTTCCGAGGGCATTTACACCTGAGACCCAATTTTAACGATCTAAGCCAGAGATCTTCAATCCTGCTCCTGGAGGGTCACAGTTTAGTTCCAACCTGCTTCAGCACACCTGCCTTTGAATATTCAAGCGATTCTGAAGAGCTTGATGAGTTGATTCAGGTGTGTTTGATTAGGGTTGGAACTAAACTTTGCAGGACAGTGGCCCTCCAGGAGCAGGATTGAAGACCTCTGATCTAAGCGCATGGTATAAAGAACACTGCGCAAGTGCACAGGAATACAACTGGAAAGTTTGGTGTATGTAAGTGCTGCTGAAGTGGAGATTTCTGGCTCAGAGTATGAGAAAAAACCCATTTTGACAAAACGGCCTTTAAAGGGGTCATATAATGCCATTTTTGTACAAGCTAATATGATTCTTTAGGGTCTAAATTAAAAGTTTGTAATATACTTTAATTAAAAATTATCATTAGTATTTTAAGAAAACACTAATTTTACCTGGTCAAAAACAGCTCTGTTTTCAGCACGCCGTTTAAGTGCATGTGTCTTTAAATGATAATGACCTTTGCTCACCCCGCCCCTCTGTTCTGTGCGTACACCGTTTGTAACACAATAACACAATAACCATAACGCGTTGTTCATTATAAACATGGGATTATGAATTATATTGAGAACGTCATACGTAGAAAACATGCTGTAATGTACCCTGAGTGTAAAAATAGCCGCATTCATCGTGAAACGTGCAAACGATTTGCAAAGATTAATATAAAGATTAATATAAAGGTCAATAAAACGTTACACTCACTTCAGTTCTTGGAGGTGCAGCAGAAACACGAATAGTTGGTACTGATCCTTTTTTCAGGAGCAGCTTGCTTCTTAGCAAATAACCAGCTTTTTACTGACCCTCGTTTGTAAAGCAGTCTGGTCTGTGAAATGATTCGCGCAAACATGAAAGCATTGACGTTGATCGTGGGGAATATTCCCTTCGAAAACAAACTCAGCGACTGCGTCTTCAGCTGTACGGATTTAGGAACATCAACATGACTGCTGTGTTCGTTATTGCACCACAATCGCTTAAACGCCATTCTACTCATAGACAGTGCTCCAGCTATCAACACTGAACGCGCTGGTCGGTGTGGGCTATGATTGACAGCTCGCTCACGAGGGCGCGAGGGCGGGTCTGTGTTGAAACGCTCCTGTCAATCAACCATCGTGGGAGGGGCATCGATTTTATGACGTCACAATATCGAACAGCTTGATTTGAGATGGGAGGAAACATATAAGAAGATTTAAAAAAAAACACTGGATGGATTTTTATCATTTTATGATGGTTGTGTACAGGCACTGCCAACACACATTTCAGTACAATCAGCTTGTAAAAGTGCATGTACCATTATATGACCCCTTTAAAGATTTGTATTGTAAAAATTCATACTTTTTTTGTGGAAACAACTATTTACAGACAAAATATCTTATCAAATCATTTGCAATCAACAATGCAGACCACCTAATACACATCAAAACTTATAACACAGCATTTATGGCCTTCAACTGAACTGAACCCCAGTAAAAAAAACTGTCAAAAACACACTCTGGACATGTCAGAGCACGTCACGTGATGCATCTGAACGAATCACGTTGTCAGAAATTGACATCAGCCAATGAGATTTCGCTATTAATATGTGATGACAGGGTGCAGACAGCGATCGCGGAGCAGCGGGATGATTTAGAATGCCAACTTTCGTTGAATTTAGGATAAATCTACAGACGCAAGTAGACAAAGTGTAGTAAAATAAAGACCTAAATGTTGGACTTTTTTTCACCACAAGTCTGAAAGTAGACCAGTGAAAAAAAAACAATGTTTTTGCCTGCCGTGTCTGACGATGTCTCTGCTAAACATCGTGGTGCAGGACGTGAAAATGATAACGGCGTCGGGCTAAAACTAGCAAAAAACACTTGCGTTGCCCCGCATTGTGCCGAGTGTATGATATGGCCCCTGGTCTTAAAACACATGAAGTGACCAGGCCCCTATCCTCAGAACTGCCATTGTTTTCTGTAAAATAACTTAATTATAATTAAATTGTTTGCGTTTTGCAAACACTTTTATCCAAAGTGACTACAATGCACTAAATGCATTGATCAGTTCATGCATTTCCTGGGAATCAAACCCAAGACCTTGGTGCTTCTAGCGGCAGGCTCTACTGTCTGCGCTAAAGGAACGCTCAAAATTAATTAACTTGTCTGTAATTTTCAGATTGGGAAGCCCAACCGTGGAACACAGACACCTGTTTTAACGCATCTTCTGTGAAATTCACACTTTCTTTGCACCCACATTTCTGCAAACTTCACTTTCCGCAGCAGCAGTGATCAGTGAGCGTCACACTCACACCTTTTGACGGAGGCCGTTACACTCCCCTCATGCTAATTAATCTAAGTGGTCATTTTAAACCCAATCTGCCTTTGAATTTCACAGCTGGTTAATTTAAGCTGCTGTGAATGCAGAGGTAGAGCTTCAGACTCAACCAACATCTGCTTCAATACATAGATCACTGATTTAAAACATATCAGCTCTGTTCAGAATCTAGTGAGCCATCTATTGCCACTATGTCTTAACAACATTAGCATTTTTTAAAAATGTTTTTTATTGAAACTATTAAATGTTGAAATTAATGATATTTTAGTATTATTTATATACTAATATGGTGTTTATTAATATTTTGAATTAGATTTTTGTATTTTAAGTTTTCATTTTAATTTTAGTTTGTTTTTAGTAATTTTGTTACATGATTTTGTCAGTTGTATTATTTATTATTATTTTTATTTAGGTAACTTATTTTTATTTCAGTTTTAGTAATTGTAGTATTTCAATTTATTTAATTTCAGTTAGTTACCAAGGCAATTGTATTTTTTTCATCTAATATTTATTTCAGATTTATTTCAAAATGATTTTTCATAGTTTGAGTTAACAATAACAACACGGATTCAAATGACATGTATTTATAATCATTCTCCATGTTCAAAATAGCATACTAACATATGCAGTATATGTAAGCGATTCAAATTATGCCACATTTTTGTTTAACTACTAAATTAGCGAAAGAAACTGTGCTGAAAATATTATTGCACAATGCAATGCGTTTGACTTGACCTTTTCATGCGACACGCATCTCCTTCTTGACTCGTTATTTGTTTGTCCTGCCAAATATAAACATAGTTATTTCCAAAATGCTAACTGGATGTCACTCTGGATTACTGAAATTATCATATGAGAACATGGCAGGAAGGTATCCATTACTTTCATGTGCTTCTCAGATTGTAAAGATAGGCTATAGACGTACAGTCAGCAACGCTGCGCCGAAATGTTTTAAAACACTGTCAGTCGAGAATCCCTTGATTTTGCGACATTGGGCCGAGCCAAAGAGCTTTGAAACACTAAAGGCAAGATCAAGATACTTTATAGAGTAGGGAACCTGAAGAGGCGCTAACAGGAGCTGCTAAAGACTGAAAGTAATGTGCTGATCTGCAGGAGAGCTGTGATCTCAGACAGGTGCTGCTAAAGATGGCTGCCGTCACACAGAATCATCCCGCATTAACATTCGGGTACCAGCAGAGATGGGACGACAAACCTGCCTGCTATTTATTTTTATCTGTTCCCATCCCTCGCTCTTCCTCTGTGAGGCTCAATAATTAATGGACTACAAACACACACACACACACGGGCCTCGCTGCTCTTTACTCATGTGGGGACGAGAAGAGTTTGTGCGCAATCACAACTACAATCAGAAGCTGTCAAACTGAAGGCCCGGTTCTTCAAGACGGCCTAAACCAGATTAAAAACCTTTTACCCTGTCTAAATGTAAAAACATGGGATGTTGGGATTGGGAATGAGCTTGGTTTCCTTGAGTCTTGCTCTCATTGGTGACAGAATGGGTGTCATGGCATGAGTGAAATATATTATGTCAGTGTTGAATAATAATAAAAATAATAATAATAATAATAATGATAATGATAAAAATAATCATTATTATTATTATTTTGCTGGAAATTTGTCCCAATTTTGTTTATTCACTTCCGTTCAAAAGTTTGGGGTAATTCAAATTAACTGTTTTCTATATGAATATATTTTAAAATGTAATTTATACCTGTGATTTAAAGCTGAATTTTTTTCAGTCTTCAGTGTCACATGATCCTTCAGAAATCATTCTGATATACTGATTGGCTACTCAAGAAATGGATTATTATCAGTGTTGTTCAGCAGTTGTACTGCTTCATAGTTCTGTGTAAACTGTAATACTTTTTTTTATAAGGATTATTTTATTAATAAGTCATTTTATTAAAGTAATTATTAATAAGTTTCTTTACTGTCACTTTTGATCAATTTAGTGCATGAATAAAAAGGACTCCAGACTTTTGAACGGAAATGTATGTTACATAACCTTAGAGTAATATGTATGTTTGATAATCTATTGAAATAAATATTTATAAATGTAATAAAATGTTATAAAAGGTAATTCAATTGGTGATCATTTATTTTTTCTTTGTTTCTTTTAGAACTTGCTGAAGATAGAATTATTTATAAATAAATCAATGACAACCAGGGCAAAAAAAAAAATCGTAAAATCATTACGATTTTAATGACAAGCGATTTGTTTGTCCACGCCAGACGCAACATGACAACAAGAAGCGTCAAAATCAATCGCAAATCTCAGCCAATCAGAAGAGAGTGTGGGCGGGCTCTTTCTGAAAGCGCACAACTGACTCGTATGGACAAGTACATAATCAAATGGGGTGACTGATGCAATCTTTGTCATGCAATACACTTATTTGTTAAACATTTGAACGTTCTGAAGATGTAAGGAAGATGTGTTTGATCTGTCTGCCGCTATGTTGCATAAATGGATATAGTTGATAAAAATATAGTTGAGAACTGTAAACGTCCGGTTGCACCGTATTTATAATGCATAATGTATATAGAATGGATCAAAACGAAAATGTCACATACTCCAACAAAACAGCTGTAACCAGCCCAAAAGTCTGTAAAAATAGGGTTCAGTGTGTTCAGTGTTAATATGAAGGCGGTTTCCATATTGATTTTTCACAGTGTTTTTCCTGTAAATTTCTCTACAGATTTAATTTTTTCTTGCAGTGTACGACACTCTTTTGAGCAGGCCATTTCTGACATGTTGAAGTTTTTGGATCTGTCTCATACATGCAAAAGTGGATTAATCTTTTCCTCTGGGTTCAGTAGGATGTGATTTATGTAAATGATGTGCTTTCAAAGCCTCTCTCACACCAAACGCAAATGACACTTTAAATAGAACAGAATAGAAACTATAGATTCCCGTGGAGCCATTCATAATGGGGATGAACATTCACTTTGAACAATTCACTTGCACATCAACACAAATTCTTTTAACACATTCAATAATACAAAAAGGTGCATTAGAATGCATCAACTATGGAACTGAATTTTGTTCAACCCAGTGATTATTTGCTTGAAGATGCTTTGTTGTGTTTGGTGTGAAAGTCCTTGAGAGTGTCACATTTTCTGCTTGATACTAAAGCAACTCGTTTTCTTTGGGTTTTCAGCTGCAGAAAAGGGAGCGTTCATGTCGATATTTTGTCCAGGTATTTTTCCTCTTTATATTTATACCACTTTCATCACATCTGCTGTGGCTTCCATCCCACTGTGTGTGTGTTTGATCTCATGCATTTCTCTTCATTTGCACTGAAGCCATGTTCCCCATGTTTTTGTAAGGTCATATTGTTGTCAAATGAGGCCTTGACATATTTTCAACTTCACCTCTGCAAATTACCCATAATAATCCACACGCTCTTAAACACTTCTATTTGAAAAAAAGAAGTATACTGTAGCATACTTTTAATTATTATGGTAATAGTATACTTTAAATGAATATACTTAACACTCTGACACTTAATTGCATCTTAATTGCAATTAAATGAAAATGTATTTTAGTTTAAATTTATATTAAATGCAGTTATTGACATTTAGAGTGATTTTGTGACTCATTTAAGTAGGACTTAAATTACATATTTATATGTACATTTATAATTCTATTTTCTTTGAAATATGATTAGTGTACAGCAGAATATACAGTATTTATGGTAACCTAAAATATATTTTAATGTAATTTCTATTGAAACATGTATGTCATGTATTTAAATATAGATTTTAAGTACACATTTTTGAAGATGAATTTACAGTTTAGTGGATTTATATTAACTTTAAAATATATTGAAAAGCACGCTACAGTTAAAATTATTATAATCAAGTACTTTACATGTGCTTTAGTATGTTAGTCAACACATCAAAATTAGTGTACTTCTTTAAAGCACCACAAAAGATTATTAAAACATGATTTAAAATGTACTTTAAAGTAAAACTTATGTAAAGTGCACTTTTTAAAACTGTACCCTAGTGAGAAAAAGTATACTTTATTGTATTTGAAATATATTCCATGATAGTACATTGCAAATATACTAACAAAAATGTTACTATCTTTAATTATATTAAAAATATATTAGCATCATGCTTTTACCTATTTTCACAATACTTTTAAATATACAAAACTTTTAACACACTTTAAAATAATTGTAATATTTAATAGTAAAATAATTTAAAATAATACTTTAGTATATTTTCTAAAAATATGTTTCGAAGACACTCGTAATGAATTTGTAATGTACTTGTAACACAAATAAAGTACACTTTAATATCTCTAATCAAGCATGTAATTAGTCCCTACACAAGCATATACTTAAAGTATACTAAGTATACTTGAAGTTGGTCCAATTTAGTACACAAAAGTACACTAAATACACTTAAAGTTATGCTTTACTACAATTTAATAACAACTAAAATATACTTAGTACAAAATTAGTTGTTTCAAAATAGCACACTTCAAATTAACTAATCATTAGCACACTTGAAGTATACTGATAATTAGTCTGGCTGCAAGTATACTTAGCATTTATTTTTTTTTAAATCACCAAGGTAATTAAAAGAGTAGTTCACCCAAAAATGAAAATACTGTCATAATTTACTCATCCTCAAGTTGTTCCAAACCTGTATGAGTTTCTTTCTTGCTGAAAACAAAAGAAGATATTTTTAAGGGCCCCATTGACTTAGTAGTATTTTCCCCCCTCCATACTATGTTAGTCAATGGGGCCCATCAACTGTATGGGTACCCATATTCTTCAAAATATCTTATTTTGTGTTCAGCACAACTTGACAGTGTTTGTGTTTGGGAACAACTTGACAAATCTTTCATTTTTGGGTGAACTATCCCTTCAAGTGTTAAAAAAATACAGTGCTCTTTAAGTACACTTAAGTGGCTTTTTATTTAATTAATATTATATTATCTGCAAGTACAGTTTTTAATGTACTTTTAAGATTTGAAGTACACTACAACTGCACATTCAATATAATTAAGCAAACTTAATCAACAATTATCAGTCAACTACTAACCTAAATGCTGTAGTAAGATCTACTTTTGTTCACGGCCTCATTATTGCCCGTAGTTTTGTGGGTTTCATTTTTTATTCTTTTTTTGCATCAACGAGATCAGCTGTGCTTACTGTCTTTTAAAGTAAATTAGTTTTAGTTCTAGGTCACTTTTTTAAGCTATAGGTTAGAATTAACTGTTTTTAACATTAATAACAATAATAATAATAATAATAATAATAATAAATGTTTCTTGAGCAGCTAATCAGCATATTATAATGATTTCTGAAGGATCATGTGACACTGAAGACTGGAGTAATGATGCTGAAAATTCAGCTTTATCACCACAGGAATAAATTAAATTTGTAAATATATTACAATATAGAAAAAAAAAAAAGTTAAAAGTTATTTTATATTGTACAGACATGAAGGTTTCAGAAAGCACAGCTGGTCTCAGATCAAGTCGCCTGCAGCTTTTTGCTTGGGCTGCCTGCACCCCCGTCAGGTCATGTGATTGTCAACTTTCCCAGCATGCACTTGACGATTGTTGAGCATCTATCTTGACCCATCAGAGGTGGCGGTTTCTGCCTTCAGCATATGACATTGATGAAGCGTACCCTGAATGTGACGTGTGAGGCGAGTGCAGGCGCTGCTTTTTTGTGTGTTAGTTCAGATGTCAAAGATCATGATGCTACTGAAAATGCTGCTTACTCACTTCTTCTTTATGACTTAGTAATGCTACTGTACATTCACATTAGAGCTTGTATTTTAAATCCAAATCTGTATGGTGGACTCTTAAGTATTACTTGTGGAAGTGATTAGAGCTTTAATTCTCTGCCCGAGCCCGAGCCCGGATTGGACCCGACCCGACCCGCGGGCCGGGTCGGGCCGATATTTCCCGCCACTGTCCTCGGGCCGGGTCGGGTCGGGCCCTTGATAAAGCACGTCACGTGTCATGTGCAGCGTCTCGTCCACTCGCACTCGCAGTCTCGCACGCGTGACGCATCACACCTGCTGTGGTGCTGTAGTAGGCTATTCTGTTGCTATTCTAAATGCGACATGGATCTTGAAGAAGCAAAGAAAAAAATTTAAACAGGAGAATTAACTTTGAGCAAGTTTGGAGGAAAATCGGAGGTATGGACACATTTTAAACTAGTCGTGGGGAGTGACAACATAATGTGTTGGCTTTGTCTCGTGCATTAAATGCGCACGCTGCTCGCCTATGACAGCAAAAAACAAAACAAAAAAAAAACAAAAAAAAAAACGGGGACTTCGACGATGAACAGACAAGCAGTCTTGCCATGACAGAAATTATTATAGTAGTCAGCCTCAGGCCTCAATATCCGCTTTTGTTACTTTTCCGATCCATTCAACTATTTCTGAATAAACAAACAACGCAGTTTGCATGCTTCTTCCTTGTCGCATTAGGTCTATTCATTAAGATAATTGCACGCACATGAACTTGATAAATGTTACAGATATGTTTTACTATGCACAAACAAATGCCTTTCAACTTACATGTGCAAAATTCAGAATTAAATGAATGTGCTGCAATTTGTACAAAAAGAGAGTCTGTAGTAGCCTACGTGTTTTAGCCATTAAATAAGCACATAGTTTCAAGTTTGTTAAGTTTTGTTTTGAAGAAAGCTTTTCTTTAAAGTGAATTTCGTTTAGTATAAATTGTATCTTAATTTTAATAAATTTTTCATCAACCATTTGCCTGGATTTAATACATAAAAAGCAATATAGCAGACATTATAATCATGACATGAAGTCGCCGGCGCGCCGCGGTCACACCATTTGAAACTCGTAACACACGCTGTCACCGAATTTACAAATGCACATCTTGCTTGTTGCTCACACATATTATGTTGAAATAACAATATGTTGAAGTAACATTATTAATAATAATAAATCTTTAAGAATATTTGATTGAATGCTGAATGTTGTGCTTGTTCAATTTAATAAAATTAAAACTTTAATTGTGATAATAAAAATAATTGAATATTGAATATTGAGTGGCCAATTTTTGCTCATTTATTAAATAGTATTTATATAATATATATAACTGCGCAGCTCCCCCTGTAGCCTAAATGAGCACAGCAGCACCTGCTTAAAAAAATTCTGGCGCCGCCCCTGGTTATAACGGCCCACATATTAAAAATGGTCGGGTTTAAATCGGGCTCGGGCTCATAATTACAGTAAACGTGTCGGGTCGGGTCGGGCCGGGCTCGGACACAACGTGCTCGGGCTCGGGTTGGGTCGGGCTTGATTTTTTGGGCCCGATTTAAGCTCTAGAAGTGATGGTGTAAAATTTAGTGGTGTCCCATATATAATTCACTGATAACTGGGGGGCATGTAGAATGTAGTTATTTTCAATCATTTTCAAGCCAATAATGTGCAGGTAAGACCACTCCAATCTCATTTGCCAATGTGTGTGCAAGCGTGACCTGGAAATATACAATGTTTTTAGCAAAGTCAGTATGCCATGGCACTCTGTGAGGATTATTTAACTTGAATTCAGTTTGTTTTGTAAAGTAATTGGCAAAAAAAAGTGACAAAAAGCCACATCTACTGCAATGTTTAGTTGCACATATGCTGTCCAAAAGTTTGTGGAAAATAATAATAAGAAATTAATACTTTTATTCGGCATGGACACTGAATTTATTATGTTACGAAAGATTTCTATTTCAAATAAACAAAACTTTTGAACTTTCTGTTAACTTAATTGTGTTTTTTCTCGTAATTGCAATGGTCAGAATATATATATATATATATATATATTATTATTTTTATTTTTTTTTAGATCTCATGCACAACATGATTAAAGCTCTCATCATAATGAAAATAATTAAAGCAGCATCCAAAACTTCAATAAATGTATGCATCCATTCACATGTGTGATTCAGGTCACATATGCATGCAGAAGATTTTGGGCCCTATCATACCAGGTGCAATGCAGCGCAAAAACACACATGTTTTTTGCTAGTTTCAGCCTGACACAGTTATAATTTTCACGTCCTGCGCCACATTGTTTAAATAGCAAATGCATTTGCGCCCATCTGTGTGGCCATGGGCGTGCTGGTCTGAAAAGAGGTGTGTTCTGGTGCATTGTTGGTGCGTTGCTATTTTGAGGAAACTGAAATAGACTGCGGCATTGACCAACTGAAACCTGGTCTAAAGTCAATGGCGCAATATTTTTTTCCGTTATTTAAAGAGCGCGGTAGTAATGTGCGCCTATAGGCGGGTCCACAACGGGCATACACTCTGCTTATTACACACACAGGCAGCAGCAGCAAACAAACATGCCAAATATTAAAAAAATAAAAGGATTACAATGTAAAAGATTATTTTTGTGTACATAAATATATGGTGGAATCCGGCTTGTCCCGTAGATGGTCTGCTTGCTTGATTTAACCTTGCGCACGAGCAAATCCGTTTCCGGTCTGGAGACGCGTTCGGTCTTTCCACTATCAAATTCCTCCATGTAAATAGTGAATCCGTCATGGCGTGAGCGCAACTGGCATTTAAAGGGAATGGGAGATGAGACTCTGATTGGTTTATTGCACGTAAAGCCCAAAGCACACCCATTACTCATTAAGAGAATAGAGACAACCCTTTAGACCATGCGCTGGGCGCGCCAGCCATTTTTCCCATCGTTAAACTAGCAAAAGTGGATTCGGACACGACCTAAGTGAACTTGTGCCAAAGACTACTGGCTAGTTAAATCTAAGAATTTACTAGCCAATGGCTAATGATGATAGACATTATTTAGTCGCCCAAAGTGAAAATTTAGTCGCATATGCGAGTGATTTACTCGCATTGTAGAGGGTTGCCTGTTTTTAACCTTTTAATTATTGATGGAAATTGAATTCAAGTTTTGTTCAAGCAAACAAACCAAGTATGAAAACATCACACAAGCATGAATTCTGCACAATACATAGTACATGTTATTTATGTCAGAAAACATCGTACATACAAATCAGAAAGGCTTTTGTCTAAGTACTATAACAGATTCTAAGAATTTAATGAGTAAATCAATGGATTTGCTTTCACTGCTCAGTAGAATAGAAAGTACAGTAATTCTGGACAAGAAGACCAGTGTATGTCCACTGAGAGCTGAGAAGTGCAGAGATTTATTTTTTTCTTTATTATATTTGTTTCGTGCACCAGCGCAGTGTTTGACTTATTAATAACAGTGATGGATCAATAACCGACCTGATCCAAAGTTAAGAATAGATTTCTTGCGCGGTGTTCAGAAACCAAAGCCCTTCACAGAGCTCCGTGTATATCACGGGTACAGAGTGTGTTTTTCTAAGGGGAAATGAGTTTGATGTTTAAACTATTGATGCCCTTTCACGATCAATAAACGACCCACAACAAACTGAGCTGCATCAGATGTTGTTCTGATGGAAAGAGATGTTTATACACTTGGAAAGCTCTTGCAGGCACTGCCGCCTGTCAAGATGAAAATTGTATTAAAGGTTATTCTATATATTTCTCAGTGAGTATGTTCACAAACAACAGCCTTCTTTTTCAATTTCAAAAAAAAGTTATTATTAGTAGCATTACTATTTAGAATATGGGATTATTATTATTATTATATAAAAATGTAGTTCTGAACAGATTTTTAAATTTTTTCACCATTATTTAGCTTTCTAATAAATGTGGAATTGTATGCTGTGAATATTGTTGACCATGTGATGAATTGCTTATGCTTTGGATAAAAGCATCTGCTAAATATATTTTATACATAGCAACTATTTTCTGTTGCACTTAAATAGCTACTCAAATGGAAAGTTTCATCATATAGAAACTGTGTTCTAAACCCATATGATTTTATGAGAATTTTGATACACATATGATAAGGATTGTTTTCCCAAGCAATTGTAAGGAGACCAATTTCTCCTTTTGCAATTAAAATGTAAAGTAATCAAAATTTTGAAGTAGTGATTGTAGGGAGAAAAAAAAAGAGCTGCACACAGATTCTTCAAAATGTATTTATTTATTTTCTTATCAGTGACAATGTATCATGTAGGCATTATTGTGTGAGCTGACTTTTTTCTTCATGACTTTTCAATTTGCCAGTAAAGCACTTTGAATTGCCATTGTGTATATGTGCTATAATAAGAAATTGGCCATACCTGTATCAAAGCAGGTGCTTTTCTCTGCTGCCATTAATAAAGTCATTCCTTACCCTGTGGGAATGAGTGAATGTCTGTGTTAGACTGTGCTGAAAAAACATTATCAAAAATACATCATAACACAGCTTTTATATTTTAGACACGTAACCGTCAGTGCAGAGAGGGATTTAACCATGATGTGAACGTGAAGTGTCTGTAGGCTCTCATGTAAGCCTGACATTGATGGACTGAACCCTGACCAGCCTGTTGGCTGGTCAGAATATATATATATATTTCAGATCATGCACAACATGATTAAAGCTCTCATCAAAATGAAAATAATTAAAGTAGCATCCAAAACTTCAATAAATGTATGCATCCATTCATATGTGTGATTCAGGTCACATATGCTTGCAGAAGATTTTGGGCCCTATCATACACATTTTTGTTAGTATTTTCTGCTAGTTTCAGCCCGTCATAGTTATCATTTTCACGTCCTGCGCCACGTTGTTTAAATTGCAAATGTATTTGCGCCAATCTGTGCGCCCATGGGTGTGTTCAGGCGCATTGTTGACGCGTTGCTATTTTGAGGATACTGAAATCGACTGCGCCATTGACCAACAAAAACCTGCTCTAAAGTCAATGGCGCAATATTTTTTTGTTATTTAAAGAGCGCATTAGTTATATGCGCCTATGGGCGGGTTCACAACGCGTGCACACTGCTTATTACACACACAGGGACGAGCAGCAGCACACAAACATGCCAAATATAAAATAAAAAAAGGATTACAATGTAAGAGATTATTATTGTGTACTTGAAGATATGGTGGAATCCGGTTTATCCCGTAGATGGTCTGCTCGCTCGCTTTAACCTCGCACACGAACAGATCCTTTCCTCGCTAGAGAAGCATTCAGCTTTTTCGCTCGAGCGCAACTGGCTTTTAAAGGGAATGGGAGATGAGACTCGGATTGGTTTTGTGCACTTTGCGCCCAAAACACACCCATTACTCATTAAGAAAATAGGGACAACCATTTTAGACCATATGCCGGGTGCGCTGACCATTTTTCCCGTCTTTAAACTAGCAAAAGTGGATTCAGACACAACCTAAGTGCACTTGCGCCGTGCACTTTAGACCATGCGCTTATATCATTAAAACCTTAGACTGATACTAATGCACAAGCTGTAATCGTTTTGCTAGTGTCCGCCTTTCATTGTTTGCGTTTCAGCAAATCACCGTGGATGAATGCGACAACGTGATTAATATTCATGAGCCCTAACAGCTTGCTGTTAGGTGTTAAAATCGGCATGAAATGGAAGTCGCGATAGGCTTTTTCCTTCTATTGCATCGTATATCTGAGTGAAACGGCTCCAGGAATGAGAAAAAATGTAGGGCGGGACTTGATTTCGTCCTAGGGAATTGATTGGATCGTAGGAAGTTGGGCATTGTTAGCTAAATGGAGTTTGCAGTCAAATGTGGAGGGTATTTAGTCCCACCCTCCGAATAGAACAGATGTCGTTTGAAGGAGGAAGGGCAATTAGCGTTTTATTTAAAGATTATGAGGGCATATAAAAAAAAAAAAGTGCTCTGCTAATTCATTAATTCAAAATTCGCACAATTAAGCACATTTTTTGCTTAAGTTAAACAAGAAAAATTTCTGCCAATGGGGTCAGAAAAATTATCTTTTCACTTTTAATTGTTAAATTTATTTATTGTTTTAAGCATAAACATTGCATAATTAGATGCAATGTAGATGTATTTATTCTACATTATTCTATTCCCCCCCCCAGAAAACAAGACTTAGGGCCCTATTTTAACGATCCAAGCGCATGGTCTAAAGCGCATAGCACAAGTACACTTAGGTCGTGTCAGATAGGTGTAAGGGTGTAAGATAGGGCCCTTAATAGCTTAAGTCAGTTTGCTTCTCAAGTAAATGTACCTTGATTTAATAATGTTTACGTTTTTGTGCTTGTGCTTGAAGACAAGACAAAAAACACTAAGAAGGAAAGTCATTTTTTTTGCAGTGTCTTGGAAAATCGAACTTAACCTACTGCTGTGGTTTGACACACGGTCATTATTAAATGGACTTTAATGGAGAATCAGTGTTTAACAGCATGTGATGTTTTAAAGATGAATGTGACCTTACTTGATCCCAATGTGATGCTGTATGAGAGACAGACACACTTGTTTTATAGGCTGCTAAGATCGGTGTTGTCTGTCTGCCAGGATCAATTGCAAATGCATATAGACACACACTGCATAAACTAAAGGAGTTTATTTCCCAAGGCATTTAAAAGGGGCATTATGGGTCGGTCTAGTGTCTATATGCACAACATAAAAGCTGCATAAAATAAAGAACATGTATTAAAAACACTATATGAATTTTCTTGTAAAGGCTACACACACACACATTTTCCTTTCTTTTTTTTAAACAGTGCAATATGAGTCTGGCTGGTATCTATATGCACATACAAAGCAGCATGCAATATTTGTTTTAAAATTAGAACTTGTATTACACAATATGAGTTTTCTTCCTTTAATAACTATCAGAGTGATCAGCCACACACACATGCAGTTATAATGCAGTCTGGAAATCATTCGTATGTATACACACACACACACACACACAAGGAGTTGTTGGAGGGTTTGCAGGGTTTCTTCTGCTCTGCTGCTGAGATGATTCAGTATGTCTGACCTTAGAAACACGTGTGCTGCTGAAAAAGGGTGAACCTGTCAGGAAAACTGTCAAATGTCAAAATGAACTAAAGATCCTTTATCCATCTTATTTTTAGGACCATTAAGATTTCTTATATCGTCACATTATTTTCATGACACTTAAGCGTATTTCCCCTTTAAGTTCTCAGAATGTGGAAAACATAGTTACTGTAATGTGATTTATTTATTTTCTGAATAGGTATGGTTTTTGTTTTCTCTGTGTTAATCTGCTTAAAAAAAATAAAAAATATATGTTTGGCAAAACGATCTGTGTCGTGTTAGATCAAGTTCTCAGTTTAACAGTTGTTTCTAATGTTCTGCTAACACATTTACCTCCCAGAATCCTTTAAAAGGCTAATCTGCATCACAAATGCATCTCTCTCACTCCTCTCAATCCGTATGTATTCATCTCATTAGCATAGAGCTCTCGAAGTTGAGACGTTTAAGTTAATTGTGAGCCTGCAATCAGCACCAAATGTTTGCTATATGAATATTTATTGTGTTGTGCACAATGTGATTCATGATGATTCATAAATTGGAATTAGAGAGCATTTGGCAGTTTGTGTCTTGGCCCGATTACGTTCTCCCTGAGCTCAGACAGCCTGACCTGGGATCAGTGAGTAATCTGCTTGTGTTCTCACCGGGGGTTTGTTGATGATCTGGGGTCAGGTGGTAAGCTGCTCACATTGGCTGGTCCAACCTGTGTAAGCCATGAGATAGAGCGGTTCAGTTCGGCCCAAACTCATAGCCTGAGCCGGTTCAGCGCTGTGACGGATTACAGAGATCAGCACTGGTGCACTGACAGGACATTTTTTTACTTTATACCCAGAGAGCAACAGTAGATTAGTGCGGTAATGACAAAGATGCGTTTACGGCTCAAACTTCTCCATGCCACCGAAACATGTGACTCTGCGGGATTAGTTCAGCCAATGAACATTCTGTCTTCTTTTACTCAATGAAGCTGTGATTTAATCGTGTCTTTAGGAAACATATAATGCTAGCAAATTAACCATTCACCATTTTCCCCCAGAAATCTTTAAGATGTTATTTCTGTCGCAAGGCAATTGTTGTTAACTAGAACTATTAAAACATTTTGGTTACACTTTATTTTAAGGTGTCCATGTTACAGTGAAATTATACATTTAAGTGCTGAGTAATATAAATTAACTATGAAAATTTTTAACAATTACAACAGTAATTAAGTGCAACATGTGTAACAAGGACACTGTAAAACAAATTGTTACCAAACATTTTTTGTAGGGCTGCAACTAATGATTATTTCAATAATCGATTAATCTGTCGATTATTTCTCAGATTAATTGGATGAAAAAAAAATATTACAAAAATAATAATCAATTATTAAATTTACAATTTTCATTTTAGTTCAAGTTAAATTACTAACTGGAAATAAAAATAAATAAAAACTTAAACTGAAATAAAAATAAATGAAACTGTCACAAGTTAGAATCCAAAGAGACTTGAAACAGGAAATCTCACAAAATAGTAATTTAATAGGACACCCGAATACTCGAAGGTAGCAGGTAACATAAACACAACTAATATTGACGATGATCGACATTGAACTGAACCAAACAATTAGCTAAGCTATGACAACAGGTGAACGAAATGACTAATAATAATAATAATAATAATTCATTACATTTATATAGCGCTTTTCTCGGCACTCAAAGCGCTTTACATGGAAGGGGGGAATCTCCTCAACCACCACCAATGTGCAGCATCCACTTGGATGATGCGACGGCAGCCATATTGCGCCAGAACGCCCACCACACACCAGCTTACTGGTGGAGAGGAGACAGTGATGAAGCCAATCAGTATATGAGGATGATTAGGAGGCCATGATGGACAGAGGCCAAGGGGCAAATTTGGCCAGGATGCCGGGGTTACACCCCTACTCTTTCGAAAGACATCCTGGGATTTTTTAATGACCACAGAGAGTCAGGACCTCGGTTTAACGTCTCATCCGAAGGACGGACTAATCAAACGAACTGAGAAATTAGGTCAAGACAGACAAACTAAGAACAAAGAAAACCGATGACGACAAACTGAAAGTCCATAAACATGACAGAAACCTAAATAGTAATATAAAAAATTATAATTATAAATTAATGAGAAATAATGACAAAATTACCAAAAAAATACTAAAAATTAAAAAATGCTAGTTCAAAATATTAATACAACTACAATAGTATATAAATAATACTAAAATAACGAAAAATGCCCTCGTTGTCATCACATAATGGCAACTTTCAGAAAAAGCCCCAGAACTTTTTTCTTCCGAGCAACGCAAAAGCTTGAAGAACGTAATGAGACATTTGCACCAGTACATTAATGACACCAAACACCAATGTTTATAGTGTTGTCAAAAGTCGATAAAATACTGAAATAGTTCAAGGGGGTGGGTTTGAATTGGTACTGACTAGTGAAATTTTGGTATAGTGTGGTGCAGGTGTGACGACACTTTGTAAGCCAACCGGCAGTTAGCATCATGCTGGTTCCCTCGACAACAACCCAATTGGATTTTCCCATAGGCTTTTAGATTATTGCTAAAAACAAGCTCTATTATCAACAAAAGTTTATGATACTTGCACGTTTTGTCCATCAAGATAATTATCACAGATGAACACAATTTTTTTTATACATTTTGAAGCCTAAATACAGTCGCCAGAAGCAAAAAGCTAAAGGTATTAAACGAACTACACCACGGTCGCTCGACATCAGCTTCACCACCACTAAGGTTCTGACCACTACCTCAGCATTTATCTAAATACATTTTCCCAGAACATTTGAGTTAGAATAGTTTATAAGAGCACAATTATAACCATAACGATGCTGTAAAAGCGGACTGAGTTTACCTTTTCGGCGTGATGACGTTTAATCTCCCCGACAGCCTCTGTAGTCCCATTTAGCCACATGTTAGCAATCACCTTTTTCAAAACACGTAACAGCTTAAAAAAACCCCGATGTGGGGTAATAATGATGTGTTTTATGTTGTAGAATGAAATATGAAAGTGTCTTGAGCTTGTGTTCACCACAGACCTTATTTCATCCATTTAACCAAAACTCCATTCAGAAAACCCATTGACATCGGTACGATGGAACCGGAAGTGCTAAAATGCTAACTCGCTTCTGCATTTTGGCCTACAAACTGATGTAATACCTGCACCACTCTATTGTGACAACACTAATTAGTCCCCTCAGGTTTTTTTTTTTTTTTTTTTTTTTTTCACGTATTGCAACAAGGTATGTTTAATAATTTGAAAGATTTGAGAGCTGCAGCATAGCACAACATTTTCAGTGAATAATGCATTCAATTTAAGCATAAACATTCTTCAAAACATCTTTTGTGTGAGGGGAGAAAGATGATTCAGGTTTGCATTGAGAAAACAACAAGTGTCATGTTGTTTGGGTGACATATTCTCTCGTGTGAGTGTTGACTCTCCGGAGTGTGACATTGATGTCTTGATTACATAAACACACATACAGTATGCACACTCAATTCCCGTACAAAAGCATCGATTCACCTTCTGCTCTGCCTGTAAGTTTACCTTCTCTGCATCGGAATATTTTCTTTCATACTTTATTGATCAAAAGCCCTGAGAGCCAAAGGGTTCACTCGGTCCTTGTGCGGTAAACTGCATTATACTGGACCTCTCCTCCCATAAAGAGCTTTGTTTTATCTGTTCATTCGAGTGCATTGAAAATGAAATGTCTTGAAAATTCCACAGATGTCGACTTTTAGCCTTGGCCGTGGAGCTTCTTTGAAGTGAGCGCAAATCAGCATCTCTTGAAAGTTTGAGGTAAAAGATGCGAGTGGTTCCCTGAACCTCAACTTCTGTTTCATCTCTTCTATCCTTCCCCTTCAATAGATTTCAGTCATTCTGGCAAAACTGAAGTTTCCCAGCTGTCAATCGCTGCACATGTTTAGGCTTTGCCTTATTAGCATTCCAGTTGCAGTTTTCGCCCGTAGCATTTTAAATGTTTAATTGGCGGTAGTGGTGTTAAGCCGAGTGATGAGGTTTTGATGATGGAGGTTAAATATTATTAAAGGGCTGAATGAACTACCACAGCTGTAGCACCGTCTTCTCATCCGAATTTGTAGCTTTTAGCGAAGAGCTCTTTCTCTGTAGAGCGTCCACTTCTTGCGAAACTCACAGGCAGCAGTTGCTGAAGTGTCGGATTGGTTAGTGTTTTCAACAACTTGATATCCGGCATTGCAGAAAGCCAGAGGCAGGTGTTAAATGACTGTGTGTGTGTGTGTGTGTGTGTGTGTGTGTGTTTTGTACCATCTGTCATGTTATTACCAGTGTTTTGGACATGGTACAATGGGAATGAAGGTTCACATCTTTTGATCAATTAATTTTTTCAAGTCATTCACTAATTGTTCATATGCACTACATGATTCATCTATACAAACCAGACATACACAAAACCACACTCAGGGTGGCATTATAAACATGTTAAGATGAAATTTTATACTGAGATATTTCTTTTTTATATATTGTACTGTATGTCATCATATACAGGAAAATAGTTACAAAATCTGCGTTATAGCTCAAGCTGTGAGGTTCCTCTGTGTAAAAATGCAGATAAGCATACGTACAGCTGGTCTGTAATCTGTAGGGTCTGTAAAAGTTTGTGCGGAAAGTCCTTATATGGAGATGATGGGGCATGTTTATGCAAATTACTAACCTCGGCCATGTGGTTGCTCGTTTTGAATGCTCCAAATTCATTAACATTACAACAAGGTTAAGAACAAATTCATGAGTGTATGCATGTGTTGTAAATTAGGCGGACATTTTTCATGAGAGGTGCTTATAATCCATGTAATTATTAGTGAATGAAACCCATTGTAAGCAATACCAAATTCCAAAAGCCAAGGAAATCTACTAAATAATACCTGGAGAAAGTTGTCTGTTAACATTCTCATTTATCTCAATGACAGGACCACTCATTACCGAAGTGTTTTTTTTTTTTTTTTTTTTTTTTTTTTTCTGTACAGTTATTGCTCAGGAAGATTTATCTCATTAACATTGTCATGTGTCAGATGACAAAAAGTATATTAGTTGTATCCCAATACCGTCCTATACACTGTGAACTTATACTATGCACTATGTGGTGTAAGGTTATTTTGTCATTCAACATGGAAGCCTGATAGCCCCTCCCACTCTGATGTAATTAAAGCTGTGACAGTTGAGTGCATGTAATGTTCAACATTCTACACTTCTTTTTTTACTTACAACTTCAAGTAATTTACTGTAATCTGGTGACAGTCTGCATCTTCACTTTCATACCAAAAGTGAAATGAATAAGCCTCAGGCTGAAGGAAATGCAAATTCACTCCTGTACAGTAGAGGGCACATACACAAAAGGTATATTTGTGCAATTTAACATTTATTTGTTGTAGGTTTGTGTAGTATTCTGAGTTCACATTTTACTGTTTTTATTCATTTTTATGAATATTGAATCTGTTTTGTGCATGCGACATGAGTAAATGCATCTTCACATTTAGTCTAGAACTACAATATCCATCATGTTCACACACTACACACATCACCTCTGAACTTTCTCCTGATTTCTCTCAGCATGTGGACAGGAGAGCTGGCAGTCAATAAATGTGAAAACAAAGGAACTTGTGTTACTTGTTTGAAAAAGTAACTCAGATATTTTATTGTACATTTAAAATTAATGCATTACTTCCCTAAATAATCTGATTACATAACTCATGTTACTTGTAATGCGTTACCCCCAACACTGGTCCTGACAGACCTCATATTGAATTGGCTAGCTGAATAATGCTGAATAGCCAGCAAAAGACCTTTCTAAATGTTAATTTTTTTCAGTAGTTTTTAGGATGGTGACAGGTTTAACAATGTGCTAGCTGCATCTGACTGCTAATGTTGTTTTGCCACTGCAGGCAATGGTGGAAACGGTGAACAACCTTCTGCAGCCACAGGCGCGGGCGGCGTGGATGGGGCTCTCGACCGCCGAACAGCTCCGGGCAGCCACCATGCTCCTGGACACCGTAGAGCAGGGCGCTTTTGTGCTCGCTGACAACCTGCTCAAAACTGACGTTGTGCAGGAAAACACAGAAAACATCCGTAAGTAATTTACGTTTATGCATTTGGTAGATGATTCTACTTATAGTGCATTCAGGGTTTGCATTTTATTGGTTCATGCATTCACTGGGAATCCAACATATGACCTTGCCATTGCTAATGTCATGCTTTGCTGTTTGAGCTACAGGAATGTAAGTCAGGATTCAGTATCTCTAGAATACCATAATCATACATACAAACGACTGACTTATCTGTTTTATTATTCTGTTGGAGCGAGGATGTTTTGTGGTCTGTAGGTGGCGCTTTGCAAGAGAAGGGTACAAAGAAAGGTCTGAAACTGGTTTTGTTTTTATTTTAACCTTCAGAACATGTTAATTGTCAACATCAGTAGGTCAAACTAAAGATTATAAGCGCTCTTTTACATATACATTTCCCATAAATTACAGAAGAAAACAATATTTGCTTGATCATTTTGTCATTCATATTTCACATAAATTACAGAAAAAAATATTTGCCTGAACATTTTGTCATTTATATCTCTCATAAATTACAGAAAAAAATATTTGCTTGATCATTTTGTCATTTGTTTCTCATAAATTACAGAGAAAGAAAATATTGATCATTTTGTCAATTATATTTCTTATACATTACAGAAATTATATTTGCTTGGTTTTTGTCATTTATATTTCTCATACATCATGAGGAAATACATTTCCTTGATGATTTTGTCATTTATACGTCTCATAAACGGTTGAAAAAACAATTTTCTTAATCATTTTATCATTATTGTCAACCTTGTAACAGGTTTAAATGGTTGAGCTTTGAAATGGTCACAGTGATATTGAGTTCCTTTGCAGCGATCTATAAAAAAAAATGTGGTAGGGGAACAAAACAAATCTAGTTTCTTAAAAAAGGTTATTTTGCACATCATAATTATTTTATGTCGAACATTATTAGGGTGTTGCAACAAAAAAACATAGGATTTGTACCTCTAATGTGTAAAAAAAAAAGAAGCAACATGACACCAAAGCAGGCATTATCCATGGAACATGTCAGAGCGTCTGTTTTTGATTGTGATCGAGGTTGCCAGTACCAGAAATCATCACAGCTCAGCTATCAGCTGTGTCCATGGACCCCGTCAGCCCTGATACACACCGATAAACCTGTTTTCCTCAGAGATAATCTCATACCACTCTCTGAATACACCATTAACAGATGGATTTGACTACTTTACGTTTGTAAATCGTTTCATTTTCTTTACTGGGAGGCATAATTAAGCATTTTTAAATGAAAGGCTGAGTGAGCATATGCCACGAGCGATAATTTAGTGTCGTTTACGATGTGTTTCTCAGCCCGGGGACGAATCGGACGAGACGTTTTGAGGACGCCCACGTTTTCCTGTGCCGCTTGCATCTGTTTACGAATATCACAGTGTGAATGTCAGCATTCCCCAGATCATGGTGTTGTGTGCGTGCGTATATTCCTCCGGGATAAAAGCGGATGTATCTTCCGTTCCTAAAGACGGGGATTTAAGACAATCTGGCTGCCATGGAAACTCCAGAATTTAGGTCTGCCGCCTCTCTGTGGAGATGGTCGCATTTTGGGAATTAATAAAACAGAATTTATCGTGTCTGGCATGTGATTTATCCTGATATTAAGGGATCCGGAGCTTGGCTCTGTGGGGCGAGAGAGTCTCTCCCGACAAACTTTTTACGAGGGTTATTTTATATCCTTCGAGCTGCACGGAGATTAATCTGCGGGCTGTGACACCTTTAGCAGACCTTCAGGCCCTGTTTGATGGGGTTAGTTTGCGGCGTTATAAGGTTTGTTTGGCCCACGGGGCCGTTGAGTCCGTCACTGGCTCTGCCGGGCTGAATAGCAGCCTTAAGTTAAAGGAACTGATCACCTGAAATTGAAAATTCAGTCTTTTACACACTCTCATGTCACTTTATTTGGTGGAACACACAAGTAGATGCTGTTTTCCATACACTGAAAAGAAAACTGGTGTAGAATCAGTTTTCACTCAGAAAAAGCTATTTTCACAATTAATTACAAAGAAACAGCAAGTAACTAGGGGTGTAACAATAAATCATGTCACAATATATCACAACACAAAACTGCAACAATATGTAGGCTATTGTGGATAGTGAAAATGTGTATCGTGGATAGTTCACCCAAATAAAAAATACTGTGTGAGAGGTTTTCAGTTTTAGTGTCAGTACTACATTAAACTACTATAATGTTGAATATAATGTAAAATAATGCAATGGGGGCTTATTTGTGAAAAAAGTGGCCTACATTATTTTAAATATATCTAGTGACAGAGTGCAAGCACATTGGTCTAAAATGATTATATATTTTCAGCTTCAGAATCATGCATATTTTTATTCTGGTGTCACCATTGTGCTGTGCATTGGGTTTTCAGCACGAAGTCAAAGCCTATTCATTTCAACCCCCAATGTAAAACCAAATTTTGCATTTTAATCAACAGTACATTTTTTGTTAACCTTTTATCATAAGTCTTGGAGTATCGCAATAATACCGTATCGTGACATGAGGGTAATGTTACACCCCTACAAGTAGGCCTAACACATTGAATTTGAAAGTAGAAAGACTGAACTAGTATTCTCTTGTAAAACCTAATCCAGTAATCTTTGTTTTATTTAGATCTTTACACAAGTGTGTAGTCAAGCTCCAAAAAGCAGTCGTATATTCTCCAATGTGTTGTCCATGCTAGGGCTGGGCGGTATGACGGTATATATCGTTACCGCGGTAGAAAATGTCAACCGTAACAGATTTTTTCATTCCGTGATACCGCGACATGTAAATAAGTGGGCGTGGTTAACTCACATGCAGCGTGCGTGAGACTGAGACACTGAGATTTGTCAAAGAAACATGGAGAAAGCAGATCAAGAGGATCCACAAAGTCATTACGTTTTCTAAAGGGTTGTTGTTAACGTGATATTTTTTTGGGGGAAAGGCGCAGCAGTCAACTAGAGCAGTGCGGCACCCGTAGGCTACAGTTTAGAGGAGTGCACGATCGCAACGGGGAAAGCATGAAGCTACTTGACAACAACAGTTCATATATCAATATCGTAACGAATAGAAATAACCTTAAATAATGTATAGTTATCATCTTTCTGTCTCTTATGTATAGTTACTTTTTAAACATGAAACTCGCATTCAGTATGACACGAGAGCGGTTGCCGTGGTAATGAACAACCTGCTTGTTAAAGCAAATGTATAACATGTTAATCCTGTATCTGAGGCAAAATTACTAAATATGCAGCGCGAGTTATATATTTCTAACTCCAAACAATTGGCCACTGAAACAGCTGATAAAATCTTGCTTCGATTCAATGCGTGATTACAACTTGTCACTCAAATTAACCGATTGCATTTTACTGATGCAAAAGACGCGCGCTTGCACACGCACTGAGAGGGAGCGCGGTGTGTCGGTGTTCACCGGGCTATGTAAAATAATGACGCAGTTACAAGGTGTGTATAATTTACACTACTTAGTCAACACTAACAGTAGCTGCTGTTCGGTTTTCATACTGCTGTTCTCCTAGTCACTTATGAACTTGATGAACTTGACGCTTCTGAACATCTCTTGATTAAAGCTTTAGGTGACGGGTTGCCAGATATCACAAAAAGAACAAAACAAGCCCTTTAAAAGCAGACATGGCAAAAATGTACCGGGAAAACATTTAAACATAACTAGTATTTACTAATATCCTACCAAATTAAAATAAAGTAACTCATTTGTTATGAATAGAATAGTTCAATATAAAATATTCAGATATTATAAACTGATTGATGAAGTAAAGCAATAACATGAGATTGAAAAATTATTCAGCAACACTTTATTTAAAGTTGAATTGCACCTATGAGTTGTATTTAATATCAATAAGTTGGGGGCAGTTCATCTAAAAGTTGATGAGAGTGTTTTGTTTACTATATTTAGCTATTAAAAATAGTTTACCAAAGAAATTATTTACCAAATAAAAGAAAAAGAAATTCAAACAAAGTGAAGTACTTTTCATTTCTAAAGTATTTGGGTTTATTTATTATAAAGCCCTTTGTCGATTTTTGGAGAACAACTAGGCTACAACTATAAATAACTATATCGTGAAATATATCGTTACCGTGAAATAAAATTAGTCATACCGTGAAACCGAATTTTGGTCATACCGCCCACCCCTAGTCCATGCAAGTTTTGCACTCTTTTCCAAGCCTTCTGAAGACATTTAGTAGTATGTTGTGTGAGGAATATACTGAAATGTAAGATTTATTTTTCCGAAACTTGCAAAAACCAATAATGTTTGACATTAGGGCTGAAACGATTCCTCGAGTAACTCGAGTTACTCGATTACAAAAATTCCTCGACGCAAAAACTCTGCCTCGAAGCCTCGTTAAATTCCTATGACGCGCACTATACCCGCAGGGATCTGATTGTTTCATACGGACCGGTGTTCAATGTTCAGGAAGCACACCATAGCGCGTGATACATTTTGAATTTAGTTGGCGCGATGGCGGAGAGTAAAGATAAACGCCACTTTTCAATACATAATTCAATTTTTAAAAACAAAATTATAGGCTTAAGTGCAGGGTCCGAAAGTTGGTCGTTTTGTCGCTATGGTTACACACACACACGGTGGCGGTGCGCTCAAAGTCATCTGTCAGCTGTGCAGTTACCCAAAATCTCCTGAATGAAGTTAAAACCCATCATGTCACTGAAATGTGTTTTTTAAATCAAGTGATCAAAGTGCTCGTTGCCGCTGCGATCAGTGGCGCGGATACAGTGTTTTCTCGTGTGGCTTTCGCACACACCGCTCTATCTTTCACTCGGACGCGCGCTTCAATCCGTTGCGGCAATGCATCACATGCTTAAACTTTTATGTAGCCACGCAACAATAATTTCAGCATGCATTCACTGTATACACCGGGACGTGATGGAGGAACAAATATTGTATTGCAGTCTTTGCGAGACCTTGTTTGTACGTCACGTCTGCCAAATAGTTACAGACAACAACAAAAAATGAAAATCCCCAGCCTGCTTCTCCAAATCCACTCGTACTTTTGGGGAAGACATTATAATCGGCTACCAAAGTAATTGAGCATAGAACATTTTCAATTAACAAAAAATATAATACTGCAAAACGTGCTAATATACTTAGCCTAAGTGCTGTAAACAGTAAACAAAATGCTGTTCTTTTTCTATTTAACAAAATGCATATTTGCAATAAAACATTCCCCTTTTCAAAGCTACACTATGTGTAGGTGTCTCCAATGCATGCAATTTGAAGTTAAATTGCAGTTAAATGCAATCCTTTTTTTAAAATGTTGTATTAAGAAGACAAAACTAAGGCCAAATGGCCTTTACTATTTAAGTTTGTATTCATAGTTTTACATGTTTTACAGTAAGTTGACTTGTATTGACAACTTGACAACTGTATTGTTATATAGTTGTTGGCACTGGCACTTTTGCAATAAATAGGCTTAGTTTTGGAGCCAAATGTTGGAGTTGGAATAAATACCTCTGGGTTTTTTTTGAGAAATAAAAGCCAAATGCTTGATCATTTTACAGCCACATCATTTTCGTTATGCATTATTTGTTTTGGTTGTTTAAAAAAAAAAAAAAAAAGATTACTCGATTAATCGATCGATTAAGTGCTAGATTAATCGATTACAAAAAGAATCGATAGCTGCAGCCCTATTTGACATTAAACCTGGCACAATGTATCTGAAGGTGTTATGTTTGCAACCCAGGCTCACTGGAAAAATGTGCCTCTACTTAACTCCAAAAAACCTACCTATATACACAATTGACTGCAGTTGAAATGAACACAAGTGTCAGTAAAACAACTTGCATCACTTTTCACACAAATTATGATTAGCCTAAATGTGAAGATATCGATAAATAAAGGTTTATTTTTGTGTGGTTCCTTGTTCAATACTCTGTTATGACCTCAAAACACTTTTACCATAGTGCATGATTTGTAAACTAATGGATTTTAATGTTTGCATCTCATCTCACAAATAACATGATAGTGAGAACGATGACAGCATTTTCATTGAGCGAACTATCCCTTTAAGGCAACACAGAGCGCCAGCGTCGTGCCATGTGGAGAATCGGGAGAAGATTAGCGGCGTTGCCATCTGATGTTCGTGTTGATGACACAGTTGTTCAGGGAAATAAAAAGCCTGTTTGTGTGTGAGAATGGATGCTCATCTTTTGCCAACTTACCCTGAAGTGGTTGTTATCCTCCTCTTTCGGTTTAATATAATGCGCTTTAAAAAACAGTGCACCATTCTATTTAGATTTTCCTTTTTGATGGAGAGAGTGTGTTTGTTTGTTTGTTTGTTGGAGTGTCTGTCCTCATGCTCATAATCTGGCGAGCAGATTTTGTGTGATTAACGTTATTTAAACCGGCTTTTGATTTCTCTTGAGGCACAACAGCGTCTCAGCCCGCTGTTTGCTGTCTTAAGCTTTTCACAGCGACGGTGGAGGAATGAAAAAGTGTTTCCGGCCTGCAATCGTCTCTTTCTGCCCACAGCTCTTTTTCGCTCTCTTTTGTCCTGTTGGCGGCAAATACCTGAAGCGGTGATAAGCACCACCCCGCCACCGAATCCACGTCTCCGTTGGGATTTTTAATGTTAATTTTGGTGCGATAAGTGTTTGTGTAAATGCTCTGGGATTTTGTGGCTGACTTCTTTTCAGGTTCTGTGAAAGGATGTTTACGAATGCCCAAAAAGGCAGCTGCAAAAATCAGGCAGCGAGTCAGTGTATTCATACTTTAATTAGAGAGCTGTGCTGGATCAGAGTTGGAATCTCAAACAGCACATGATGCTTTAATTTGTTCAAACAGCACAGCATGAGTTCTCCATTTGAACTTGTTTTATAAGTGCCGACTCTACGCAAGTTTGTGACGCAGATACTTCTACGCAAGCTTGATGTCATATGCGTTGCGTTTTGAAATGTGTAAGAACACAATTCATAACACTGCATTCATTGTCAACTACTGCTGTATAAAAGTAAAAGTATAAAAGTGAGTTGATACTGATCAAAATGTAAGCTAGGTGATAACAGTGATCATTCATGTCTAAAGTGGTTCTTTAAAGGCATTTACAGATTTGATTAAAATATCTGGATTTAGTTGTCTTGTTCAGACTGCAGGTAAATGTGGCCCAAATCCGAATTTTCTTTTGTTTGTTTTTTTGCTCACATGTGACTTAGATCTGTTTTTGTCATGACAGTGTGAACACCAAACCGATCTTTTTGATTCTGATTTGGGCCACTTCCATATGTGGTAAATCTAATACAGTTTTGCAATGTGACCTCACCAATGTGAACAGTCAAACAGAATTTGTGCGACTTTTATATCACTCAAGATCAACATTCGTCCCAATGTTGCACTCATAGCAGTCACTTCAAAGATTTTACACACCCGAAGTTATCAATACAGTTGTGAAAGTTAGTCATTGGAAGGACAGTAATGTGTCAGAACTCATAAGTATTACAGTGACAGCTCTATATACAAGCAAAACATAAATATTTAAAAACTCTGCTCTTTTTTCACATCCTCATCTTTGTTTTGTATATTGCCTGGGCATCAATTCACTGGCTTCCATGGCAGATCACACAATAAATAAACGTGGAATCACTTACTTTAGTGTTCTCCATGTTTACTTCCGTATGACAGTGTGTTGCATGACGTCTTTTTATTGTTCTTTTGCACATGCGAGTCAGTTCAGGACCTTGATCTGTTCACACTGGAATCTGATATTGGCCACATTTAAAACAACAATATGTGAACAGCTATACAAAAAATCGGATCTGATCAATAAATTGAAATTGATTACCAAGGCTCGCAGTGAGACGCGTTCTTGTGTTTTTTGGAAAAGGCGGATATATTGATACTCAAAATTGCAGTGCAGCAATTGGCTGGCATCAAGACAATCATATAATTAAAAAAGAACATCATATAAACACATTTATAGATAGAGAGATGCATTTGTTTTAAATATTTTTAATCACCCAAAACAAATAATGGCAGATTACATTGGGCATATTTTAAAAGAATTTGGTTGTTCTCATGTTATTTCAGATAAAAGCACATATAATTTATTTATTTAAAGTGACTACATTTAATTAATGTATTTGAAATTGCTACAGTTCTTATAAACTCCCAATAGAGATCTTGAGCGGATGTCAAGATTATCAGTGATATTAATTTCAACCTATTCATCACACAAAGCGAGTGTATGACATCAAAAGACTTCGAAAATAGCACATAAGTGGGATGGACCAAATATATTAAACACGTTGATGTTTCTTTCCCCAGTCCTCATTCACTTTCTGTCATGTGTGTGTTTTTGTTCAGAGCTGGAGGTGGCGAGGATGAGCACAGATGGAAATTTGCCCGATCTGAAGTTTCCACAGACAGGAGGCCAAGGGAACGCCATCCACCTGTCAGCCAACACTCTCAAACAACACGGCAGAAACGGTACGCTCACAACATTATGGGGTGGTCATATGTAACGCTAACAGGGTTATTATATTTAACTAAAACTAAAACCATAAAACAAAAAACTGACGATTAACTAAAATAAAATATATATATATTTAAAAAACACTAATTGCTTAGGCAACATTTCTCATTTTCATTTATTTTAAGCTAAAGTACTAAACAAACTTTAAAGTCCCTGTAAAGGCAATAATAAAAAAAAAAAAATTCTAAACACATTAGAAATGTTACAAATGTCTTGATAAAACACATTACAAAGACTGTGAACTGTGAAGTACTGAATTGTGGAGTTAGACCGTTAAACAGTTTTTCACCATTGCTGTGTTCAGGATTTTTTGGGCGGGGCTAAAACGGGGGCTCGATGACGCACTGGAGCCACTTAGGCTGGCCCCTCCCCTAACAATATCACTAGAGCACATTCGCATTAGTTCGCCGCTCAATCACGAGTTACTGTCAGTACTATTAGTTACTACAGCCTATAGTTTGCTAGCTAGCTATGCCTTCGTCACGGAAATGCGTATTACCTGGATGCGATCACTTACAAAACAGATCGGTGTCCTTATTTCAATTTCCGAAAAATGATCATATCAAGAAGATGTGGATTAATTTTGTGAAGAGCCACCTTGATGGAGAGCTGAGGATCACCACCAACACCCGCCTCTGTAGTGATCATTTTACACAGGATAGTTTAATAAACTTTCGTCGGAGACAACTGGGATTCACTGATAATCCGCTGTTACTGGTGAATGGGGCCGAGCCGACTATCTCCCGCCTCGGCCTTCATCCATCCTCGAGCATCCATTCCGGCTGTAGCGGTGACAGTTTAGAGGCGGCGGCAGCTTTCCCGCGAGTGGGCGTGGTTTGAGCGCAGCCAGCGGACACGCCCCCAGCGTTTGAGAGCAGAGACCACTGCTCATTTTTCAAGATTTTGATAGCTTATTTTATTTACTTGGCGGCTTTTTTTATCATTCAAATTTGGCTGGGTGGCTAATAACACATTTTTGTGACTGTAAAAAAAAACAACAACATGAGAATTAACTGAAATAAAATAAAGTTTATTATTTATACTTATGTATTACTTATTTTATTTTAACTAGTGGCTAAGTCAAAATGGTAACACTTTAGTTTAGAGGTCCAATTCTCACTATTAACTAGTTGCTTATTAGCATGATATTACTAGGATAATGGCTGTTTATTAGTACTTATAAAGCACTTATTCTGCATGACCATATTCTACATCCCTTAATCCTACCCCATACCTAAACTTAAAAAATACTGTACTAACTATTATTTGAGTTTGAGGCAAAAGTCATAGTTATAAGTTCATTGGACCCTTAACTAAAGTGTGACCATAAAAAAATTCTCATTTTCGTTTAGTTTCAGTTGAAGTACTAAAATAACTAAAAGTGAATTAGCAAAACTTAATAAAAGCTATATAGACATTTGAAAATGACAAAAAGACACAACAGAACTTTAACTAAAATGAAAATGAAAAGAGAGAATATGAAAAAAAACATTTTTATTTAAAATATTAACAAAAACTATAATAGTATTTAAATGATTCTAAAATTGAACTGAACACTAGTGCCACTTCCATTCTCTGAAACTCTGAATTTACAATATCCTTCTTGCCAAAATACAATAGGGGGCTAATAAGTTTAGATCCTCAGTGCTTATTCCCTTTTTATGAACAAGTTGCCATAAAACTGGTTTCCTTCATCAGAGGTTTTCCTTTCATCACCAAACGCTTGTTACTGAACGGCCCATCAACAGGAATTGGGAAAAATTGTTGTCTGGTATTGTGAGTCAGTGATCCCAGACTCTGCGGGGAGGCGGTGGATTTTTTCTTTTTTTTTTCTTTTTTTTTCATTTCTTTTCATGAAAAAGCAAGTGAGTGACACGAAAATAACGAGCAGAACTGTAGCTCTGTCAAAGGAGGCAGTAAAGCGCTAATAACATTTCAATAAAGTAGAATCAAATCGACTCTGTGGTTAGATTTTTTTCCTCCCTTTTTTTTTCTCGCTCACTCGAAACCTTTGTAGCTTTCAGTAAAGGCTGCCGAAAGAAAAAAAGCATTATGGGTGTTATGTATTCATTACATGATCAACTGAAACCCATCTAATCAAAACTCAAATTATTTCACTTCATTGCTTATAACGACTAAAACAGTATTTCGATCAGCTTGCTCTCGATGATGTGGTAATGAAGACGTTTTTTGACCTCTAAAGAAACGTGCTGCAGAACCCCAACGCCCCATCAGGACGTGTTCAACAGCAGATTTAGCAAGTTTTGCTTTGTTATGCTGCAGCTTTGGCTTTTTAAAGCTTTATCTCCTAAACGAGCTCCCCTCGAATCTCTCACGCAGTGAAATAAATTAACTTTTCCAATAAGGGCTCATATTTGCACACTTAAATTGATTTCCAAGGGCATTTTTACCAATTAAATGAAATCAGTTTAAATTGATCAGAAGTGAAAGTTAAGACATTTACATTGTTTCAAAAGATTTCTATTTCGGTTTCCACAAAAATATGAAGCAGCACCACTTTTTTTCAACATTGATAATAATAAGACGTGTTTCTTGATCTTGAGCAGCAAATCATCATATTAGAATGATTTTTGAAGGATCATGTGACACTGAAAACTGGCGTAATGATGCTGAAAGTTCAGCATTGTATCACAGGAGTAAATTACATTTTAAAATGTATTACAATAGAATTAATACAATAGAATATATTTTCCCACATTTTTTACAGAATTTATGAACAGATAAATGCAGACTTGGCGAACATAAAAGACTTCTTTCAAAAACATTATACAATTTTTACAGACCCCAAAGTTTTGAAGGTTTAATGAAGCTCTGGTGAGATGAATTGCTATTACACTGTAATTACAATTACATAATGTAATGAGATTCATGTTTTAAGAATAACAGAAATATGAAATTGTACTTTTAAATATGAAACAAGTGACTTTATGAGTGCTTTATTGAGTCATTCATTCAACCGATTCATTTAAAACAGCTGACTGTTCAGAAACAGAGCTTTCTTTATGAATGGGTCACTGCATCATTGACTCAGCCAGTTTGTTCAAAAACGCAGATTCATTCAGTAATGAAAACACTTCATGTTGCTCTGAGATGTGGCTTGGAACTGTTTTTGTTTTCCAAATATTCAAAGACAGTGTTGTGTCTAAAATATTAAGATACTTAATTTTCATGTCTTGTTTATTAAAGTGAATACTGAACAATTGTGCCAATGGAAAAACAGCACTCTTGCTTGTATGATATGTTATGCATTTTAAATGAAGTATATATATTAGGGGTGTAACAGTTTACAAAATGCATGGTTCGATGGTACAGTGGTGACACGGTTCGGTACGTTTTCGATACAGCAAAAAAGAAAGAAATGCCAGAGAAATGTCCTTGATTTAAAAAAAAAATATATATATATATTTATTAAAACTAACATCATAAAGTATGATCTTTTTTTACTTTGAACAATGATGGAGCTATACTTGACTCTTCTTAGCAGCATATAAAACAAAAACATCTGCTTATAAAAAAATTCTATTTAATATTGTTGTAGTTATAAACAAAGGTTTATTTCAGTTTTATTTTAAGTTTGCAAGGCTCCAGATTAACATCTGAGGGCAGCAATTTTATTCATAATGTCGAATCAAAAGCAAAACGATTAAATATATGTATATTTGGGAGTTGAAAAGTCAGCCACTTACTGGTTACAATGGTAATTTAATGTATTTTTTAAAAATATTTAAATATGTGTAAGTTTTCCAACATCTTGAAACTTGCAGCGATGTTATTACTTCTGTGGTGAATTCAAATGCTTTCTTTACTACTTCGCTGTGTAGTAACAGTGTCTCATGATCAAGATCGGCTTGTGCTGAACGCCATTTTTTTACAGTCTATGGTCCAGACTGATAAACGGTCCGTTAGGCACAAACTGACTAGCGCAATTTCATTATGTTTGCCATTTGATGTTGGGCAAAGCTGTGGTGGTCGTGCCAGTGCGCCAGCTAACAAAATTTTGGTCGGCAGGAAAAATGGTCCAACGCATCGTTAAATTTGTAATGCGTTCCGAACCGAAAGCCTAGTTGCATTTCTTCCGAAAAACAGTTGAATACAAACATGTGTATCGTTACACCCCTATATATATATATGTGTGTGTGTGTGTGTGTGATTGACCAATTTATTTGAGTCCCTCAAATGTGAGTCTTTTTACAAATTATTTTGAGTAGCGAAATAATATTTCTGATTTCACCGAATCACTGAAACGACTCATGTGAACTTTGTCATTGTAATGAATAAATTTGTACTAAAATGAACACCCATTCTCTTTCTGTCTGTCTGTCTCTCTCTCTCAGGTGAAATCCGGATGGCGTTTGTCCTGTATAAGCATCTGGGTTCATACCTTTCCACAGAAAATGCCAGCATGAAGTTCAGCAGCGAGACATTAAACACCAACTACTCTGTCATCGTCAACTCTCCCATTATAACAGCGGCCATCAACAAAGACAGTAACAAAGTTTACCTGTCCGACCCCGTCATATTCACAGTCCGACATATTCAGGTACAAGGCTGTAAGACATGCGGTTTGTGTTGTGTTCACTGTGAGATTTGTTGTCAGAATAGAAACATCCAAGAAATTCCAAGAGTGCTGGACTCTGTGTGTGCGTGTGTGTGTGTGTGTGTGTGTGTGTGTGTGTGTGTGTGATTGGTTGGGTAACTCAGATGAAGAGGTGATGAATAAATGGTTGCTTTAACAGCGGGTCCCTCAGTCACACCACCAGCATATATGCCTGAATAATTTTTCATCCAACCACTTTATTGAAACGTACCCAAAAAATTACACACACAGAGACTCTGCCTCCAGCTATGATTAAACAGGTTGAGAGACCAGGGAACTTGGTTTCCTGTTTGTGTGTGTGGGAGGACGTTCACGGGAGAGCGATATCCGCAGAACTCTGCAGATTTCCACAAAATCAAAACATCTGGATCTCTGCATGTCCCAACGGCCTGTATCTCTGTTTATTGTAGATTTTGGCATATTTGATCATGCTTTCAGCCACCATTAAGAGCGATTCACTTTTTGCTCCTTTTAACACATTTTACAAAGTTTAAATCCATTGCATAGACTTTTCCCCAAAATGCTGAAATTTAAATTTATATTATATGGAATTAGCTGAACTTTAGAGGGCTTTTTGATCATTGTTCATCAGCCTTTACCACCTTGTGGTATAAATGTGAATTGCTCTTATTCAATCATCAAACATTCACTTATTGTTGTGCAGAAAAAGAAAAAAAAACCTACAATTTTACACACTTCAGGACGTTAGCGACCCTATACAATTTTTACAAAAAAATAATGGGAAAACAGGCATTGTTTTTTATTCATTTTTTTCTTGTTATATTGTTTATATAACTCATTGAGGAATACTTAGAAGGTTGATGTCTAACTTTAAAAAAATGAATGAGGGGGAGTATATGTGTGTGTGTGTGTGTATGTGCAGTGGCGGATTTAGCAAATTGGCGGCACAAGGTGAAAGTATGTATGCCCCCCCCCCCATCCGATCTTTAAAAGAGAACAAAACAAAAAAAAATTTACCGGCTGAATGGTGGATAGGCAGGTAAAGCTAATCTACGGGGAAGTAAATTTCCAAAATGCCAGGAAAACCAGCACTATTTATTCTTTTTTTAAGATCAAATTAGAGATGTGACGGTGATAATATTCTCCCACCGGTTAATCGACTTGTGACAACACCGGTATTACCGGTTTCATCGTGGGGGTGGGGGGTGTTAGAGTGAAATATTTTTTTTTTTTACATGGCGTCAATTCATCATTCGTATTGAGTTTGATTGACATGCGATCTGACCAATCAAATTCCACCATTTTTGTGCGACAAAGCAGTCAGAAGAGTTGATTAACTTCGGTGGATTTGAACTTGGCTTTAACTGAGGCAATCTGTCACGACACATTAAAGAGCCACAAAACGGTAGGCCTATTTTATTTTGTTTTGACTGACCAAATTTGAAAGTTGAGACTTTGTTTCATATTAAATATTACCTGCTCGGTCCTGTCTGTCAGCGCGTTGTCAGTGTCCTCTATTTTTCACTGCTTGAGATCATGTTCAGAATACGATTACATATAAGGTTATATTTCAGCACTTCGCGAATGGACAGCGACTTCTCGCGCATTCATGTTAAGTGCATTTTTGGGAAACGCGCATGGAATTGCGGCGAGCGTTCGTAAACTTGCACATAGAGAACGCTCTTAAGAGCTAAGATACATCGTTATCGGGAAACCCGTCCCTGGTCTCCGCACTAGCCTAACTGAAAACTATGAAAGCCGTGTGACCGGTTGAGCGTGATCATACAACGCTAGTCAACTGATGACAGAAAATACGGATACTGCTTTAAAAAAAAATTTTGCGGTGCTGCGTTGGGCAAGTGATGAAACCGGTGTTGCGACTGAACACCGTGTAACACCGGTAACACCGACTATCGTGCCAAGCCTAGATCAAATCAATATCAATATAACCAGCAAGACAAGTAGTTAGGGTAAACCCCCACATACAGTAATATACTTTGCAAATATTGACAAGATGAATAATTGACTTTGTATGTGTGAGTGATATCCCTTTTCCACCAAGGGAAAGCATTGCGCTGGTGCCAGTTCGGAGCCGGTGCCTACTCGCGAACCAGTTCTTTGTGTTTCGACAGCCAAAGAACCGGTTCTCGGCCAGGAAAATTAGTTTCCAAAGCGGCACCAACTCTTTGCTGGACTAGAACCGTTCTTTTACCACGTCATGCTTAAGTCGGGGGCTGGGGGCGGGGTTATTGTCGAACTTCTTCTCGAACGTAACCTCCGTCTATAGTAATCCAGACGAGCAGCACAAATGTGTTCTAAACGTCTTCTTCTGACCCCAATATAGGATCGCAAAGCCAGGAGAAACATTTGAAGAAAGACGATGTAGTCCGCCATTGTAATTGTTATGCTTGAAGTTGGCGAAAGCTAAGACGTATGGCAACGTACACAGTGACGTAACGACGTCGTTCGCTGGGCTCTCTAGTCAGTGGAAAAACAAACAGGTTCTGAGAAGGTTCGCAAGTTGAACCAACTTTGAACCAGCACCAGTTCCGAACCAGTTCTTTTTTGGTGGAAAAGGGGTGTGTGTGTGTGTGTGTGTGAGGGAGTGAGTGAGTGAGTGAGTGAGTGAGTGAGTGAGGGAGTGAGGGAGTGAGTGAGGGAGTGAGTGAGTGAGTGAGTGAGTGAGTGAGTGAGTGAGTGAGTGAGTGAGTGAGTGAGTGAGTGAGTGAGTGAGTGAGTGAGTGAGGGAGGGAGGGAGGGAGGGAGGGAGGGAGGGAGGGAGGGAGGGAGGGAGGGAGGGAGGGAGGGAGGGAGGGAGGTTGCAGTTGGCATTGCACTACGCTGATTTCACGCAGCCGTTATTTTGAAATCGAAAGCGAGGCTCCGGTGGGAAGAAAACCGGAAGTGTCGCCTTTAATCACAGGAGAGTCGTGAATGCGATGGCATATTGTTGTGTTTAATGATGTTGTGTCAATTCTAAAAATGTACATACATTTCTTTCATACTTTAGACCAGGGGTTCCCAAACTTTTCCATGACAAGGCCCCCCAAATACCACTAGGTTCTGGCCAAGGCCCCCCTTTTGCAGGATGTGTTATTAGACTATATACAGTGAAATTCATTTATAAATAAAATATTTTTTTTTATATAATTCAGAATGTAAAAAAAGAAGCAGGAATGAACTATATAAATATCCTATATTGAATATTAACATCCAATAGTGTAAATCGCGGCTGCAGCTTCAGGTTGGTAATCCAAGGCATTGTTGTTTATCTTTACTTCCGGGGTTCTTCCCACCGGAGCCTCACTTTCGATTTCAAAATGGCGGCTGCGTGAAATCAGCGTCTTGAGATTGACATTTCAAACATTCTACAAACAAACCCATGTACAAGATACAGGGTATTGTATGTGAATTGACTTTACATTTGAGATTGAACATTTCAAACATTCTACAAACAAACCAATGTACATGATAGTGTGTGTGTGTGTGTGTGTGTGTGTGAGGGAGAGAGGGCTGAAGTTGCAATTGTCGCCACAGCTAGCCACTGCTGCTGTAGCGCCATGCTCAACGCTTTGGACGTTGTTGTTCCTGACTGTATCCCCAACAGTAGCCGTAAAAAAGTTTGTCATCTTTGGCAGCGTTGCCAAATACTTATCGGCGTCTTTTCGCCGCTTGGGTAACTTCGTTTCATTTTCGAGTTTAGACTCGTCTTGCTTCGTCTCTGTTTGTGTACTTCCCAGTCCTCCTGCCACTGTGTGTTTATCTTTCGCGCCGCGCACCGTTATGAACTAGTCCATTTTATTGTGAAAGTAGGGAGTGTATGTGTAGGGACAGATAACCATGAACTGGACATTTTAACTACTACTTTAACGTTTCAACGTATTTCTTAATATTAATACAATTTACCGTGCTTTTGATGATCATGATGTTCACGATGATAAGGGGCTTTTTCTTTTCTCCTTTTTTTTCCTTTTTGAGGTTGATTGGGGGCCCCCCTACTGCGACCGCTGGTAGGGGGCCCCAAGCAGCCGACTACCTATGCCTCTATGTTAAGACCGCCACTGTGTATGTGTGTGTGAATGGCTTTGTGATATTAAAGTGTTCCTTCCACTGAGCGCCTGATGGCCCACATCTAGATTAGTATAATTTCAGCGTGGGTGAAGAACAGCGAGCTCATATCCTCAATGAAGAAACATCCATTTTACCCAGAGCCTCTGGTCTGAAGGATGTCTGGAACTGGCATCAAAATTGCACAAAAGAAGCAAATGAAGTGTTTGAACGTATCTGACCAGATCTATGAGATAAAACTTTAGTCATTTCCAGTGTGAACAGAGTCCAAATTCAATGCCCGTCATGCACCAAATGCAACTAGAAAATGCAAATAAATAGCATCCTACCTGGTCATTTTTTCATGAATTGCATAAAACACAATAATCATTTAACATGTGCTAATTGCCCAGATCAAATTAACATCTGCCGGATGTCCTTTAACTTATCTCAGTGTAAAATTAGAATGTGTATGTTTTGCAATTTGAAAATGTACATAGTCAAATTGAATGCATTATAATTGATTCAACAGAATGTTGAATTTGTTTGATAAAAATACAGTAAAACTGTAAATACAGTATGTATATATATATATATATATATATATATATATATATATAGCTGAATTTTCAGCATCATTATTTGCAATCTTCAGTGTCACATGATCTTTCAGAAATCATTATTATCAACAGTTGTGCTGCTTCATATTTTTGTGGCAACCTTGATACTTTTTCTTTGATAAATAGAAAGTTCAAAAGTTCAACATTTATTTGAAATATAATTCATTATAAATTGTAACATTATAAATCCCTTTACTGATGTTTTTGGTCAATTTTATGCATCCTTGCAATTAATTTCTCCTGTTGATTTCATCATCATCCATCCTGCAGTTTCATGATCAGTAAAGCAGTAGTTCTGTTGATGAAATTCTTTGTTGCAAAAAAGGTTCATTTTGGCTCCTGAGTGTAACTCTTGTTATTGCCCATGTTGTGTGTTCTGCTCTCTAATGCAGTTTGCTGTTCTTCCTTCTTCAGCAGTCCGATGATAATTTCAACCCCAACTGTTCATTCTGGAGCTATTCAAAGCGCAGTATGATGGGCTTCTGGTCCACGCAGGACTGCCGGCTGCTCGGAACTAACCGAACACACACCACCTGCTCCTGCACACACCTGACCAACTTTGCTGTGCTCATGGCTCATGTGGATGTGAAGGTAGTGGCACTTTAAACACATCTGTCTGATATATAAACATCAGACTTGTTCTAAGCTAAGACGTTTCCAGCGACAATTTATCTGTCCACACATGAAAACATTGCATGATGTAGCACAGCCCATCAGATTGTTTTCAAAGCAACAATTTACACATTGCAACAATGAGGTTTTACAAATGAACAACACTATTACGAACATCCCCAAAATATGTAAATATATATTGTTCAAGTGTTTTTTCTTGCCATTTTACGTGGAGGAAGCCAGCAATCCAGTCTAAGAAACTGTAAATGATATGATCTAAATCATCCCGAAATGTTTATAGAGGTGCTGAGTGGATTTTGCTCTGATGAAATCAGAAGAAAGATGTGGTGTGTTTGTTTGAAGCAGTGATGCAGCACAGATGATCAGGGGTGTGTTTCCCATACAACAACATAACTCGCTGCTTAACTACCATAAAATAAATCAACTAGCCACTCACGACTGTTTCCTGAAACCTTATTGTTGCAAATTTGTAGTTCAACCAAGTTGGTTAATTATGTTACACATGAGGTGGAGTAATTAATCCATTTGAGATCAAATTAAAACTAGATTTTTGCCATAAATTAAGGACATGGCATCTGAGGACTAATTCCCTTTTTTTCTCAGTTATTTTGCTTTATGTCCAGATTCAATCATAGGCTCATAGTAAGCACATGTAAACTCAAAAAAGGTGCTTTAAGGTTCTCACCCCCCACCTTGGTCTCTTTTAAAGAAGACACTCAGCAGATTATTAGAGAAGTGAAAGTGTAAAACAGTTATAGAAGTTTAAGTTCCTTCTGTAAAGCAAATGTTCTAAACATTTTCTATTTTATACAAAATGTATTTTTGCGTTCCAAATTTGAAGTTGATAAAATAAAAATTGAGCCCTATAAAAGGTTTTGAAGTACCGTTTCCATGGTAAGGCAATGTCCAATTTCAAAACGGTTTTCACAGGATAAGTGTTAAAGCTTTTGAATGATACCTAATTTATGATGATTGCTAAAATATGTGATGGGTGGGGGGAGGGAAATAATAGTCATTTTCGTGTAGTGGAAACAGCGATCCTCTCTAAGAAAATGAAAACTGTGTGATCTAAGGCTATTTTTAGACTGCAGGCAAATCAGATTTTTTTCTCAGAATAGATCTTTTCAGGCAGACTATCTACACTATGCAAGTGATCAAATAAGATGTGTGTGTGTCCAGACATACCCTACATATCTGCATGGGTTGTTTTGGTAATGACTTAGGCATACCCAAGTATATGATGAGGCTTTCAAAATAGATGCAGGAAAAAGTTGCTTCATCTCGCTCTCTAAATAAGTGGCCTGTCGAATCGTGGTGCAGAGCTCCTCCATTGCACAAGAAAAACTCAGCAACGGAGGAAACTGGTATATGTATGAATGTATGAATACTTCACGCATTTCCGTTACCTATTCTGACGTTGTCGCTGTGTCGCCTTAAGAGTGACGCAAAAGACAATTTGAAATCCGATTGAACAGCCAGAGCGTTCAGACTGAGACGCCACACGCATGTGGAGACCAGATTGTTTGCTTTCCAGACTTTCAAAAACCCATCTGGATAAAATCTGAATATGCAAAAAGTCCGATTTTTGCTGGCAGTCTGAAGACATTCAACTTCCCAGGATGTTTAGAGGTGCTGAATGAATTTTGCTCTGAAAATTCAGAAGAAAGACGTGAGGTGTGTTTGTTTGAAGCTGGTGGATGTGGAGCAGATCTCTGTGGAGACTGTTTATTGTTTGTTGATGACTTCAGGCTGTGAGGTGCATTGTGGGAGATCAGCAGGTGGGCGGTCTTTATCTCTCCATATGATCCATGATCAACGACGATTCCCAGCTGAGCGACTCAATACTCGCTGAACAAACACACACATACACTGGTGTTTTTTTTAGGAATGCATTGTTATTGTTGCTTTTTGTTCGTTTTGAGCATTTTTTAAAAGGCCAACATGATACGTCTGACATACAGCTTGACGCCTTCTGAGTTTTCTTAAGTTGCTGCTATGCATTATTTTCGAAATGATTACCTATTAGTGTAGACATTTGACTGTTTTCATTTTGTTGTTTCTCCATTGAAGTCTTGTTCTCTGTGTTGTCGAGAACACAATTTGGCTGCAGGGTTTTTTCCTCCGTCTGCCAGGCGTGGGGTCGCATGGGACGGAGCCTCAGCCAGGTGCATTTAGTCTAAAAGCTTCATTTACATTTTCCATTCACAGCCGAAGTTCGGCTTTACCTGGAGTGAAACCGAAAAGCAAGAGAAGAACAATTGACAGGATTGAAAAAAACAGTGAAAATGAGGGGAAAAAATACATTTTGACAGATGAAACAATGGCCTCGCTCAGTGGCCCTGTGGGGCACTGTCGTCAGTAACGACTCTCTCGAGAGGGGAGTAGATCGCTGACAGACGTTTTGATTAGAATGTGAGAAGGGAAAACTGCAGGCCTACTTCAGGTCCTGCTGTTTAGAATAAAGTCTACCGACTCATTTGCATTGTGTGAGTCACGTCAGGAAGTAGCCGTCAATGAATGGTGCAATTCGAGACACACCCATTTAGGGCAGTGATACGCCCACAGCAGAAATGGACACACCCCCTCCTGGCTTAAACACACCCACACTTGTGCATGAGCAGTCATATTGGACATAATAAATAAAACTATTAGGTGTGTTCAACTTCATGCAGTGCTGTGCAGACCGATCGGCGTCAAATGTGAGACAACGCCGACGACACGTCACTGTGACGTATGGATTCAAAGTACAGTGAGAGCGATTCAAGAGTATACGACTGACCCCGCTGGCGCACGGTTGCACAAGTTCTGATGACTATACAGTTGTTCTGCGATTGGCTGGATTCAATAATGATAATGATGATGTGTGTTTCGTTTTTATTCTAAAATCTTCAGTTACCCTAATGCTCACAAATCCGTGTATTTATAACAGTAAAAGCTCTTTTCATGTAACCATAATATTATATTGTGTCATGTTTATCAAAACAAAACCCACTTTATTGGTATTTAAATAATATAGGCTTCTATTAAACTTTATTCTTGTACAGATGGCACTGTATTTAGCAGTACATGAAAAGTGTTTCTGTTGCTTCATGAAAACGTCTGAAACGTCTGTGTATTTAACAAATATTCCATCTAATCCACTTAATCTGTGATAAAGTACGCAAACACTGTGCGAGCGTCACTACAGGAAGTAGAAAGTGTCCGTTTTCAATTCCGCCCCCGACTGCAAGTGGCAACTCTCGACGATTGACGAATGTTAAATGAAAAACTTCAAATTAAAACATTTATAAAGTAAATGTAGCCACGGTCACATCAGGGGTTAGTTACATTCTCTACAGTCTTGAACACACCCATATTTTGCTTAGCTACACCCACTGTACATATTTGGTTTGTGGGCGTGTCTTCTTTTAGTTCAGAGCTTGTTCTGAGTAGTGGATAGATTTATGGATTTATTTATAAATACATAATTAACTAGGGTAAATAACCCTCCAGTGCTTTTGTATTGACAGATAAAAATGTTGTCACACTGCCTGAACTGTCAGGAAAAACAAATTTAAAAAACAAATAATAATTAAAAATGTTGCCTCAGCAACTAACTGAAATGAATTTAAGTTGAAGTACTAAAATTACTAAAGCTAAAATGAAAATAAACTAAATAGAAATAATTAAAATAAACAAAATCTAAAAAATGACAAAAACGCATAATTAAATATTAAAATGAACTAATCTTGTAAAAATAAATCTGCAATTTGTCACACTGCCTAAACTGCCATACTGCATTTTTCTGAGAAAAAATAATAAATAAACAAATACATTAAATGTTGCGTTAACTATTAACTGAATTCAAATTAATTTAAGTTTAAGTACAAAACTAAAATGAAAATAAATGAAAGGTAAATAGAAATTATATTTCAAATAAACAAAAACTTACAAAAAAAAAATACTAAAAATATTTTGTAATTTTTTTTAAACTTTTTGTCTCACCGCTTGAACTGCCAAACGGCATTGCACAGAACTAATGTCCAGATCAAACACCAACATTTTCAAAAAGACTTTATTGTACAGCATAACTTTTAAGCCACAGCAGGCGTAGACACACTCACAAAATTGTATTCAGTATAACCTTATAAATGGGTTTCATTCAGTCATGCATTTATTCATCTGTCCCCTCCGTTTCACCCTCAGATTGTTGGTGAACGAGAGAGAGATTTTGTGTGTAAATCCTCACAGGTGAGTGTTTTGTTGTTGCCATGGCTGCAGCACTGCCAGTGATAGCGAGAGGTGTAGTAATGGACACATTGAGACCACTGGAGTGGCATAGTGATGCAGTGATGCTGAGTCTGGGGACAATGTCAGGCAATTGTCATCCAACCTTCAATCTTAAAGGAGGGCCGCTGGTCGTCATGGATATCTCATGCTCTCATCACAGAGGTGTGTGTGGAATATGACAGAATTATGACTCATTGGATTGAGAAAACGAGAACTGTTCGAATTCTGACACTGACTGCTGCATAGCTGAAGTGCGTGCGTGAATGTGTTCTTAATGAGGCTTTGCACAGATGTGTGCTCGTGTTTACTGTTCTGAAGGCCTTTTATGAAAGACCGCGTGTCACTGATGCATTCAACTCATTCATTCTGCTCCAAATCTAAAGCAAAAGTAACATTCTTCCAGATGTACAGCTGTCGACTGAGAAATTCTTCCTCCTACTACTTTTTACATGACTATAGCTCCAGAGTTTCAGAAGTATGGGGGCGGTTGATTTATGGGGGCGATATGTTAATGTTTTTGAAAGAAGTCTCTTATATGTTCACCAAGGCATTATTTATTTGATCAAAAGTACAGTAAAATCAGTAACATTGGGAAATATTATTGCATTCTATAATAACTTTTTTTTTAATTTTTTTTTTATATATTGTAAAATGTAATTTATTCCTGTGATGCAAAGCTGAATTTTCAGCATCATTACACTTCAGTGTCACATGATCCTTCAGAAATCATTCTAATATGATGATTTGCTGCTCAAGAAACATTTCTAACAGTTGTGCCACTTCATATTTGTGTGTAAACCATGGTACTTTTTTTCAGGATTCTTTGATAATACAAATATTTTGTAACATTATAAATGCCTTTACTGACACTTTGGATCAATTTAATGCATCCTTGCTGAATAAATACATTAATTTCTTTAAGAAAAAATCGTACTTTATCGCACTTTGAACACTGGCTAAAACATTATATTGAGTCAATTTGTTAATATTAGTTTGTTTTAGTAATCCTTACACTACATGACACAGCAGGTCATGTGATCTCAACATGGACGACTTTCTTCATGTACAATAAAATGCGGCAACACTATTTCACAGTGTTCTTGTTTCACGTTACAAGTTACTATAGCATGTGGTAGATTTCTCCCTAAACCTAACTATGTACCTGGAACCTTATTACCTGCGTCTACAGTCGACACTTCATAAATATATCTGGGGAGTCTACAATCGACACCCAATAATCTTTAAACTCTAGCTCTTGCGTCTACAGTCGACAACTGGCCGAGTTCCATACCCTAACTTGTTCCCCTAGCTTTCTTCCCTAAACTAAACTACTTTCTGCGCAGCAATAATAAACAAACAGACTTCAGCAAATGTCCTTTTTTGATGCTTTAATCACACCTGTGGGATCTCCCCCAAGAAGAAGCACGGCCGGAGGATCTCAGACAAATTCCATTTGAGAATCCCACCAGCGAACACAAATACAACGTTTTTTATAGAATAAGGGGTATGGCAAAAATGACATGAAACATTACATAATTTCCCCACAATTTGATTGGTTCTTCATAGACAAGCCCTCTTGTTACTAGGTAACCACAAGGTTTCAAGTTTAGACATCTGTCTAGTTTAATTTCCCATATTTGCTATTTTTACACTCACACAACCAAAGTCACAAGTTTTCGCCAAAAAGGGGAAACATTTAAAAGTAAATGAATGTTGTTCCTGCAAGAAAAACAAATGTTAGTTATGATTCATTAAAAAATCCATCACAAGCAATAACTATAAATTATGCCTTTACTTGCAACTAACCCTAAAACAAACCTCAATCCTAACCCTATGGAAAGTATATGTTGTTAATTGATATTACTCAGTACTTAAATGTATAATTACACTGTAACAAGGACACCTTAAAATAAAGAGTGTCATTGTTACAGTATAATTATATATTTAAGTACTGAGTAATATTAATTAATAACTTGTACTTACTATAGGGTTAGGGTAGGATTAGGATTTGGTTGAGGATTAGTTGCATGTAATTATGCATAATTTACTGTTATTATTATGGTAAGTACATCCAACATATGTAACAAGGACACTGTAAAATAAAGTGTTGCCAAATAAAGTATAACCTAAAATGTTTTTCTAGATGACTGAAGTTATCTAATTTTAATTAAATGTGTATGTTTTATTATTATTTTATCATTATTTCTCTGTGTATTTTTTTATATTAAAAAAAAATAAATAATAATATTGGCAAATGAGTACACCATCGGAAACATGTTTAAACTGTTTTACATGTCAATACATAGGGACACGTGATTGTGTGATAGAACCAGTGAATTGCTGGTGGTTGTTGATAATGTTTTAACTGGTTAATTGATTCACCGATTTGTGGAAACTTCTCAGCACTAGACATAACAGCTCTGTTGTTGAACTGGTGTGTTTTCTGACCGACGTGAACTGATATTGACTGGATATAAATCTACCAGATCTTGAATCTGGAAGTACACACACACACACACACACACACACACACACACACACACACACACACATTCACTGATCTCTTTTCCATTTTGTACTGGTGTGTTTGATGGAGACCGGAGCGCAATTAATCACACAACTGCTCCATCACCTCTGTGCGAGTGTGTGTGTGTGTGTGTGTTTGTTTCATGATTGTTCATCTGTGTCTCTGTGCTAGAGCTGAGTGATATATCTGTTATTATTTTGTTGACAATAAACGTAATCAATATTGTGATGAATAATGTGCTTTTTAATTGCTTTTAAGCTCGGTGAAGATCGCAACAGTATATCTCTTCTTGCTCCTCCTTTTATTATAATTTCTGATGATTGAAACTTGAAAAAAAAAATGCTGTTGTTGTTCACAAGTCAGTTTAATGCAAACTGCCCATTTATTTGAATCAATTCAAAACTCTGATCAGAATCATCTCTCCGAAATGTTCATGGAACTCTCCATGTGGCATTTTCTGATATATAAATGGTTTAAGTAAAAACTTGATTACTACTAAATAATTATATTGTTAATGTTGTGCATATAAACAGAACAGATAGCTTTGCTTGAACATTTTTAACTACATTCAGTGTGTACTTGACAATAGTTGCTTTTTTGAAAACAACAACAACAGCATTTTAAGGCATTTCAGAGCAGAAAAATTAAGACATTTAGATGTATATAACAAATATTTGTAAGGTTTAGGCTTGGCCTCAAACAAAAAATGCTAAAGAAGTAGGAAAAATAAACTTAGTATACAATAATCTACAGCAATATTACTTTAGTATTATTTGTATACTTTTATATTTTTTAATAATATTTTGAATTAGGTTTCATTTTAATACTTTCATTTTAAGTTTTTAAGCCATTTCAGAGCAAAAACATAGAAATTGAGATTTATAAACAAAATGTTCTGTTTAGGCTTAACCCAAACAGATAAAAATGGCTAAAATAGTGAGAAAAAATCATCTTAATATAAACGACTTTCTGCAGCAATGTTATTTTAGTATTATTTTTATACTTTTTTTATACCTCAAAAAATAGCGAACTACATTTGTCTTCCTCATTTTAAAATGTTCAGTTTTCATGATTCATTATACATATGAAGTCTTACTTTCTACTTGTGCATGTGTGTGAGTGTGTATGTGTGTGTGTTTATAGACACATAGATTTACTTTAGCTCAGCGTTGACTCTATAAAGTCTGAGGCCTCACTGTGGATTCTGCTGAGCAGGCTTGAGCTGTTGATTTACTTACAGCACTGACACACACACATACTGTGTGTTGAATGTAGAGGAGATATAGCGCTCAAGGGTGAGTGGGCCTCAGGAAGAGTGATGTGTTATGTGCTCAACGGCCCTCTGGGGCACACACAGAGACACACACACACAGGCACATTTAAGCTATGTACTGTTACCTATGCAGCGCTCATAAATATTAATGTGCTGTGTTCTTCAGAAGTGCTGACATCCGGTCTTCCAGACTCAAAGTCTTCTGGGATGCGTCCCATATCAGCTGTGCTCTTTTCCCCTGCCTGTGCGGCCTCCGTAGGGACCCTACAGAGGGAGTACAGTGGGGAATCAATGACGGCCATCTGCAGGATCTGAGAGCTTTAACTGTGGCACACTAATAAATCAAACTTACTGTCACACACGGTTACTGCCTTAAAGAACAACAGATAAAAATACACAATAGATGTGGTTTGTGCAGGGTTATTAACAGTGTTAGAAGCTAGTTTGCAACTGTGTGGAGATACTTGTGTTTTGTTGTTGTTGTTTGTTTTTAAAGGTAGTTCGTTATTAAGATAAAGTAGATAATTACATTTGTCTGTTGGAAAAGGTTCACGGTCAGTGTAATGAGCTAGATGGCCCTTTCTATTTTATGTATGGATGGATGGATGTGTGGATGGATGAATAGATGGGTTCCTAGAACATACCAGGGTTCGAATTTTGGTGCATGATTGCGGGTATTGCGCATCATTTTAATCATTCCCGCAGGTCTCCCACTTATAATGCGGGGAATTCCCGCAAACATTGATTCACTTTAGCTTGTAGGTTGTATTAGTAAATGAATCCACACAGATTATAAAATCAAATGAGTTTTTTTTTTAAACTATCTGCGAGACGCAATTTCACAAATAGCGTGAGTGTTCAGCGGTGCTGCGTCTTCTCTCTCTGCACAAGGCAAGCGCCAAACGCGTTGCAGGCGCCGAAACTACACGCTTGCGTTTAGGAGTCTAAACGCGTTTAGAATTTTGTCTTGTTTTCCATTAATAACATCTAAACAGTATCTTATGACAAAATAAACTTATTATGAAAATTATGAGCAAACAAGTAATCCCCCCCCCCACACACACACACATACATATACACACACAAAAAGTAACTATCAATGAGCAATACATTTGTTACAGTATTTATTAATCTTTGTTTCTGTTAAGCTTCACCAGCACGCCGACGCACTGAATCGTTCTTTGTTTAAATAGTTCAGTATTTGACCACTATTTTATTCTGAGAAACTTATAGTGACAGTTATGTATGTGTTTTCAATACACACTGGCAGCCTGAGGGCGCCCTATGCACATTTAGTATATAAATAGAACACATGAAGAAGAGCCATGTCATGTGACATTCCAGGAACTCCCTGACATATACAGAGATTGCTGTAAATTGCAGATAAAGATGTTTTGGAGACAATAAACATGATTGCAACGATATATGATTTATCTGTGTTCTTCGAGCCATGTCAGGTATTTTCATAATAATAGATTATATTTATAATGTAATGCTAATCGATATAGACTTTATCATTGTGCAGAATACTATAAAATAATATATTTTCTGTCTGATTTTTTTATCTGAAGCCAAATCAGATCACAGAAGGTTATTTAAAAACACTTGACTTGCGTTATAAAGTAAGTTTGGAGCAAAAACATGTTTTTAATCTAAAAAATGTCATGTATTGATGGTGTGCTTTCTGGCTAATCTAGCATGCTACCTAGCTCAAGATGCACTTGCCACAAAAGCTGTTATTTCTATGATTTTTTTTTTAATAGGAATGCTTACTGAAATGTTTCTTTTTTCAAGAAGGGCATTTGATACAGTTTCAAATGTGAAGTGAGAACTTTGATAAAAGAAATTAAGGATTGAAACAGCGTGAATAGCCAGTCGTTAGTAATTATAATGCAGACAAAAGCATATTTAGAGCCATAACCAGGCCAGAGAGGTGTGAATGTGTGCAGGAGAGACTGAGACTGAATGGGGCTCATTTGCACCACAAAACAATAGAGACAAAAGACTGAATAGATGCTTAGAAGATGATAATAAACATCAGTTTGCATTTTAGAGTCTAAAAATAAAGTCATATGACATGATCTTTAGAAACATTTAATTAAATACAGAGTTTTAGACTTATCATCTTCAGATTTTAAACATAACATGGTCATGTGGCTTTAGCTGCAGTGCATTTCTAGATTGATACAATGCCAACTTCAATATTATTTTCATGAAGATATTTCATAAAAATAAATTTATAATAACTTTACAAAACTTTGAAGCTATTTATAACAATTTTGTTCATTATGACAATAGTTAATTCTAAATTTACAATAAACTGCCAAGTGTCAGCTTTCAAATGAGACCATAGTTGTGCTTTTAGTGCAAAGGGTTGATGAACTGTATCTGTTTTAGTTACTGTACGTTCACACCGCCGCCGACTTGAGCTTCCAAAGTTACCGAAGTCATTCATTTTCAATGGAAGCTGGCTTCTCTCAGCTGCAAGGAGCATCCATCGGCGTCACGTTTTGGGCGTTTTGAGCATAGATATTATATGAGCGTCAATCAGAAAGTTGAAAGTAGCTCAACTTTATGGTAATGAGCTATGACGCGGTTCAGCGGCAAGCAGCGGCAAAACGCCAGAAACCAATCAGAATATAGACGCTGGCTGATTCCGGAGAAACATACGATGTAAACATTAGTTCCGAGAAAATGGAGGAGAAGCTGTTCATCTCCGTTGCTGGGTTTCTTATCATTATCGGATTAATTGCAGTTTAACCATAGAGTGAAAGTTTATCATTTGCATGTGTTTTTAAGTCCTGTCAGCTTGACAGGGCATAATATATAAGAACGAGCAGAGAGAGAGAGAGAGCCCCGGCCGCGCGCGCGCACTCACTATTAATAATGATAATAATAATAGCTAATTATTTTTCCCCCCCGACCAAATGTGACCAAAACGGTTATAAAAATGCTGTCATTATAACATTTCATGGTGTGACACAGACTTCAGAGTGGCCAAAGCGTCAACAAGCTTCCCCGTACTTTTTGACAAGCATCCTTGACAGGGCGGCCAGAGCTTCTTTGCAGCTCAAGTCGGCGGCGGTGTGAACATATAGTCCAGGCAAAGTAACTCATTTTGGAGCCAAAAATAGAACTAATTGTAAAATAATTTTTTTCAGCTTAGATATTTTCTATGAGGTGTCCAGAACAACATACTAAAAGACCTAAGACATCCTAGTTGAGGAAATATGTTAAATTCTCATCAATCCGAGATGTGTGCCAATAAGGCCAGGCAACGATACACCCCAATGGGGCTGTTTTTTTCCTTTACTCCTATCAGAATGAAACTTTACACAATGAAAGTACCCATGAAAAGTAAAACATTTTGTATTACAAGTTTCTTTGGAAATTAATTTGAATATGCAAATGAGCTATACACTAATCAAATATGCCCAAAATACACCCAAATAGGCTTATTTTTTTCCTTTACTCCTACCACAATAAAACTTTACACAATGAAAGTCTACAAGTAAAGTAAAACATTTTGTATTAGAAGTTTCTTTGAAAATGAATTTGAATATGCAAATGAGCAATATACTAATTGAATATGCCCAAAATACACCCAAATGGACTTATTTTTTCTTTTACTCCTATCACAATCAAACCTCACACAGTGAAAGTATATATGAAAAGTAACATTTTTGTTTTACAAGTTTCTTTGAAATATCTATTTTAAATATGCAAATGAGCTCAACACTAGGCCTAATTGACTTATGGCCAAGAAACCATAAAGTCACAAGTAGAAAAAACAGGGGCCAAATAACTAACACATTCATGTCCATTCAGTAAGTTAACCTATGCATAAACACGATAAATTTGAAGTCACTTGCCACACTTACCAAGGTCACTTGCCACAAAAAGACTTATATTGACCTTAAAGGGAATATAATGTCTGTCAGTAATTACTCTCCCTCATGTTGTTCCAACCCCTAAGACTTTCGTTCATCTTCAGAACACAAATTAAGATATTTTTGATGAAATTTGAGAGCTGTCTCACTCCTCCATAGGCTTCTAAGTGATTGAAACTTGCTGGCCCAGAATAGTTATTAAAGACATTGTTAAAATAGTCCAAGTGACTACAGTGGCTCAACCATTTGTTTATCAAGCGACGAGAATACTTTTTGTGCGCAAAAAACAAACAAAAATAACGACTTTATTCCACTATTCATTTCCTTCTTTCTGGGCCTCGAGTGAATTCACGTAGTGTTTTAGCGCAGCGCTTCTGTGTTGTACGTCACACGTAGGCTCACTATTGGCCGACGCTGGTCATGTGTGTGATGCGTGTGACGTACAACACAGAAGCGCTACGCTAAAACACTACGTGAAGTCACTCAGGTCCACAGAGAAGAAGATAAATAGTGGAATAAAGTCGTTAGTTTTGTTTGTTTTTTGCTCACAAAAAGTATTCTCGTCGCTTGATAAACATATGGTTGAGCCACTGTTAGTAGTCACTTGGACTATTTTAACAATGTCTTTAATAACTATTCTGGGCCGGCAAGTTTCAACCCCTTAGAAGCCTATGGAGGAGTGAGACAGCTCTCAGATTTAATCAAAAATATCTTAATTTGTGTTCTGAAGATGAACAAAAGTCTTACGGGGTTGGAACAACACGAGGGAGAGTGATTACTGACAGAATTTTCATTTTTGGGTGAAATAACCCTTTAAGAATTGATTGCACAATCTTGCCTCCAGTTTTTTTTTGCGAACAAGCCTTACCTAATGACATTCCCCCACAGATAACATCAGAAGAAAGTCAGAATAGCCATCTTAATCTTTAGTAACATGGTGAGATTAAATTTTGGGCTGGTAGATTTACAAATGATTGGTATTGTTGGTAAGATTACGAGATTACAGACAGAAGTCATTCTTACCAATTAAACGATTCACTCTCACACAGAAGACAGATGAAAAACCAGATAGACACACTTTCCAGACATTCCAGCTCTTTAAAATAATTTTGCCAGGCACCAAAACTGCTTCTCTTTTTGTAGTTAGCAAGTATTTCAGACCAGGCGGGCCACACATCAGACTTCCACCGTTTGTAAAGTAGCTTTGCAGTGTTATGAGAATCTAGCAACAGCAATATCTAGGTTAGTTAAAGAAAAGCAAAAAAAAAAAAAAAAAACACCAAAAAGAAACCTCCCCTGTTGTTGCTACCTTGTCGTGGTGGGGAGGCTTGTGTGCCTCCGTGACCCTGAAGACTATACCGGCGGGGGTTATACCCCTGGTTAGAGGCCAGTCTAAAAGCAGCATTGCCATCACCCATTGGCAGTAGGATGATTGGATGAAGATTGGGCCGATGTATTTGTCATACATATGAATGGTGTTTCTGCCTATGCAAATTAGGACATATTCAATAAGTGTGGCGCTCATGTGCATATTCAAATTCATTTCAAAAGAAACTTGTAATACAAAAAAAGTTACTTTTCATGTATACTTTTACTATGTAAAGTTTTATTGTGGTAGGAGTAAAGGAAAAACTTAAGCCTATTTGGGTGTATTTTGGGCATATTCAATTAGTGTATAGCTCATTTGCATATTCAAATACATTTTCAAAGAAACTTGTAATACAAAAATTGTTACTTTTCATGGGTACTTTCATTGTGTAAAGTTTCATTTTGATAGGAGTAAAGGGAAAAAATAGCCCCATTGGGGTGTATCGTTGCCTGGCCTTATTGGCACACATCTCGGATTGATGAGAATTGAACATATTTCCTCAACTAGGATTTCTTAGGACTTTTAGTATGTTGTTCTGGACACCTCATAGAAATGATCTAAGCTGCAAAAAATTATTTTACAATTAGTCTGTCGTAAAACGCTATTTTGCCTTGACTGATACGGGTATGTCATTTCTGGGCATTTTTCAAAAGTGCGGGTGCTGGGTAACAGGTTAATAAAAATCCAGCTGTTCATTGATTGTTCAAATTAGTTCACAGTGCATTAACTAATGTTAAAAAGTACATTTGATTTTAATAATGTATTAGTAAATGTTGAAATTAACATGAATTAAGATTAATAAATGATGTTAATTCTTAGTTCATGTTAACTAAAATTGTTAACTAATGTTAAGCTTATTGTAAAGTGTTACCATAATTGTAATAGTTTAAGTTACAGTTTAGTTAGTTTTAGTAAATGTTCTGCAGATAATACTTAAAAATGTGTTTTTTTTTTTGTTGTTTTTTTTGTGTGTGCAAAATTATGAACTGCCCATCCTGGTGTAAATGTCTGAAATCATTGCTCTGATGTGCTCTAATACTTTGTATCAGACACTTTGATGGTGTCACTGTGTATCTGCTGCTGTGCTTGAGTCCTGTAATTGCTGCTTGCAGCGATATTTTTATATTCAGTTGTAATGTTCATGTTCAAAGGAATGTGAAAACATTCTAATCTCTGTCTCTCCCTGTAGACGACAGACCCTGTGCATGATCTGTTGCTGGACGTCATCACGTGGGTGGGCATCCTGCTGTCTCTGGTCTGTCTGCTCGTCTGCATCTTCACCTTCTGCTTCTTCCGTGGCCTCCAGAGCGACAGGAACACCATTCACAAGAACCTCTGCATCTCGCTCTTCATCGCTGAAACGCTCTTCCTCACCGGCATCAACCGCGCAGACCAGCCTGTACGACAAACATACATGCACATAGATCATCTTTTCATTGTATTTGTATTGTTTATTTATTTTAATCACGTAAAAATCCTACTTTTTTAAGTACTGTTCTCTCTGTGCCGTGTAACTGGGAAGATCGCATATTTGGACATGGGAGGCCCTATTTTAACGATCTAAGCGCATGGTCTAAAGCACACGGTGCAAGTGCACCTAGTCCGAATCCACTTTTGCTAGTTTAACGACGGGAAAAATGGTCGGCGCACCCAGCACATGGTCTAAAGGGTTGTCTCTGTACTCTTAATGAGTAATTGGTGTGTTTTGGGCGTAACGTGCAATAAACCAATCAGAGTCTCATCTTCCATTTGCTTTAAAAATGGATTCGCTATTTACATGGCGGAATTTTCAAGCGGAAAAACTGAACGCTTCTCTGGCGAGGAAACGGATCTGCTTGTGCACGAGGTTAAAGCGTGCAAGCAGACCATCTACGAGACAAACTGTACGCGCGTTGTAGACCCGCCTATAGACGCATATTACTAATGCGCTCTTTAAATAACAAAAAAAAGATTGCACCATTGACTTTAGACCAGGTTTCCATTGGTCAATGGCGCAGCCTATATCAGTTTCCTCAAAATAGCAATGCGCCAACAATGCGCATGAACACACCGCGTTTTCAGACCAGCATGCCCATGGGCGAACAGATGGGCCCAAATCCATTTGCTATTTAAACAACGTGGCGCAAGACCTGAAAATTATAATTGCGCCGGGCTGAAACTAGCAAAAAGCACTTTTGTGCCGGGTGTATGATAGGGCCCGGGATGTTTAAATTGGCTGACTCCATGTTTTTATTAGTTCATGAGATGGTGAAATAGCACAAGCGTGTGTGTCATAAAGATTTAATGTGAGAGTGTTCAGTGTGTGTGACTCGAATGCAGTAACATCATACATGATTCATAATCTTTAAACCCTATTATTTAACATTTTTCAAATATCTGAGCAGGTTTGCGAGGTCACTGAACAGTATTCATCAATGTCCACATGACACACGCCCTCACAAGACCTTTTGTGTGCATTTCAGATTGTCTGCGCTGTCTTTGCGGCACTACTGCATTTCTTCTTCCTGTCTGCGTTCACGTGGATGTTTCTGGAAGGTGTTCAGCTCTACATCATGCTGGTGGAGGTGTTTGAGAGCGAGCATTCACGCAGGAGATATTTTTACCTGGCCGGATATGGCATTCCTGCCCTCATTGTGGCTGTTTCTGCTGCAGTGGATTACCGCAGTTACGGGACAGACAGAGTGTGAGTCTCACACACACACACTCAAATGATCTGAATGAGTCTGAATGAGTGTGTGGGTGGTCACAGGAGGGTTTAAGTTTAGTCTAATGATGCGGAAATTAAAGTCTGAATAATTGAAAGAACTCTCATGTATCAGCCAAAAGACACAAGAATCTCTGAGACAATCTGCGGTACTACTTTGTGTGTGTGTGTGTGTAACTTTGAAACTTGAGTGACATCTCTTTCACGCATTTTCAGGTGCTGGTTGCGGTTGGATACTTATTTCATCTGGAGTTTTATAGGCCCCGCCACACTCATCATCATGGTAACCAGCTCTGATGCTCTCTAAAAACTACATTCAAAACATTCATGTTCAATGTTGCACACTCTAGTGCTCTCACGTGTGAAAACCCTCAACCAATCCTGTGCTTCTGTTCTTCCTAGCTGAATGTGATCTTCCTGGGAATCGCTCTGTACAAGATGTTCCACCACACTGCCATCCTGAAGCCAGATTCTGGTTGTCTTGACAACATCAAGTAAGCCTGACAGTGAGGCGTTGAGCCTGTGGGATGGGCTCTTTGGAGGGAGGAGCCTTTGATGGGTGGGGCCTGTGGTGGGTGGAGTCTGAAAGGTGGATCTTGCTAGGGGTGGAGCTAGTCGTAGATTTGGTCTATGAGGGGAGTGGCATCTGGTTCTTTGGGGATGAGCCTTTGAAAGGGTGGGCCTGTGGTTGGTGGAGTCTGTGAGGTGAATGTACAGTATATGAAGGGTGAAGCTTGTGGTAGGTGTGGTCTTTGGGAAGGGACCTTTAAAAGGTAAGGCCTGCGGTGGGTGAAATCTTTGAGAGGTGAGGGGTGGAGCCTGAGGGATGGGCTCTTTGATGGGAGGAGTCTTTTAAAGGTGGGGCCTGTTGTGGGGGGAGTCCTTGCACACTGAGTCCAAAATTCATGTACGTTAAAAAATAAATACGACCTCATGTTGTGTCAATTAAGTTTACACACTGCCTCCGAAACTTTCGTTTGTCATTAAAAAAAACAATTGGATCAGGTTAGATTTTCTGCGTTTTTCGCATCCGTAGCAAGCATTTGAGAGGTGTTTTGACAATTCAGTGCCACCGAATGACGAATACAAAAAAACACATTCGAAAATTTCGGACCTTTAGAGAGGTGAGATTATAAGAGAGGTCGAGCATGTGGGTGGACTTGATGAGGGATGTAGCCAGGATCAGGTGGAGTCTATGTGGGTGGACTGTTTGAAAAGGAGCCTGAAAAGTAGGGCTAAGGACCTAGGCATTGGCGTTTATGCTAAAAAAGTAATGTGATCCTTCAAATGCGGTTTTGGTGACCATATATAATTTTAGACCACGTTAATATTAATCTATAGGGGCTTTCGCACCGGATGAACCATTTCATAGTTCCTAGAACTATTGGCGGAAGTACCCGAATTTTGACGTGTTCGCACTGCAGGAACTAGGAATGATTTTAGTTATAGGAACTCCTTTTGGAGGAACTAATTTTAGCTCCTACTTCAGAGTAGGGTCTAAACCAGCACTATAGGAACTATCCGTGACTTTGGTGTATGTTGATTGGCCGAACGCACGCACAACACCAGCACCCACCATTTAAAAAAAAAGCTGTGTAAACACACAGATTATAGCCTATATAACCCAGAGAATGTGAGCAAAATAAATGTCTGCCGTACCATTAAAATAAAAGTCACAACAACAAGCACGGCTTACATCACTTCAGAGTTCCTACTGGCAATGCAACCAGGAAAATGTTCCTAAGGGAACCATTAGTTCTCGGGGAACTACCCTGGTGGCTAGTTTCTAGAACTAAGTTCCTAGAACTACCCGGTCCGAAAGCCCCTTATATTTGCTCAGATCACTTGAGATGATTTTTAATGCCAGGTCTCAACAAAAGTCAAAACATTGCTCAGTTTTTTTGAGCAGCTTGACAACAGCATGTCAAATTCAGACTCGAGCAATGTTGTGAATTTTGAATCACTAACTTTTAGTCCAAACAGCAGTTGTCAGGTAAAAGAACAGAAAGATAGTGTTGTGTTTGAGAAACCTGTTTGGAAACAACCATTACGTCTTGTTTCATGGCACTAATTGTGCAGAAATGACACACTTCAAGTTTATGGACGGAAGAAACATTGGCCCATTGACCATCTACTGAGGAACTCGTATGGCTCATTTATCATATTATTGTCGTAGGTTGAGGTAAAAGTAAAACTGGCACAGGTATCCCACAGTGTGCGTGTGTGTGTCTGTGTATTCTGTGGGGAGGTTGTCGTTACCTGAAGATCTGTGTTGTTTCACAGGAAAGAGCAGCAGACATTCTGCCCAAATTAACCTCCGCACGCACATGAATATTCATCACCGGAGCCACACAGCCACTCAGGAGAGCAGAGCGCTGAAAGGACTATAAATATGCTAATTTATGTCTGTCCCCTTAGATCCAGCATAGTGAGCAGGACAGTGAAATGATGTGTGTGTGCTCAGTTGTTCATGTGTGTGCTTATGTCGATGTGATGCATACTAATCAGACCGTTTGAGTCAGTGATCTTGCAGTATAATTTCTATAGATGGGATGATATTTCACAGTGGTTCACCGCATTTGTGTGTGTGTGTTAAAGGGCCAAACTGGACTAATATGTCCCTTTGTCTATCACAGCTAGAGAATTCTGATGGACACCTGATTGAAGTGCATAAATCCTGACTATGACACATGTACATATGCATTCATGTGTAGAGTTCAACAGTGATCAACAGTGGCCCATTTGCATTGGCCTTGGGTTTCATTCCTGAAGTATTTTTTCCTATTCATTTTCACTACAGGCCTTTCAGAAACATGTTCTCTATAGAGTTCAAAGCCTTGAACCAAATCAACCTTCTCAGAGATGAATCACAGTAATTCAAACATTGAGAGACAAAGGAACAAGACTGTAAACTCGATGTAGACCGACTTTAGGAGAAATGGAATATCAATCAAAGCAAGAATAACCATACACCATAAAACGATTGATTGCATCTCATTAAAGTATAAAATACAATATATTTGACATTGATTACAAGATATTAAAATGCATAAAAGTGTGCTTAATTGAATATGCACTTAAATGGGCAGTTGTAGTGCAGTGTACTTGCAGATAATGTTGAATAAAGAAAGGCCACTTAAAGTGTACTTGTAGTACATGAGTGCACTTTTAAGAAGTGCACTTTGTAATAATGCCAAATTAAAAGCTTTTACTTTTACATGTTAAATCCTTGTTTTAATTATGTTTTGTTGTGATTTAAAGAAGTACACTTATTTTGATGTTGACTCACTACATTTAAATTTAATTGCAATTAATGTGTATTTAAGTGTCCAAAAACAGGGTATGAATAGTCAATTCAGGATTATGTAGTTCTCAAGTTTAGGACCTCATCTTATCTCTGTTTCGAGAGGTTTATGACGATCAATTTCACTGTGGAAGAAACAAATAGGATTTTTACTGCCAGAACCCTGCTGGTGTGCTGTATTCTGAAGGGTTTGTTAGGAATGCTTCGTCATATTCATTTTGAAGGGGACCACATAAAACAGAATCACAACAGCAGAGGTGATGGGTTTGATTAATTCATGAGCAAGGGTCTTATTACAGCCACACATCTCCTCCCTCCATGGGGTCTCAGATTAAATGGGATAATTCTTGTAATCAGACGTTCTATTCATGCTAATAATGAGATAATGACAGTCTCTTGTTAGTAGTTTTCATACTGGGGTGTATTAGTTTGATCTGTAGATGGTTGATTACTTGCTCTAATGAGAGACTGAACAGAAACACTTACAAAACTGTGAGTGCGTTTATTTTTTGGGGTGTGTGAGCAACACTTATTTAACAGTAATGGTATCACAATATACACTGCTTTTCAAATCTTTGGGATCGGTAAGATTTTTTAAGTTTTTGAAACTCTTACCAAGGCTGCATGTATTTGATCCAAAATACAGTAAAAACTGTAATATTGTGAAATATTTGTACTATTTAACTGTTTTCTATTTGAATATTGTAAAATGTGATTTATTCCTGTGATGCAAAAATTATTTTTCAGCATCATTACTCCAGTCTTCAGTGTCACATGATCCTTCAGAAATCATTCTAATATGCTGATTTGCTACTCAAGAAACATTGCTTATTATTATCAATGTTGAATACCGTTGTGCTGCTTCATATTTTTGTGGAAAATGTGATGCTTTTTTTTTTTTTTTCAGGATGCTTTGATAAATAGAAAGAAAAGCATTTATTTGAAATAGAGAACTTTTGTAACATCATAAACGTCTTTACTGTCACTTTTGACAAATTTAATGCATCCTTGCTGAATAAGTATTAATTTAGTAAAAAAAAAACAAACAAAAAAAAACTTACTGACTTCATTTGATAACCATGTTATAATGTCTATTTTGTTAGAGATGAAAAATACAAATGAAGGATAAATCTGACATCAAAAATGCTGCAGATGAGGCTTCACATGGCTTGTGTAATACTTATAAACGTAAAGCTCATATTATTAAACAGTTCTGATCAGATGAGTGACTTTCAAATCTATTTGTAAAATAGATAAATGTTTCACAGTTCCTCCAAAATGAAGATTGAGTTTGAGCTTCATAGTTTTAGGTCTCCATTTACTCACCCTCATGTCATCCCAAACTTGTATGACGTTCTTTCTATTGTGGAACCCAAAAGAAGATACTTTGAAAAATGTCTTGGTGTTTTTTGTCCATACAGTAAAAGTTGGTGGAGTCCAGGGTTGTTTTGGACACCGACTTTTACTGCATGGACAAAAATAGTTGAAACAAATTTTCAGAATATCTTATTTTGTAGATACAGATGAAAAAGTAATACAGGTTTATTTGTAGCGAAACAAAGACTGCATTTTTATTTTTGTCAACTATTCATCACATGGTATCCACTTTATTTCGGTTCGTTTAGGTTTGTGTGAACATCAGTGGTGTTGCTGTTGTTCATTGTCTGATTTATAACAGTCGGCTCTAAGATATAAAAAAAACGATTTAAAAGCGTGTGATGTGATTTATAAGGCTATTTGAAAGGTCGAGTTATTAACCGCAAACCAACCTACGTCCACCCTTGCTCCGCTCACAGAGGTCACGACTTCAACGCCTCAGTTCTGTCACACAACAAATCCAGATATATGCCTTCATTTATGTGTGTGAGACCACCGGCCACAACACTAAACAGTTTTGTGCGTTCGTTCTGCTATTGCACTCCAAATGGTGACGAAACAGCACATATTTGCATTTATAATTTACAGTCTATCTATCTCATCTTGGAAAGTAGACGAATAAATTGATGGCGTCATCTGATTCAAAGGGCTGTTTTTAAATGTTTGACCAATAAAATGTCCACAGATGGACATTTTTTCACCCCCTTAATTAAAAATACCAACTGCAACATTCATTTGGCACATCAAATCCTATTGGACCACTTGATTTAAAGCTATAAAAACAAACATACTTGAGCAGCAAATTAGCATATCCAAGTGATTTCTGAAGGATCATGTGACACTGAAGACTGCATTAATGATGCTGAAAATTCAGCTTTGCATCACAGATTAAATTACATTTAAAAATATTCACATAGAAAACAGTTGTTTTACAGTATAATAATATTTCGCAATATTACAGTTTTTAATGTATTTTTGATTAAATAAATGCAGCCTTTTTGAGCTGAAGAGTCTACTTTCAAAAGCATTAAAAAATCTAATTGACCCCAAATTTGAAAGACTTTTAAGAATGTGTATTAGCATGACATTATTGGTGTTATTTCATGTAGTTACATGTAGCAGGCCAGTAATAAATGTACTTATTAATACATTTATTATTATTTCATTCTCAAGGTTAAGACTACATTTCCATCATTATCAAAAGCCTGAACTACCGGATCAGTAAGGTTTTTCTTTTTTTAAAGAAATTAATACTTTTATTCAGCAAGGATGAATTAAATTGACCAAAAATTACAGTAACAGCATTTATAATGTTGCAAAATATTTGTATAATTTCTAACTAAAGGCTCTTGTCTGTTAAATCCTTTTTAATAAATCCTGCCTAAATGTCATGCGTCTGTAGGTCATACTCGTCATACTATTTCTTGCATCCTAAATTAAATTAAATTCTTAAGACCTAAATTATGCGAATGTTGTGTAACAGCTGTGTAGGGGGTTGTTGCTGCCTCTTTTTAAGTTGCTTTTTATTTGTTCAGTTGCTGTTGCACTTTTCGAAGGAATTATTTTCTGTCTCTCTGTCTTACTCAATCATTTATTTTTTTCTTGTTTTCTGTTGTGTGCGTGTCTGCTGACGTTTGCACAGCTATCGCTTTCATGACGGCTGTGTCATAGTGGAGTGGCACTGGTAAGATCAACCTGTTTCTCCACCGGTCATGTGTCCCTCTGGAGGTCATCTGCTCCTGCCCACTTCTTCCTGTATTTGACGTTTTATGTGTGTGTTTGTGTATACGCGTGTGCGTCCACACTCATCTCTCTCCTTTTACAGATTGTTTTACCGATGATCTACATTGTAAAAAAAAAAAATCTGAATTTTTATTTAGCAAATTTTTGAGTCACACTTTATATTGGGTGTCTTTAACTACCGCGTACTTGCATAAAAATAATAATTGTTAGGTACAATGTACTTACTTGGTTCATGTTGTATTGCAAAACCCTTGTGCTGCTATTGAGGTGGGAAATGGGTAAGGTTAGGGACAGGTTTAGTGGTATGGTTAGGTTTAAGGTTGGGTTAAGATTTAAAGGAATAGTTCACTTAAAAATGAAAATTCTGTCATCATTTACTCACCCTCAAATTGTTTCAAACCTGTATGAATTCCTTTCTTCTGCTGAACATAAAAGAAGATATTTTGAAGATATTTGGTAACCAAACAGTTGATGGACCCAATTGACTACTGTAGTATTTTTTTCCCCTACTATGGAAGTCAGTGGGGTACATCAACTGTTTGGTTACCGACATACCTTATATATATATGTGTGTGTGTGTGTGTGTGTGTGTGTGTGTGTGTGTGTGTGTGTGTGTGTATATACCTTAGCTGTTGCGAAAGGTTTTGAAATTTCACTGGTTCACTGCTATAAGGGCGATTATCTGTGAACTTATTAACAAATGGCTTTTACCTGGTTTTGGATCAGTTTCATGAATTCATTGTAGATCTGTCAGTCAATTAAAAAGTGATTAAACACACTTTTAAAAAAAGAAATTGGAAAACCCATTAAACATTAAAATTTTTAATATATTTTCATGTTGTAGTACATAATGTCACATTGAATCTCCAAATTCATGTAGAAACAACATAGAGATGGTATATTTAAAATATTTGTTTAATTTAATCTTTTTACTAAGTTCACAATGGTTTCATATAGAACCCTAGGGTTCTTGACTCAATTTTAAAGAACCCTTTATGCTAAAAAAGGTTCTATATAAATATAAATGTCATAAATGATTGCATAATACATTCATGTTTAACGGGTTACTTCAATTTTATGTATAAGAGATGTGTAATTTATAAAATTTAATCCAAGTAAAAAATGTATTTAAAAAAATAATTTAAGTAAAACTCCAAAATAATGATCCTTTAAAGGGAACATCTGAAAGGTTCTATATACTATACCTTTTTTTCTAAGAGTGTATGAATGAAGGCCAGTATGACTGATACCATTACCACTAACTGCTACTGATGTTTCTATTCAATGTAGAAAATGAACGCAGGCAAGGTCTGGGTTATAATAAACGATTTTGTTTTCTGCTCCAGATATACACTTTTCAAAATAATATCTCATTTTTAAAATGTAACATTAACATGACAGTAATTTGAAACATAGCCTTTGCAGAAATATAAAGCCAAACATAAATGTGAAAAAAAAAAAAAAAAAAATTAATGACTAGTATTTCCAGTGTCGATTTGCAGCAGTCGTTTTGGTCGACTTGTCTCGCACCAATATGTCATAATCCTCATTTAATGTGCGATACAGGAACAACTCTGGATTGACGTGGGCGGTCTGAGTTTGATCCTTGTGTCATGAGCGATTCCTTTTATTCATTAATCTATGACTCAATTAAACCCACTCAAGACAGACGTGTCTCTGGGTGAAGTTATCACTCAGCACCTTGAGGACATTATTCACATTTCCATCAAGACTTTCTGCCTCAATTACAGCTGCCATTGGGATGCAGATTCGCTGTTGGAGATAGAGTGAGACGATATGACAAATTGCTGCTAATTCTCTTAAACGGTTTTAAAAGCAGTCTCTTTATCATAATTCACGTTAATTTTTCATGTTTAACCCGGGCGATCAGCAGCAGGCTACCTGAGGGAGGAGAGATGTTCAATCGCAGTCTTGTGTTTGTTAAACTACCAGCAGGACGTCTTTAACGCAACCAGTCGCCGCTATCTGCTTCAATTAAACTTCTAATGTGCCCTGGGGTTTTCAGCACGAGTGTGTTTTAGAGCGGGTGAACGAAGGTGCACGAGAATCTGCATAGTGTAGCTTCAGGAAAATAAAAGTAAAAGCATAAGCATAAGAATGAGGTTTCTGGAAAAGAGAGCTGCTTTCTCATATGAGTGTAAGAAATACGGGTTATTATTCCCTCAAGACAAGAGTGAAAAAACAGTGATTAAACACTAGTGAAGACACTTGGACATGAGCGTGAGCTATTTAGGGGTTTTTAATATCCATTTAGTTTGGCACTTTCCACAAATTTATTACGCCTCCCCATGATTTTTATTTTTTTATTTTTTATTCATGCAAATTCAACAAATTCCTGCATTATGTGCAGTAATTTGCGGATCTATAAATTCAGTCAAATTGATTGCAGAGAATTCCATTGTTCAGTTTGGCCTAAACTCATTTGGATGTGTTTAATACACCCTATAATCAGCAATAAAAATAAAATAAAAAAGCAATTCATGTATAGAGTTGTTTTCTTTATTGTTGATACAAATAAAACTACAGTCAAACCAAAATTTATTCAGACACCTTCAACATTTCTCATAGTATCACACTTGATTCGCTATAGTTTAGAAAAAAAAAAACCTCAACGAGTTATCAAATCAGTTTATATTTGACTGGTTTTGGCCATCCTTCTGTTAGACTGTCTCACAAATGAATCAGGTTGAATCGCTGTCAGCTGTTAAATTTAAGTACACAATGAGATCATACCAATTTAGGTCAACCGATTACCAAGCAATGCTTAATTTTGTTCAGTCTGTGGTTTAAAAAGGTCGTATTAGCAATTAAAGAAAAAAACACTTAAGCAAAACATGGTCAGGTCAAAGTGTCTGAATAATTTTTGGTACCAAATATTTATACATTTTACTGGTAGTCCACTCTATGAAGAATTTTTGGGTATAATATGTCACAGTTTACTTTATTTTGCTATCCTCTCTTACATAAATGAGCTATAGTGTCCTGCACCCTCTAGTAAAAAAATATAAAAAATTATATCTGGTGTCTGAATAATTTTTGGTTTGACTGTACATCCAATATTGCCTTCTTCCGTCCAGTTAGTCGTTCTGTAAATTCAATGAATTTCCCTTTGCAACGAGTTTCTGCAGTGCCCTTTAAAATACATTTTGAAATTTGCTCTTGATCTTCACAGAAATATCACACAGAAATGTCACAATCATGTTTTCCAGTCACTCTCAATTATTGACTGAGTTGGTAACATTTATGTATGTGCATAGCCTACATTCTTAAGGTTAAACACTGTCTTGCACTGACTCGTTTGTTGAAAAAGAACATAATTATTTATTTTGATATCCTATTTGTGAAAAGTTATATAATTTACTTTATCAGTTGCATGTTCTTGTAGAAAGTTACATTTCTGTAAATGTATTTAACCATAGTCTGTTAAAAGATCACAACAAAATAAGAATTATCTCATCATGTACTCACCCTCATGTCATACCCGATGTATATGACTTTCTTTCTTCAGATAAACAAAAACAACGATTTTTGGGAAAATAATCAATCTCTGTGAGTCCATATAATGTAAGTGAATGGCTGCCGCTCGGTTGACGCTTGAAAAACCACATAGCAACTGTGCTGGTAATTCATACACGACCCCAGTTGATGAATCGATGTCTTCTAAAGCCAACCGATATGTGTGTGTAAGAAAAATACTAATATTTTTAACTATAAACCATTACGTCACGATTTCTCTGTGTGGTTTTTCAAGCGTCAACCGAGCAACAGCCACTCACTTGCGTTATATGGCTTCAAATTGAAATCTGTGTTTATCGTCTTTAGCTGCTATTACAGCATGTATTACTATTTTGAATTACCTTTTATTTTTAGTTTAATTTTTTATTTCTAATCTTTTATGTTTTAGTAATTTTAGTAATTTGCTTTGTCATTTCTATTAGCTTTTCATTTCTATTTAGCTTTAATTTATTTTTTCAGTTTTAGTCATTTGTGGACTTCAACACAGAGTCCTGCAACGGGTCGGGTACCCGCGGGTATCCGCGGGTACCCGCATAAAAGTGGCTGAAACGGGTGGATTGTGACATTCTTAAAATTCACGGGCGGGGACGCGGGCGGATAATGAACTCCTTGCGGGCGGGTAGCGGATGAAAAATATGTGCAATATTTGTCTAAATTACCAGCATTACACATACGCAAATATGTGTTTTAGTCAGGCCATCCTTAAAAATAATCTTGTTTGCCGTAACCCGACCGACCCTGTCAATTTAGGACCGACCCAATTTAATTTTTTTCTCCCCTTTTAGTCCGACCAAGTTGCGACATTAAATGTCTCTGTACTGTAGGCTAATAGGCCTATGTGTTGAAGCCCAGTCATTAAAAAACGATTTAGTTTCATATTTATGTTTAAATAAAATAATATAATTTGTTTTATATATTTCATGTTGATTATATGAAAAGTGAAAAGCATGAATAAGATAAGATGATCCCGAATATCGTGAGACAAATGGAGTGGGCAGACATGATTTTGACCACTTCATTAAGTTTGTTCAGCCTTTCTTTAAAGTGAATTTCGTTTTGTATTAATTGTATCTTAATTTTAATCAATGTTTCATCTACCAAATTCCGGGATTTAATAAATAAGTAAATATAGCAGGCAGGCAATATAATCAGGACACGGCCGGAGGCGCCCGCGCGTGAACTGATGAATTTAAATGAACCGAAACGCAACGTATAAGCTACTTGCCTCACAGACCTGAGAAATAGAAAGCATGAAATGTGTACTTTTAAACAAAACAATTCAAAACGAAAGAAAACAGACTGTTCTCTGCTTATAATCCGTATGAAATGTGCATTTCTCTCTGGCGCGTTCACTACTGTGAAGATCGCGAGTCAGCATCGTCATCTTTGACACAGAAAACACTTGCTTATTAATAAACAATTGAAATATCTCATTGATATATTTGACATAGGCCTATTAATAATGATTACTTTTCCAAGTTCTTTGTGACAGCTTTTAGGTGCGTTATTGGCAGCGCACCCTTACATGTTGTTACATGAACGCGTCACCTGTGTGGTTTATCGCGGGCACGGGTCGGGTAACGGGCCAAATATTAACGGGTCTGGGCGGGTACGGATTTAATTTTGATATTATCACGGGTGACGGGTCGGATCTGGTGCTGAACTTTGCGGGTACGGGCGGGGGCGGGTCTCCAAAAATGGACCCGTGCAGGACTCTGCTTCAACACTTCTAATTTAAGTTTAATTTGGTAACACTTTTCAATAAGGCTCCATTTATTAACAACATTAGTTAACTACATAGCATGAACAAACAATGAAAACTACTTGTAAAGCATTTATTAATATAATGAATTATTACAATTTAAAGTTGCACCTGTTAATATTATTAAATGGACCTAAGTTACCATGAACTAACATTAAACAGTTGCTTTGTATTATCTAACATTAACAAAGATTAATAAATACTAACACATATATTACCTGTTGTTAATATTAATGTATGAGACCTTATTGTAAAGGGTTACCTTTAATTTTTTGTTTATTATTTATTTTATTTCAGAATTTTTTCAATAAACAAACACTTAAAATGTTAACATTTGCAATAGTTTGAATTATAAAGTAACAACACAGTAAAAAGGATATACTGAATTATAATAATAATTGAACTTGACTATGAACACTCTTTATTCAGGCATCAAGTCGAGTGTTTATGGGCCAATCATGTCCATTAATGCCCCTGTCATTAAGATGGACACTGCAAAATGATGTTTAATAGTCTCCACTTCAATTCCATCAATCATTTATTTAGCTGTGCACCTGGTGTGGTTATTAGACCCAAACTCAGTGTCTGTGTGTGTGTGTGGTAATTACCCCCGACACCTGTGCATCCCTGTAACAGCCTGTGTGTGTTTGTTTGCAATTGGTTGATCTTGTTTATGACTTGTTGTTGGTTTTGTCATTGTTTTTTGCAGAAATTATGTTCTTGTCACTGTTAGAGCTGGGTGATGTATAGAATAGGGCTGCACAATTAATAGTAATAAAACCGAAATAGCAATATTGCTTAGTGTGATTATCAAATTTAAAAAAGGCTGTCATTTAATTCAATTAATATATCCGTTGTGTGTTTTAGAGTGAAGCGCGGCACTGTGTTCATTTACACGCGAACAGCTTATTAACCGCTGGTGTTTTTTCAGTGTCTCAGAGCAGCTCAATTCACAGTAAATGCTGTTCCACTTGAACTCCATCTGTATCTATCTACAGTTTGAGTTGCTTTAATGTGTATTTAAGAATGAAACATGCACCAACCATCTTGCCAAACATGAGATGCACTCCGACAAAAGAGAAGCTACAAAATAAAAATGTGATAGTTTAATGTTTGTAAATGAAATTATGCCCTCCATAAATATTAGTATTGGAATATTACATATGTAATGTAAAATAATAAAAAAAAAAATTTCAGGGAAATATTACAACATTGAGTATTTTATTGAGTTATTTTTAGTATTTTTTTATTTAGTAATAATACTAATAATAATAATAAATATGGCTATACAATAATAATACCAATAATAATTGTAATTATTATTATTATTATTATATTTAATTATTATTATTATTATTATTATTATTATTATTGTATAGCCACGTTGATATATAATCACAAAATGTTGGCCTAGTTGTGCAGACCACAATTAAGCACAGCAAACCTGGATTTTTTTAAATCACTTTTAAAATAGCAATTTCAATTTTTTATCAGAAAAATCTCAATTAGATTTTCTCCCCACATTGTGCAGCCCTAATATAGAACATTTCTGATAAATGATTGTGCTTGTGATATAAAATTGCCTAACATCTTGAATATCTCAATCATTTTAATGCCCTTTTTATTTGTTCATAAAGAGTTTGGTCCTAAAGAGCACCTAGTTTCATAATCCTTCTGTTCATACAAGTATGAGAGCGTAAAGACAGAAATGTTTTTAAATGATTTTAAATGTTGTTAAAGTCAGTAAGTTTTCATAACTCATTTCCAGTTGTTCAATCTCAATATATTTCATATATTACATTTGTTTTAGTAAAAATATGTAGTATATTTCTTACTGTACTGTTTTATTAGTGAAATATAAATGAAATGATTTAATATCACTCAGCCCTAGTTGCTGTTCTGATGAGTTGTATGACGCATATGGACTCATCAAAGCCCATCTGGTTCAATTCCCTTCTATTTTGCTCTCAAGTGTCAATTTTACACACACAATATTTATTCTAATTTTCTGTTGCTTTTCTTTTTTCCGCATTTCATTCTTCAGTTATGAGGATTATGATCCAGAGATTAAGTAAGCAGATCCGTCTTTCCTTCCCTCCAGCTCATATTTCTCTCTCGGCTTGGCTTCATAACTGCAAATAAACCCTCTTCACTCACTTCCTGTTTTTACGTTCTCGTTCGCGGCACAATATGAAGTGCTGTCAATCATTCAAACAGCGTGTGTGTGTGTGTGTGTGTGTGTGTGTTTCTCATTCTCTGCTCGTCACCTTCTCAGTGCCCTTAAAGTTTCCCTTCTGTATTGTGCAGCTCATCCTAAGGTCCGCTTTATGACTTAAGCGGAGGCATTGGAATTCAGGACATGGTCATTTTAACATTCATCTGAAGATGTCAGCGTCTCACTGTGATGGAGAAAACAAACATCTTTCAAAATGCCTTTGAGTCATTATTAAATGAACAATTCCTCAATTCATGAGTCTTGTTAAGTAGAGGTGTGCTGATTTTAGATTCAGGATTCTTTGATGAATAGAACATTCTAAAGAACAGCATTTATTTAAATATGAAATCTTGTGTAAAATTATAACTGTCATTTTGTTTTATTATTTGAATGCTTACTTGCTAAATAAAAGTATTAATTTGTTTCAAAAACAAATTTCACTGACCCCGAACTTTTGAACAGTAGTGTAGTAACACACTGAAAACCACCAAAGACTTTAGATATACAAAGACGCTGCATTCAAATTACTTATGAGAGAAAGTGCAACTCACAATATGGCAGAATAGTCCCGCCTTCTAAATAGCAGAGCCAATCGCTGATTGGTAAAGTCATCGCATCACTGCAGCTGCTTTTAGAAGAACCAGTTGCTATAGACCTTGCGCCAGAGAAACAAGCATGGAGCAATCTTTAGCATTCTTCTGTTTTTGGGTTAGCTCTGTATATTTCTATGGCATCACTGTCGAAGAGTAATTGACTGGTGAAGTGGATTTACTTATTGTAGAGTTTACAAAAGTTATCATGAGCATTCATTTTTTAAGCGGATGTCAAAAAAGATTTCATCAGACGGGGCAGATTTTAAAACGAGTGGTTCATTGATAAATCCGTAAGATCGTTCCTTGAGGCTGTGGAAATACAAACCGGAAGACAGAACTCAACGAGTGCAGCGCAGAAAAGGGGCGGGGCTACCTAAGCAGTGCGTCCGGAATCACTAATATAGGTACTACATTTGAATCTGATCTTACTTTGTGACAGTTAAAAAAGAATGTTCTACATAGAAGGAATGTGTGTATAAATGTAATCTGTATGTGCTACATCCGCCATGTTGCCCTTATCACATGGAGGTTTCACCTCCACTCATAAATCCTCTCCTGTGGCATCATGGGATTGTAAAGTGTCCATCGAACGCGCACTTCAGAATCTCGACTGTTTTTCGAATACTATGTATTTGGACATCCTACTCTGTTGGCATACTGTTTTTTGCATACTGTATTGTATGGAAGTATTCGATTTGGGATGCAGTGAAGGTCTGTAGAAACAGTCAGTGTTCTGAGACACATGCTTTTGACTGCACATGCGCATTGGCAGATCTAGTTTGAAAAATATGCTTTCTTTTTAACGCTATTTGAGCATAAGAAACAATATTCATGGGACTGTTGTTGTCAGGTTTCATTGGTGATTTCAAATATGACATCTAATTGTAATCTTGGTGAACAGCTCTGGATAATTTGATGTTCCTTTTATTAGTGGAAATATTTGTTCTGAAATACAATCTCACTGTATTTATTTATTTTTTTGAAATTATAGTTAATGACAACAGTGTGAAGTTTGTTTGTCCCATTAGTGGTATATTGGATGTTATCCATATGTAAATGCATGTAATTTTTATGTTAAATTGAGCTGCAGTCAGTGGGGTGGATCTGCAGCCCTGCGGGTAAAACAACACATTACAGACTCAACACGTGATCTGTTCAGCTCTCACAAAATGAGGCGACGTGTGCTGAATGTCAGGAAGAGATACAGGAGGGTATTTAAAGGGACAATTCACCTACAAATGACAGTTCTGTCATCATTTACTCCCCTCATGTCACTCCAAACCTGTATGACTTTCTTCCGTAAATAAATGTCTGAGCTCTTTTCTGTTTTTTAAAACACAATATGACCAATTCAACTCCAAAAAGGACCTAATAATAACCGTTAAAGTGGTATAAAAGTGATTTGTGCGCTTTTTTTGAAGTCTTCTGAAGTCACAGATATAAAACAGCATACGTGGGGAAGAAAATTGAGAAAATGGAGTTCACTTTAACTGAAGTCGTATTTAATTTATGTGGAGAGCTTGATAGAAATTTACCAATTTAGGCACTGATCTAGCACTTATGTCTTATATTGCGAGTAATGATTTCTGACCGCATTTTTCTCATTTAATTTCAAGGCTAATTTGCTGTTTGCCTGTGTGTGTGTGTTTCAGATCGTGGGTAATCGGAGCCATAGCACTGCTCTGTTTACTGGGCCTGACCTGGGCGTTCGGGTTGATGTATGTTAACGAGAGTACAGTGATCATGGCGTACCTCTTCACCATCTTTAACTCCCTGCAGGGCATGTTCATCTTCATATTTCACTGCGTCTTGCAGAAGAAGGTTTGGAAAAACATATTCACATACACATATGATACACATATGATACAAACCAGGGCCGTCGCCTGAACATGTGGAAAGTAGGGCGGATTTGTTTTGCTTTGTTTGTTTGTTTGTTTGTTTGTTTGTTTGTTTGTTTCAGATATATAATCTGAAACACTATGGCTATGGATACTTTACAAAGCAGTAATCATCTCAAAATATGCCAAGCAAACAAACACTGCTATTTAGTAAATAATGTCTTTACTATTTTATTTTATTTTATTTTATTTTATTTTATTTTATTTTATTTTATTTTATTTTATTTTATTTTATTTTATTTTATTTTATTTTATTTTATTTTATTTTATTTTATTTTATTTTATTTTATTTTATTTTATTTTATTTTATTTTATTTTAAAGCACATTACAAAAAAGAGATTTCCTGATCTTGACCCCTAACAAGCTGCTTTGGCAACTAACTAAAGTAAAATAGGTTAAAGTACTATAATTGAAATATAGACAAGGCAAGGCAAGTTTATTTATATAGCAAATTTCATACACAAAGGTAAATGTAAAGCACTAATTCAAAGTGCTTTACATAGAAAAGGTATTAAAATACTGTAATTATAAAATAATCACTATATATGCATAAGAAATAATAATAAAAATCGTATTTAACAGTGCTCATTTCAGTAAATGCACCGCTAAACAGATGTGTTTGGAGTCTGGATATAAATTAAAGCTGAATAGAAATATTAAAAAACCAATGACCAAAACACACTAAACAAACTACTAAACCTTAAACAAAAATTATAATGAAAACTCAAAATATAAAAATAAAATCTAATTTGAAATAATAATAAATAGTGTAATAGTAAATAAACTATTTTTAAAAAGCCTATTTAAAACAACACTTCAAACGTTTATGTTCACTCTTAATCCCGTTATGTTTCTCACAAAACAAAACTCTAGAGCAGATGCTAATGGCTAGTACGACAGCGGCGCTTAATACGGTTGTGTTCATAAAGTGGTTTTTTTTTTAGCGTGACAACCCCATTCTATATGTGAAATGGCACCTGCACATTTTCAGGACTCACAACCGCATACTCGACAAACCCGCGCAGAATTAATGGAACCGCACTGAACAACTAGTTGTCTGCCTCGTCATATAATGTGAGAGCCACGGAAAACTGGATAATCACGATGGGTTTAGTTTACTCACGGAGACGGAGAAATGATTTGCATTCATCCTCAGATCCACCGGAGCTGTAGTGGGTGCGAGCTGTGAGGCGTACTCTCAGTACTATCAAACGTACTCTCTGCACTCTGTTACTAAGCATTTAAAGTCCTTGTTGATTTTTTTAAATATCTGATGGATGTACTCACGCCTCGATTTGACTCATTTATTTCATAACTCGCTCAATTATGATAAATCTTCCCAATGTTATGGACATCACCATTTTTGATACTTTCGCTGAATGCGGTTGTGAGTCCGGCACTGCATACTAGTCATTAGCATCTGCTCTAGAGTTTTGGCATTCCAACTCTAAAATGGATTAGCTATAATGTTTTATAATTACATAGAGGCCTGTGCACTACATATTGATACATTTGAGATGATACCAAAGTCATCTCAGTGCAGATCAGTTTTTTTTTGCTCATATATTGATTCAGAATTGGATGTAACTTTTCAGAACTCTTTTCAAATGCTGCCATGTAATACATACTTCATCCAAAATTTACACAACTTTTACACCTTATATCACTTGGGGCGGCACTGGTGACGGTCCTGATACAAACGATGAAACAATGAAAACACAATGGGCCCTATTTTAACGATCTGAAACGCAAGTGTCAAAGCGCAAAGCGCAAGTAACTTTGTGGGCGGGTCTCGGCGCTGTTGCTATTTTCCCGGCGGGATAAATGACTCTTGCGCCAGGCGCAAATCTAAAATGGGTTGGTCTGAAGTAGCTTCATTATTCATAGGTGTGGTTTGGGCGTAACGTGAAATAAACCAATCAGAGCGTCATCTCACATTCCCTTTAAGAGCAGAGGCGCTTTTTCCATAGCGCATTGCTATTGTAACGGCGGATTTGCCAGACGCGCGCCAGGAGCGGTTCACAGCCAAGGAGAGCAACGCTCTCGTCACGGCCGTAAAAGAGAGAAGTTACATTGAAATGGAGAAACCCACCCAAATTAACTTCGGTTAAACAGGCGTATGATAATTTGGGTAAATGTGTAAGCTAGATGTATGCTTTTATAATAAATTATCTATCTATCTATCTATCTATCTATCTATCTATCTATCTATCTATCTATCGTAATAATGTATGATTTGCAAAAATGAAAACTGCTGCTTCTGTGTAGATGAGAGAATCAAGTGTATGCGCGTTGTGCACACGCTACATTGATTACGGCCAAGCATGCGCCCTTAAAATAGCATATGAATAACATGCGCAACGCGCCACTGACTTTAAACTATTTTTTCCTGGTTAGTGGCGCAATTGTTTTCTAAACCTGCAAAATAGCATGAGGGAACGTTTGCGCCGGAACACGCCTCCTCTTTGCGCTGAACCGCCTCCGCGAGCGCAAGTGTATTTCCTAACTTACCGACGTGTGTCTGAGGAGGGAAAAGTCCGCTTTGCGCGGGTGCAAAATAGGAATGATACATGCGTCGGTGTACAAAGTCACTTGCGCTGGGTGCAAGATAGGGCCCAATAAATGGCAGCAGTTGCATAGTTTAATGGCCATAGTGTGTGTGTGGTCCGGATAAACCCTACGTTATGGGGACAAAATGTCCCAACATAGATGGCAATTTCCAAAATCCTTGTTCTTGTTGGGTCATTTTTTGGCCCCCATGAGGAAAACAGCTTGTAAATCATAATAAGTTATGCTTTTTGAAAATGTAAACATGCATACAATTTACTGTGATATGTAGGTTTAGAGGATAGAATATACAATTTGTACAATATAAAAATCATTATTTCTATGGAATGTCCCCATAAAACATGAAAATCCAACGTGTGTGTGTGTTTAGGTACGCAAAGAGTACGGGAAGTGCCTTCGGACTCACTGTTACACTGGGAAGAGTGTGGAGTCGTCTATGGGTTCGGTGAAAAGCTCCTCGTCGCGCGGACCTGGACGATATTCCTCAGCATCACAGGTAGACGAGTAACATACAGTATATACACACACACACACACACACACACACTCACACGTACAGCAACACAAAGCCAAAATGCAATTTTTTGAGTGTCCATGTGTGTGTATTCTCTCACTCTCTCTCTTTGTCTCTTTTTCTTGTTTCTTGTTTTCCTTCTTCTTTCATCACAAGGTTCACCACCCGCCTTGTATGACAAACTCCTCACAGTTACAGTATGAACAAGTAACTATCAGCCCTATAATTTTTCACACTACACACTTGATCAGCTCATCTTAGTGATATGCTGTGTTAGAAGCAACATTTTGTAGATATTTTTGCATGTTTAGCAGTGTGAATGAGTGATTGTTAGGAATGGAATACACTATACTACTTATTATAAAAAAAAATAGCATGTAAAACAGTATGCAATAATAATATTTTCTAACAGGAATATTCTACTGTATATCGTTGTCATATTACTTCCTTATTTTATTTCATTCAGCATATTCTAGTAATTATGAAATTACTTATAAATATGACCTACTTAAGTAGGTAAAAAAAAAAAAAACTCAAAACTAATTGCATTTAATATGAATTTAAACTATAATACATTTTCATTTAATTGCAAAATACAATTAAGCGTGTTTTATATGTTTCATTCGGAATATGGATATTTTGCCATTTTAATCCAATTTGGTCTAAAATGTATTATGAAAATAGATCAAGTAAAATTTTGTAGCAGATATTACTTCCAAGTCACACTGGAATTGTAAGGTCAAGCACATTGCATAATAAGAAGCAGCATTCATTTATTCGTATATGCTTTTTACAATACAGTCTGTTCCAAAACAGTATTTCGCTACAGATTTTGGCAGATACTATATTGTTATATTTATGCACAGTATATATTGCGTCCTGAAAAAAAAGAAAGGTTGACTTTTTAAAATTAACTTAATCCCAGCTCAAATAATTCGATAATATAAAGAGAAAAATTCACAATTTCACATTTCCAATTCTGTCCTTTACCTGAACATAGTTTGCTTTGAAGAGAGCAGTGAAGGGAGGATTTCCATTGTATGCTGTCCTCGTCTCATACAAATCTTTGGCTTTACATATCTGTGCTTTAATATCTCATTTCCATGGTAACGATTTGTCTGGTTATATTATCTCTATGGAGACAAGGTTTCCAATTCGACCTTTAGCCTTTTAGAGGTCATCGGCTGTGATATCAGCAAACATGTAACAAGAATCTGACATGCACCAGAAACACACTTCGCCGACCCGTGACCCGTGTGTGTGTGCGTGTAAATGTCAGCCAGATGAGTAATGTGCTTTAAACAGCTCAACATTTCACGTCCAGAGGATTTTTGTTTTATACTTATTTAAGCTATTTTTTTACTATTATTTTATGTGCTGCAATACATTGTAAGCATTTTAGACAGAATAAACAGTTCATAACTAATAACCTGAAATGGATAGTTCATGCAAAAATTAAAATTCTGTCGTCATTTACTCACACTCATGCCATACCAAACCTGAATGATATTTTGAAGAATGTATACTCTCTAAAACAAAGGATATTTATTGGCATTGATAGTTCCATGAATAACTTTAACATCCATGGAACCTTTCCACTCCTTAAAGGGTACTTTATTGTGGGAAAAAAAGGTTCTTTAGATTATTAAAATGTTCTTTACACTAAGAAAAAAAAAAAGGTTCTTTTAAGAACTGTTGACTGAAAGATTCTTTGGGGTAGCAAAAAAATGGTTCTTCTATGGCACCACTCTTTTGAACCTTTATTTTTAAGAGTTTGAAAACCTATTCAGTTTGATTTATGAATGAATCATTTAGATAAGTTTTGTGTAGCATATTAACTAAATCATTGCAAAGATCCAACTCAAACGAACAGTTCGTTGAAAAATCGGACACAGTTACTCTTTCACAAACTCGAGAGTAAATCATTTAGGTTTGTGCGATTTAATGATGGAATTTCATTTTTGGGTGAACGATTCTTTGAAGCCTCAGTGTAACACTGGATCTGATCATATGAGATATGTGTCTGTGATCAGACAAGTGTTAATTTGTATGACCATAGGAGAACTGGCCCCCTGGCTGAGCCTCATTTTCTCCATTCTGTCACCTGATGGAGTTTTGGTTCCTTGCCACTGTTGCCTATGGCTTGCTTAGTTGGGGACACTTAATATTCAACAATATTATTGATCTGCCTGCATTGACACCATTATATGAGAACTGAACTGAGCTGGACGATGACATCACGGTTTTTTCCAGAGCGGCTGTATAGATAAATTAACTAAATTAATAACTTTTTTACAACAGAAATGAATCAACACTAAGCTGGGCAATGACACTACTTTCTTATAGATCAGCTGTACAGCAGAAACAAACTGTTGCATTATTTTCCTGTTATCACTGTAAAGCTGCTTTGAAACAATCTGTATTGTAAAAAGCGCTATATAAATAAAGGTGACTTGACTTGACTTGACTTGATCATATCGTGTGTGTGAAACTCTGTTGTTCTTCACAGAGCCGAATCCGCCGGATGTGGAATGACACGGTGAGGAAGCAGTCAGAGTCTTCATTCATGGCTGGAGACATCAACAGTTCAGCGACACTCAACAGAGGTACACACACACACACACACACACACACACACACACACACACACACACACACACACACACACTCACACACACGCATGCATGGCTATTATACGATTGCAGGGTATTGCCACCCTTGTGAAAAAAGTGCATATAATTGTACTGAATGTGCACTTGTAGTGCCCTGTAGTCCCCCTCTAGTCAATAATTGTATCCCCTAAAGCTCATCTTTGATCACCAAAAAGACATATTTTAAAGTTTTTTCTTTCATGCCTTAAAATAGCTTGAATGCAACTCTACACCCTTGCCTCATTTAGTATACGCGGTTCTATGAATATGCAAATTAGCCCCGCCTCCACTCACTCACACCAGCTCAGTGATCCACTCGTTGATGATCACATGTTGACGTGATTCGTTACAAGGTAGTTTGTGACATCAGAAACACCAGCGATTTCAAACCGTGTTTTTGAGACTGTCTTTGGTTCACTGCAGTTTTAAGTAGAAAATACTCAAATGGTGTTGACTTATGGATTTGCACATGGTTTGTTTTAAAGCATATTAAAAACACCACATAGACATATAAACAACATTAAAAATTTGATTTTCACCAGAGGGGGACCTTAAAAGTATATTTTTAAAACAGATAATATAATGTTACTGAAATAAAATAGCATTTAAATGTGCTTAAAGAGAAAATACTTTAAATACTTAAGTACACTTTTAAATAAGTGCATTTTGTAATAATGTCAAATTTTAAGTTTTACTTTAAAGTAAACTTTGAATCACTATTTTAATATTTTTTTTGTGCTTTAAAGAAGTACACTTGTTTTGATAATTGTCCCAAGGTCAAGACGCAAACTTTGGGGTGATCGTTCCTTTTCAGTGTTGGCTCCGAAACTCTGGAATAGTTTGCCTTTGCATATTAGAACTGCCTCCACAGTGGTATCTTTTAAATCTTTTTTAAAAACTCATCTTTTTTCTCTGGCTTTCCTGTCTAAACCAAATAGCTGAGCTAGTTGATTGTTTGTTTTATGAGAGTAATTAGTTATTTGCATAATATTGTATAATTGTTTTGTACATTTGCTTTTTGCATGTTTTTACAAATTGTACAGCACATTGGTCAACTACCCGTTGTTTTTAATTGTGCTTTATAAATAAATTACCTTACCTTACCTTACCTTGATGTGTTGACTAACATACTAAAGCACATGTACAGTAAAGTACTTAATTATAATAACTGTAGTGTGTTATTCAATATTATATTTACAGTTAATATATTTTAAATGTTCTAAATTGTACATTAATCGTTACATTACAATATGTAATTACAAATGTATTTAAGTACATGACAGAATTTTCAATAGAAATTATATTAAAGTGTATTTTAGTTTACTATAAATGTTTGTCAGTACATTCAGCTTTAACTTTAACCATATTTTAAAGACAATAGAAGTAATTATAAATGTACACATAAAGATGCACTAAAGTCCCACTGAAGTGGGTCAACATTTTTTTGCATTTAATATACATTTGAACGAATAATTTTTTATTTATTTGCAAATAATATATCATTAAGTTTCTGAAAGCATTACATCCAGTTCACACTTAATTGTATTAAGTATATTAAGCAATAAGTACTCTTTTTAAGTGTATGCTTAAGTGTACTTCTTTTTCTTAAGAGCATTAAACCATGCACACTTTAAATCTGCACTTGGAGAATTCTGCAGACATTTCCATAGATTTCCTCTGATGTTCTGTCATGTACAAAATGTTCACACATTTTGGCTAATTTGATTGTGCTTTCAGCTACCAACAAAGTTTAGTGCTCTCAGCTCTGTTTCAGCATATTTGTATTCATTCCACAGAATTCCAGAACTCAAAATCAGGTCATAAAATCTGAACGAAGGTCTGAACCTTCTGGCATCAAGCAGAATTTAACCAGCGCCTGCAGAATTCCATGTCCCATATAATTGCATGTTTGAAATCAGTGCAGAAAAGATTTCAAAAGATTTTGTGTCTACAGATAAAACTTAAAACTGCGGTTATGTTTCTTTAATGAAGATCTTTCTAATTCTGACATTCAATACATTAAACATTTAAAAGTAAATTTAGTCTCTGAGTTTCTCATTCCATACATCTGCAATGCTAATTTAATTCAGCGAGAATAGTTCAGAAAAAACAGAAAATGAAAATAAGTCGATGTTTATGGCCAGTAAAGTAAAAGTTTAAAAATAAATGAGGTAATTAAACTTTACCAACTTTTGTAAGTAAATGACAGTGTTGAGATAATGAGAGAGTAAAAGAAAGAAAACCAAGTCCTTCAAGTTAAACTTAAAACTGTTTTAATAATTGTTAGCATAATGTAATGGATCTCTTTTCATTTACATTTAGATTACATTTATGTTCCTTTAAAGTCTTTGTATATTGGGTAAATAAGAGGTAAACAGGTGGATGAGGATTTAATTAGTGTAGAGTACGGCGTATCTTAAAACGAAACATTTCCATTTGAGTGAAATGACAGCAATAAGCTGCAGGCCTCAATAATGCAGAGCGTCGAGCCGTCAGAGCTCAGACAGTTCATTCCCTCAGTGAAAGCACTGCGATTGGAGAGGACAGAACAGCAGATGCTTTCAAACATCTCAGGCTAATTCACACCATCCAGTCAAGAGACATAAAAGACACTGGAGAGCAGGAAACTGCAGAACCGCGCTGCTTTTAGTGGAAGGAAATGAGGCACTTTCCACAAATAGCATAAAGAATAGGGACATAAAATGTCAAAAAAAAAATTCTCAACAAAGGGTCAGTGAATTGTTGAGCTTGACAAATGCACTCAAGTCAAAAATAGGTAAACGGAATGAGGTTGTCAATGTCAGTGTCATTTTAGTATCATTGAGATACTATTATAGTTTAATATATAAATATAAATAAATATATATATATATATATATATATATATATATATATATATATATATATATTAATATATTATTATTATTAATTTTAGTTTTAGTCTAGTTTTAGTTTTGTTGTGTCATTTTTATTTGTTTATTTTTCAATATGTCTATTGTTTTTATTGCACACATTTTTTATTTCAGTTTTAGTTGTAGTCGTTTTTTTATTTAGTTTAGTACAAATAAATGAAAATGATAAATGTTGCTTTTGGCAACTAGCTTTGGCAACTTTTCTACAATTAATTACATTAAATAAATTCTCTAAATTATGTTCTATACATTTATTGTAGGATAAACTCAAGAAGCTGTATTTGATGTTTAAAAATAACCTGAATTTGTGGAAAGTGTCTTCAAACCATTAAAAAAATGTCAATAGATGCTCACAGACTTAAGTTTTATTTTTGAAAAATGACAATGCAGGACCCGTTTTTCCAGTCGAATGATAATTTGTCAGATTTAGCTCACTTATGAGAGCAATTTTGTTCTTAAACTCATACAAACCTGTGAGAATTAGAATGAAGATCTGCTCTGAGTCGTTCTGAATTTCAGATGCCTCTATAAAGTTGATTTCCCTCTGTCTGTCTCTCTCAGTCTCTGTTCCTGTTCTGATCAGTGAGACGCTAATGTTCTGTTATGATGATGGATTGACCCTCTCTAGAGAGAGGAAGTGTCACAATGGAAATAATTAGGCACTTAACCCAGATGTGTGTGTGTGTGTGTGTGTGTGTGTGTGTGTGTGTGTGTGTGTGTGTGTGTGTGTGTGTGTGTGTGTGTGTGTGTGTGTGTGTGTGTGTGTGTGTGTGTGTGTGTGTGTGTGTGTGTGTGTGTGTGTGTGTGTGTGTGTGACACTCCATCACTCATGCTGCTCAGAGCTGACAGATGTATTAAACAAAGACGAGGAAGAGTGTGTGAGGGACATACAGAGAAACCACAACACTCATCAAGATACACACACGTTTGGGTCACCCGCCTGTCATAGGACAGATTACAGTCTGAGAGACACTAGACTATTCAATTAAATACATGAAGCTAATTATAATAACTACAGACTAACTCTACCTTTAACTCTTTCCACACCAGCATTTTATCTTTAAGTTTGTAAGCCAGTGCCAGCATTTTTATCATATGTAAGCAAAATAAAGAACAGAGCCTCTGCTTTAAAAAAAGAAAAGAAAAAGAAATCTAGTTTAATTTCTTTCTTTTTTTTTATCAACACTTGAATGTGGGCAAGTTAAAAGGTAGATGAAGTAGATCGAGTCCATCTACACCCCCACAGCTTGTACAGTCGTAAACCTCTTTTCATTTCATTCAGTAATGTTAGGCAGTTTTGATTTACATGCTGTTGATTGTTTCGTGATCATGTTAGCTTACTTGTGCGTTCTATCCGCTCCTTCTGGTTTATGCATATCGTTTTCTTCGCTTGTTTTTAGATCCAGAGATTCTGTAGTATTTGAGAAGATGTGTAACAGCACCCCCTATATAACAGTGAAAACATGTATTGCTGAAAAAACTTGTCAATGGCAGGAGTTAAAAGTTAAAGGTATAGCGGAGGATCTTTCCAAATTTTAGATAAGACCCGCCCTCTCCACTTTTTGAAAAGTTTGATTGATTCACCAGAATGATTGACAATTAGGAGGACCAATAGTTTAGACTACCCACCAGGAAGTAAAACATCCTCCGCTATACCTTTAACATTTTAAAACCAGTGTTGGGCAAGTTACTCAAAAAAAAAAAGTTATTAATTACTATCTACAGCTTCAACGGTGTGATTAGATTACTATACTAATTACTCTCTCTAAAAAAGTACTGGATAACTTACTACTTATTACTTTCTAAATCAGATATCAACTTTGACCAGTTGAAAAATACAAGGATAGACATGAAACTGCACTTTTGATTATTTCAAATAAACAATGTACAATTGCATAAATTATTCTTAAACTGACAAAAGTGTTTAAAGGGAGAAGGTTACATCAAAAATATACATTTTAATGTTTTTTTTATACATGCTGATTTCAAATCCACTGTTGTTTTATACAGAATTATTCTATAGTATATATAGTATTTATTTTAATTACATCAGAAGTAACTAATAAAATGATAGAAAAAATTAAGTGTAATCCCTTACTTTACTTTTTTAAGGGAAACGTAATTAAATTACAGTTGGATTACTTAGCAATTAATTACACCCAACACTTTTTAAAACCTTAGGTGTTTTAGGACTGCCTATTTAAATATCTAATAGAAATAAATAATTTGGAGTTTATAGCTTTTTTTAAAGGAAAAGAAAAACAAGAAATAAATGCAACAGTTGTGTTTGGAACTTTGTGTGAAAGCCACACACAGAATATATGCGTGTAGGACACTTTTTAAGTTGCTGATCTTTACTACATTTTTCTATTCTTTAAAATGCATCCAAATGCTTAAAGAAACAATTGATGAAAATGTAATTATGGTTGCACTTCCATTTACAGTATGTGCACTTACAGCACTTAGACTTACAGCAGAAAGAGCAGAGTTATATAAAGTAACAATATGGGTTAAGGAAGTAATATAAGGTAGCAATAGGGGTATTATTAGTTATTGGCCAGTATTAAAATGAAAATTATAATAGTTCATAAAATGTATATGCAAAACCGTAAAGTGCTACCATAATACTTTGATTGTAATCATACAAGATGTCTTCCGCTGATTTTTCACGTTTCTGTGTAATATTATTTAACACATTTTTAACTGCATTTAAAAATAAATATCATTACATATTTTCAATTAAAGGTTTGTCAATTTGTGTAACCATTTCCACTGCAAAACAAAAGATGCATTTAAACCTCAACCTCAACCCCTCTCTCTCTCTCTCTCTCTCTCTCTCTCTCTCTCTCTCTCTCTCTCTCTCTCTCTCTCTCTGTGTCATATATCTGAAGGTGCTTATCTCAGTGTTCAGCATATGATTTTCAGAGGTGTATAATTAGCCGACAGTATAATATACGTGCCTACACTGATAATCGCAACCAAACCTCTGTTTAATAAATGAGCTCATATTGTACATGATTTTAAATGGAGAATCAAACAGAAAGTCTTACTGAGTGGGTTAAAAACTGAGAGCTGGGCTGAAAGGATTAGACTCTTATTGTTAAATAAAAGCATCATCAAATTAGCTAAATATTTATTAAACAAACATTCAAGAGGCGGGAGATGTAGAACTCGGGTGAAAATCGGGTAATCCAATTTTGTGGAAATCGGTGCACACAGGTTCTGTATTAGCCTGCCAAGAGATTATGCATAATAATAGGAACACAGCTCACCGCAGGCAATTTCAATCCAACAGTAATTGTCTTAAAAGTGAAGAAGATGGAGGAGAATTTATTACAAAAGCTGTTCTTTAAAGGGGATGAATTTTGAGGATGAACTTCTTGGAGAGATACAACTTGTCAGCTAATGTGTGTTAACAGCCTTTCAGATTGGTTCTGTCTTTAAATTCATTCCCAAAATTCATTCATGCTACAAATTATAAACACCCTATGAAATGGTTTGATGGGCACAGTTTTATTTTCTGTGCTACAGGAAGTTTGGGTGGGATATAACAAAGGGGGTGTCCCTTTTTTAAATAGCCACTATCCTTTTATTTTCATCATAACCTTTTTTGCTAGTCAGGTGTTCAGTTGGTTATATTAGGAGGAGGGACAATCTCAGTCTTATGGAAGTCTATTTCTGCCACATAAGAAAAAAATCATGCTTTGGTAAAATCACAAATATGAGATATAGTTGTGGCGAGCAGGACGAGACGGAGGGCCCTCCGCCTCGTCCTGCTCTCCACATTGTGAGATGTGTCATTATGAGATCAAGTTAAAATTATGACGTAAAAAGTACAAATTTAGATACTTAGTCAAAATTATGACATGCTAAGTCAAAATCGTAAGTGTATGTATTTTAAGTTATAATTATGAGATAAAATCTAAATTGTGAGATAATTATTAAATAAAAACTATGTTTTTGTCATGATTGACTTTTAATCTCATAACATTGACTTGTGTCTTAATCTCATAATTGTGTCTTTCTATGTCATAGTTATGACTTGGGTCATACTTTACCAAATCATGATTTTTCTTTCTTGCTATGCTATGTAGTGGAAATGGGCTTCATACATTTGAAATAAAATCTATACACCCAAAGTACAAGATGAGTCTTCAACATGTTTTGGTCGTTGTAGCAGTAAAATAGTAAATGGACCCTATTTTAACGATCTGAAACGCAAGTGTCAAGCGCAAAGCGCAAGTAACTTTGTGGGCGGGTCTCGGCGCTGTTGCTGTTATACCGGCGGGATAAATGACTCTTACGCCCGACGCAAATCTAAAATGGGTTGGTCTGAAGTAGCTTCATTATTCATAGGTGTGGTTTGGGCGTAACGTGAAATAAACCAATCAGAGCGTCATCTCACATTCCCTTTAAGAGCAGACGTGCTTTTTCCATAGCGGATTGCTATTGTAACGGCGGATTTGCCAGGCGCGCGCCAGGAGCGGTTCACAGCCAAGGAGAGCAACGCTCTCGTCACGGCCGTAAAAGAGAGAAGTTACATTGAAATGGAGAAACCCACCCAAATTAACTTCGGTTAAACAGGCGTATGATAATTTGGGTAAATGTGTAAGCTAGATGTATGCTTTTATAATAAATTGTCTATCTATCTATCTATCTATCTATCTATCTATCTATCTATCTATCGTAATAATGTATGATTTGCAAAAATGAAAACCGCAGTTTCTGTGTAGATGAGAGAATCAAAGTGCGCGTTGTGCACACGCTACATTGATTACGGCCAAGCATGTGCCCTTAAAATAGCATATGAATAACATGCGCAACGCGCCACTGACTTTAAACTATTTTTTCCTGGTTAGTGGCGCAATTGTTTTCTAAACCTGCAAAATAGCATGAAGGAACGTTTGCGCCGGAACACGCCTCCTCTTTGCGCTGGACCGCCCCCGGGAGCGCAAGTGTATTTCCTAACTTACCGACGTGCGTCTGTGGAGGGAAAATTCCGCTTTGTGCGGGTGCAAAATAGGAATGATACATGCGTCGGTGTACAAAGTCACTTGCGCTGGGTGCAAGATAGGGCCCAATATGTATCTCTGCTAAAGTACTGTTTTGACAACTTTTAAATTAACAGAAAAAAAGTAGAAAAAAAAAGGGATAAACTCAGTGGCCGACTATATTTAACCCCACTAAGAGATGGTCCATTTTATCCAGGTACAGGTCTCTTCCACAGATTTGCATTGGCTCTGATGAGATTAGAATGCTAACATTGGTCGAATGTTCTTGCTTTTTTCTGTGGCTGCTGATGAGACGCCTGTATAATAACAATGCTAACATTGTTGCTGCATTCGTTTGATCTTCTCTGTGTGTTCTTCTCTCCATCTGTGTGGCTGCATCAGGTGCCATGGCCAATCACCTCATCCCAAACTCTCTGCTGCGCTCACACGCCTCTAACAACCCCTATAACACCTTACTGGGCGAATCATCAGTCTATAACAACCCCACTCTCAGCATGTACAACGCTCAAGGTGTGCTGCATTCTTCCGTTGCTTTAACTTCCTGTGCACTAACTGTGTGGGTGTGTGTGTTTGGGAGGAAAGGGCTCCGCTATGTGGCTTCAAGCTGAACGTGTCTGCGATCATCTTTGTCTTCTGTCTTGTATGGTCTGTAGTAACAAGGTTCCCAATGAAAAATGAGTTCATAAAGCTGAAATAATCATAGTAACTAATGGCTACATTTTGCGGCACTACGAAATGCGACTCATTAGTGCCTAATCGTAGAATAAAATCAAATCGCCCACTCTTGGAGACACATCGCACTAATGTGTCTCATGCAGATTGGTTTTGACAGCTGCACTAGACTTGATGCAACTAAAAACAATGAATGCGCAGTCAGTAAGACTTCACTCATCCACAGTCCAGAAATCTACCATGCCTTCATCCTGCAACGCTCGCAGGAGGGCGGGCATTTCAGAACAAGCATGGGATAATGACTTTTTCTAGACAGAAATGCGAAATCAAACTTTAATCATGCATGAGTGCTGAATCACAAGACAAAACCATCCACTCTTTTAAAAGCATTTCAGTCTAATGTTTCTCAGGCAAAAGGGTTTGGACAGTAATGCATGACGTTTCTATTACCTGTCACAGCACTGATGCAACTGAAAACAAAAAAATGCGCTCCTTGCATACAAAACACTCAGTAAGAATTCATACACCTAAAGACTAGAAATCTACCATGCACTCATGCTGCAATGCTCTCAGGAGGCCTAGTTCAGGACGAGTATGGGATAATGACTTTTTGGGCCTGTTTACACCTGGTCACTTAATGCCTTTTCTCTGATTGGATAGCTATCCGATCGTAAAAAGACCAGGTGTAAATGTCCTTGGAAACTGACGAATTTAAATCTGATCACTCAAACCACTTCAGGAGGTGGTCTGAGAAGCATTCTAGATGGAACTGGGCAACTGTAAATGCATCTGGTTGCTGAAGCCACATTTTTTAAATTTACTCCTCCCAAAATGAAAAGAAAAAAAGTGGTAGAGCGTGTTATACCTACGGACGCTTGTTTCTGCCACAGAATAAAACATTTTAAAAGATAATTGCGACTTTTTAGCTCACAATTGCGAGTTTACATCTCGCAATTCTGACTTTATTTCTCAGAATTGCGAGATGTAAAAGTCAGAATTGCGTGATACAAACTCACAAATGCGAGTCATATAGTCAGAATTGCGAGAAAAAAAGTCAGAATCGCGACTTTATATCACGCAATTCTGACTTTATATCACGCAATTCTGACTTTTTAACTCTCAATTCTGACTTTAAGTTCAAGTTCACTTTATTTATATAGCACATTTACAACAGCCTTAGGCTGAACAAAGTGCTTTACAGAACAACCAGCAAAACAGTATCAGACTCAAATCTAAAATAGTGAAACAGGAGTAGCAAAGCAGTGTCAGACTCAAATATAGAATGGAAATACAGGAGTGGCAAAACAGTATCAGACTCAAATATAAAAATAGTAAAACCAACCTAAGAATAGAGATCAATATGCTAAAGAAAACAGGTAGGTTTTTAACAGAGACTTGAAAACAGACAGAGTAGGGGCCGTTCTAATCTCTTGAGGCAGGGTTTTCCAGAGTCGCGACCCTGCCACCGCAAATGCACGCTCCCCTCTACGCTTGAGTCTAACGCGAGGGACTACCAGCAGAGCCTGGTCATAGGATCTTAGGCTTCTGGAAGGAGTGTAAGGATGAACAAGTTCAGATAGATAGGCAGGAGCTAAGTTATGTAGAGATTTAAAAACAAAAAGTAGAATTTTAAAATCTATTCTCTGTCGAACTGGCAGCCAGTGTAGAGATTTGAGAATTGGAGAGATGTGGTCATATTTGCGACACTTATGAATAAGTCTGGCCGCAGCATTTTGGACTAACTGAAGACGAGCAATTTGTTATACCGTAATATAAGGAATTGCAGTAATCTAGCCGAGACGTGATGGATTAACAGCCATTTCCAGAGTTTTCGGAGTGAGAAAGCCTTTGATTTTAGACAGTAGATGAAGATGGTAGAAACTGGAACTGATTACGGATTAAATGTGTTTGTCAAATTTTAAAGGCTGGTCAACAAGAACACCTAATTTCCGTATTTAAAAGCCGATAGATTCTCTAAATCAGGGCTTATACACTGAGAATTTTCATTTGGGCCGAAAACAATGACCTCAGTCTTGTCTTCATTTAGAAAGAGGAAAATATATCACACAATTATGACTTTATATCATATATCAAAAAAAGTCAGAATTGTGAGATAAGAAGTCGCAATTACCTTTTTTAATTTTTATTCTGTGGCGGAAACAAGCTTCCATATATACCAGCTCCAGGTAGCCATATATTACAAACTAAGTTCGCTTCCTGAAGCTCAACACACAATAATCTTCATTAAAAATAGTGAAATTAGCTGATGATAAATAAAATGCAGCTCATTTATGTTGCTTTTGTTGATGTGAACTCCGTTAAATTTGAAAATAGTGCAGGAATTTATATTAGTTTTGCAGAGACAAATTGATATGGCCAAGTGTGAATGGAACAGATTTAACAAATGGGATATTTATCCAATCATTAAAAATGCATGAAGTGTCCAGGTGTAAACAGGCCCTTTCATGTAGAAGAAATACGAATGCAACTTTACACATGAATTAATGCCGAATCACAAGATGAAATCAGCAAAGGCAGTCTAATGCGTCTCATTCAGAAGGGTCTGGACTGTGACACTAGCTTTTTTTGTGGCATTTCACAGCACTAATAAGAATATGCTTCTGTAGGGCTGCATGCAAAAACGTCAGTTTTCATAGCAAGACTTCATACGTCCAGCACGTTCTTTTAGTACAGGAATTTACTGCACTCTCATGTTGAGATGCTCGCAGGAGGCCTGGCTTCTCCTGTTAGCAAAAACGCATCCCTGCACGCAGCTGTCTCACTCTTGTCTCTTCCTGTCTGTCTGTTGCACTGGTGATCTGTTTTCCCCCCGTCACCACCTGTTAGTGCCACCTTCACTAATGCAGAGATCAGAAAGAATTCAAAAGGCTCTAGAGACAGAGAGACAGACGTGTTTCTGGGCAACGTCAGTGGGGAGGGGCGAGCGCAGGATAACAACCTCTTCATCTACGTTGACAACATTGTAGCGACCTTGAAATCTAATATCAATAAAAGCCCTGAAATTACGAATAGATCCCAGGCCACTTTTAATGTTCCTCTTTAGCCCGATCAATAACTCTCTTACCGAATACAAGTCTGACTGTGGAACCACGTTCGGAGCGAAGCGCGCCGCTAATGGAGACAGAAGCCCATTTCGGCGCCCTCCAGACATTCAGGGTCTTTAAAGCACAATTTTATGGCATTTACATGTGCATCCTGGGATTGCGAGGAGACGCGGGGGTGTGTGTCTGTATTTGAGAGGTGAAACGATGGGGTTGAGCGTAACCATTTACCTGCGCTTCATTAATCTGTGTGCATGTTCTATTTGAGCGGTCACTGTGAATGCTTACCTGTACCTTTTTCTCTTTCCTTTTTCCATGCTGTCCTTTAAGAGCCCTACAGAGAGACAAGTATGGGAGTCAAACTAAACATTGCTTACCAAATGTAATTTCCCTTAACATTATTACTCTTTTCTTAAAACTATAGTAAGCGACATTCTGCTAAGAGATGTTTAAGTCAATATTCTAATCAGAGAGCACTCTCAACCTCATTAAAATGAAAACCTAATTTTCTCGTCCCTTCATCAACGTAAAGTGATGCTTTTGTTAAAATAGAAGCTGAGTGGACAATTTGGTGTTTTGCAACCCAGGTCTTTTTCCCCCCAATTAAAATTTGCATATTTGTCGAAGCCACTGATAAGTAAAACAAATGTTATTTTATGTTCAAATGGTTTATCTAAAAATTGGCAAACAAGAAAGTGCTCCCACATTTTGTTTTTTAGAGTGTGGGAGAGTGTTAAATTTAACGTCAAGATGCTGATAATATGCTAAATTTAATGAATGTAGAAATCTATAGGCGGAGAAGCTGCTCTCTCTCTGTACCTGATGATATATGAGTGTTATATAAAGGCCAGCATGATTTGGTTTGTCAAAAGCTTTTACATGCCAAGCGTCTGCTTTAGCTGTTGTGTATTGTTGTGTGTTTGTGCATTGTGTTTTTGTTGTGTTTGCTGGCTTTGCAATTGGTTTGAGTGTTCTTTGATATGTGGGAAAATTGAGGAATGCTAATTTATAGCCAAAGACATGTTTGACTGGTAAGTCCATTTTCACAGGATTAGCTGGCAAGTTTTAGAGTTTTAAACCTTACATCAGCCTTGAACCCATGACGAATCCAATCAAGATACCATTCATTTGGAAGCTCAATTAATATTCGCCCCAGGGACGAAGAGTTTCAAGGTTTTTCAGTTTGTTTCTGCGAGCGGTTCTGCATGTTGGTCTTATTATGTACGCCAGGCGCAAGTGTTTTTAATTACTCTTCTCCTTGACTCTCCATCTTGCAGAGGGAATCCTGAACAATGCCCGGGATACAAGTGCCATGGATACTCTACCACTGAATGGTAACCATGGCAACAGCTACAGCTTGGCCAGCGCCGATTACATGAGCGACTGCGTGCAAATCATCGACCGCACGTACAATGTACACAAAGAGACCACGCTGGAGAAACGGATCCTGAAAGAGCTCACCTCCAACTACCTGCCCACCTACCTGAACAACCACGACCGCACGGCCGAGCACGGACGCAACCTCATGAACAAGTTGGTGAACGAAGTCAGCAATGGAGGCGGGGTGAAAGATTCGCCCATGCTGCCCGTTAACCTTGCGTTGGGCTTGGACAGCTCGCCATCTTTCCTGCCCGAGGACAGTCTAGGGCTAGAGCTGATCAGGGAGGAGTCCAATGCACCTTTGCTTCCGCCACCACGCCACGTCCAGCCTCTCCCCACCACGTTCAGCTCAGCCTCTTCATTACGACGGCGCCTTCCGCAAGAAAACAGCGAGAGTTTCTTCCCTCTGCTGACAGAGGAGCAAACGGAAGAGACTCCATCCCCGCAGAGAGACTCGCTCTACACCAGCATGCCCACGCTGCCTGACCCAGAGCGCACCGACACGCATTCGCTGCCCCACGGTGGCGACACGCACACGCTTCCCAGGACCGGGGAGCCAGACGAAGTGTACTATAAGAGCATGCCCAACTTGGGCTCACGCAACCATCTGCACCAGCTTCATAGCTACTACCAGCTGGGCCGCGGCAGCAGCGACGGCTTTATCATTCCGCCCAAAGATGAGCTTTCGCCCGAAGAAATGCCGCAGGAGCCCGCACACATGGTCACCAGCCTATAGAGGGTGCCGAACATCATGCATTCTGCTGTGCTCATCCTCATTGCCCAATAACATCTCGAGCTCTACGTGCTCTTCTACGTTTCCGTACCGTTCTGTCGTCCACAGTTGTTCACTTTTGCTTCTACGTGTCTGCAGAAAAATTAACTGCACCAAAAAACCTTGGGAGGCGATTTTGTATTCTGTTCAGGAAAGGATTATGGGTACTCTTGCTTGTTGAGGAACGAAAGTTGGCATTGTTTTGATTCTATTGGTCGTGCACATCTACTTGAAGGGAAAACGGACCCAAAACTGGATTTGATGTATAACCTTGCAGGGAGTACGAGACTTTGAAGGGTTTTTCACTCTCAGCGGCCCCGAAGGAATACAAATAACTGCCAAAAACATTGTTAGTAGCTCAGTGCATCCAGTCAACACCAATCAAGTCTGAAACAATGTGACTCGGAAACTATTTTAATACCTTCTGTATCCATATTTGCTTTTTAAATATGTTTCTTCTTCTCATGTGGTAAAAAAGCAGCACATTTTGCTGCAACAGAGAACAATGCCGAAGAAGGACGACTCCACCATTTCTGTTCTTTGCTGTATTAATAACAAATATTGAAAAGCGTGGGAAGAACTAATACTGGAGAATTCTACAATATTTCTATGTAAATGTACAGACACTAGTGTTACACAGGATAGTGCTTATTCTGTTCCTACGCCTTCCGCTTCCGTAACCATGGTGATTTCAGACCATTTCCTTTCTCTCCTGATGGTCTTGTCCTCAACACGACAGGTTTTGATCCCTCACTCTTTTTTTAATTATATCTTTTACATTCATGTCTTCATTTCAGTATGAATAATGGCAAGTAGAAAAAGAAAAAAAACACAGAATAGACAAAAAAAAAAAACATTTTTCCTCATTCTGTTTGATTTATAGACACCAGTTTGTAGATGAAGAAAGGTGCCCAACATTGAAAATATGTTGCCATTTTGTGGTAGAGCAATGAGAATCGCAGTATATGATCAACAGAAGCCTTTTTCATTCAGAGAGAGCGAGACTTTGACAGAGATTCACACAAGACACTTTTTTTTATTTCAGAGATCCACATTTAGAATGAGAGAAACTTAAAAAAATATCTTCTTTTGGCTTTTTTTTTCTGGTGGAGAATGAATGTTTATTTATTAAACTGAGAGGGGGGGGGGGGGGGGGGAGTACAAACTATTCTGCAAAACTGCTAGAGGTGAAATGATTGCGGCACATTAAATGTTTTATCACAAATATGATTATTAATTTTATTTATTCTTTTGTTTATCCATTTTTTGTTTCTCCTGTGGTTGAATGACCTCTCACTAATATTTGTTGTAACAGTGAAACTTGTTTGCCAACAAATAAATGACTGACAGAGTGAAGCCGAGAGTTGCTGGCTGTGTACGTTTTCTGCAACAACACGTCTCTGATGGCTTTCTTCGATTAGGGGCTCTTTTGACATAAAACCTTGAAAAATAATATTGCTTTATAATTAAATTCTCGAATAGTAACTCATTTGGTAATAGTTCCTTATAAAGGCACTTTGAGATCATGATTTACATTTGCATTTACATTTATTCAAGGACAATTCATAATATTACTAGCAGAAGCAATTAATATATCTCCATTTCAGTCATAACCAAACAAATTTTATGGAAAAACTCACCAAAACACTTGGTGTGATGGTAATGACAGCAGTATTGGGGGTGCAAAAAATGCAAACGTAAAAAAAAAATTCGAATGAAAATACGATTTTCCAAGGGGAGAGTAGAAGTTCCCTTATTCTAACCATTTGTATATAATTTTTAAAGAGGGAAAGTTAAAAAGTCTGGGTAGGGGACAACCCCAAAATACAGAAAGTCTTGTAAATTCAACATCTACACTCTTAAGAATGAGTAAAGAAAAAGATTTTAAAGTTTTAAATTATATCTTTACAGACTATGCTTTAAAACTAGAATGAGTTTCTCATCCATGCAACTGTATGTTAAGCAAACCAACAATGACAATGTGCGCATGTCCCAATCCATGACAACCTTCCTTCCATTAAAGTGTGTATGGAGTCTATAAACCGTGTGCCTGTATGCTAGTCAACTTTTAATGCATGTCTGCCAAGCTACTAAATAAGATTCATTCTCCTTCATGATGATGGTATTTAAATATAAATCGGATATGTTGGATAAGCAAAAAGAGAAAACACGTTTTGAAATGTGTTGCTCTTTAAGGAAAATACAAGATGCTAGAAACTAGGATGGCAAGTTGCCATGGATACAGAATTATTTCGCAGCTCTAGACAGAACAATTTTTTTATTGAGTTATAGATGAGTCCTTGAAATACTTGAGGTACAATGAACATTAAAACATCTTTCAGGAACATTTCATTCATTCGTTCTTGTGGCCATAGAGTCGGTACATCCACTCTGAAATAGTAATATTTGATGGATTACTTGAGAAAAATAATTCCAACCACTGCATAAAAATTGTCAGGAACAATACATCGAAAATTAAATACTGTAATATAAATTTGTCATTTACTCACCCTTATGTTATGTGGAACACACAAGGTAAATGTTTCTTGCAAAAACAATATTTTAAAAAATGTATTTTTCATAAGGATGTTTTTGAATGTATGCTAATTTAATTCTAAAAAGTTTCAGTTATGACAATCATGTATGTTTGGCTGGTGCTTTTGAAGTGTTTTGAATTTTGCACTGTAACACTACACACACTCTCACTTACTCTCTCACACACTCCATATTATTAATGAGTCATAACAGCAGCTCATAACAGGCGAAATGCCAATATGCCTACACAGCAGTCCAGGTCACGCAAACAGACACAGACACACTGCACAATTTATGGAAATCGGATTTGGAAGTCTGGAGGAGCTCGTATTTACAAAATATCAGTACTAAATGTGTCTTCAGCTGCTTGGACTTTAATGTTCTGGGAGTTGATTTTTATGGAAACTAACATTTTAACTTCAGACTTTTTGATAGTCTTAGAAACTTTTATTAACTCTATTTATTTGGGCTATTTTTCAAATGCCTTCCAAGTAGATTTTATTGTTTTAACCTTCTTTCAGGGACTTCTTTTAGATTTTCATTCTTTAAATGAAATTTTTGTCCTTCTATCTATCTATATATATATATATTTCACACATCACATACATCATATTTCATCTCAAGCTCTCAACTGATGCTTCTGTTTCCTTGGTAATCTTTTAATTTTGGCAGGAATGACCAACTATTGAACAGTTGCAATTATTGATGATAATACTAAGAATGTTTCTTGAGTAGCAAATCAGCATATTATAATGATTTCTGAAGGGTCATGTGAGACTAGAGCAATGAAAATTCAGCTTTGCATCACAGGAATAAATTACATTTCACAATATGTTCACATAGAAAACAGTTGTTTTAAACTTTAATACTATTTCACAACATTACTGTTTTGGGGGTATTTTTGATCAAATAAATGAAGCCTTGGTGAGCCGAAGAGACTTCTTTCAAAAACATTTGAAAAATAAAAAAGATTATTGCAATATATGCACAAAAAAAAAAAAATTCCTGCCGGTCCTCCGCTTCAGGGAATCGAAAACGAGGCGAAAATAGCAGTTTTCACATCGGTTTTCAGAGAACGCACGCTGCTCTGTCTGCCCCACAGGCTTATGGTCAGGCAGTGCTCACGTCCGCACATCGAGAATCGTTTCGACCACACCCTGCCGGAGAGCCGCTTCAGGGGATCGAGATCGAATCTCGAATAATACCCGAAGTCAGTCTCGAGGGGCTGGTTCCCTTAGTGGAATATTTCAAAGCATGGCAAGACCTGCCAAATATTTCTCCTTGGGTCCTGCGCACAACAGAGAAGGGTTACAGGCTGCAGTTCGATTCCACCCACCGAAATTCAACAGGTTGGTGTGGACTGCAGTCGACCCAGTGCAGGGTCGGGTATTGGAACAGGAAGTAAACTCCCTGCTGGTAAAGAAGGCCATAGAGCGTGTTCCTCCGCCGGTCAAGCAGTCCAGGTTCTAAAGCCGCTACTTCATAGTTCCCAAGAAGGATGTAGGGTTGCGCTAATTTTAGATATAAGGCATTTGAATCGGTCTCTGAGGAGATTCAGGTTCAATATGCTTACTTCGCTCACTACGTTTGCCAAATGCATGGATGCAGCTCTAGCTCCGCTGAGGCTTCAGCGTATCAGGGTACTCAATTATATTGAAGACTGATTTATTATGGCCCAGTCACAAGAGCTGGCAGTTCAGCATCGAGATGTCGTCCTTGCCCACATCCAGAGCCTGGGGTTGAGACTCAACACGAAAAAAGCATGTTAGCACCAGCCTAGAGAACCACGTTCCTGGGAGTGGAGTGGGACTCGGTCACAATGCAGGCACAATTGTCTCCTGCATGGATCGAGTCCATCCTGGCCATGGTGACCAGTATAAAGCTAGGCCAAGCCATAACTGTAAAACATTTTCAGAAAGTGTTAGGGTTCATGGCAGCAGCGTCCAACTTCATTCCATTCGGCCTGCTGCACATGAGGGCCCTGCAGTGGTGGTTGAAAACCAAGGGGTTTTCCCCAAGGGGGAACCCGTTCCGCATGATCAGGGTTACGCGCAGATGCCTTAGTTCCCTATATCTGTGGAAAAAAGCTTGGTTTCTGTCCGAAGGCCCCATGCTGGGAGCGTCATGTCGCCGGAAAGCCGCTTCAACAGACACCTCCCTCACGGGCTGGGGAGGGGTCATGGATGGCAGTCAAGTCAAGTCAAGTTTATTTGTATAGCGCTTTTCACAATACAGATTGTATCAAAGCAGCTTCACAGTATTAAATTAAAATAATACAACAAAGTTTGTTTCAAGAGGAATTTATTGATTGATAAAATTAAATTAAATATCCCCAAAATATCCCCAACTGAGCAAGCCAAAGGCAACAGTGGCAAGGAACCGAAAAACTTCATCAAGTGACCTAATGGTGTCCTAAAACTCCATCAGGTGACCTAATGGAGAAAAAAAACCTTGGGAGAACCCAGGCTCAGTCGGGGGCCAGTTCTCCTCTGGCATTTATGAGCTAGAGGCCGGATTGTAGTTTGAACTGTAGGATTATATGAATGCCTGGCTGAAGAGATGCGACTTTAATCTAGTTTTAAACTGGGAGAGCGAGTCTGAGCAACGAACAGTATCAGGAAGACTATTCCAGAGTTTTGGAGCCAAATGTGAGAATGCTCTCCCTCCTTTGGTGGTTCTGGATATCCTAGGTATGACCAAAAGCCTTGAATTTAGTGATCTTAAAGAGCGCGATGGATTATAGGGTGATAAAAGATCCGTTAAATAGACTGGAGCTAAGCCGTTTAGGGCTTTATAGGTCAGTAGCAATACCTTGTAATTAATACGGAACTTTATAGGTAACCAATGCAGTGATGATAAAATCGGTGTTATATGATCATATTTTCTTGATCTAGTAAGAACTCTAGCGGCGGCATTTTGGACTAACTGTAGCTTGTTTATTGAGGATGCAGGACAACCAGCTAGTAAAGCATTACAGTAATCCAGTCTCGAGGTCATGAATGCATGAACTAACTTTTCTGCATCAGAAACTGATAGCATATTACGTAGCTTAGCAATGTTTCTAAGGTGGAAAAATGCTGTTTTTGTAACATATGAAATATGATTTTCAAAAGACAGGTTGCAATCGAGTATAACACCCAGGTCTTTTACTGTAGAGGATAAAGTAACAGGACATCCTATGATGTTAAAGTTGTATTGTGCGAGGTTTTGTGGGCGGTTTTTTGAACCGATAAGTATTACCTCTGTCTTGTCTGGATTTAATAAAAGAAAATTACGGGTCATCCAATCTTTTATATCTTTAACACACTCTGTCAATTTGGAAAATTTTGCGTTTTCATCCGGCCGTGATGAAATATATATTTGAGTGTCATCAGCATAACAATGGAAACTAATTCCATGTTTCCTTATAATATTTCCAAGTGGCATCATATATATTGAAAATAACAGAGGGCCTAACACAGATCCCTGCGGCACTCCATAGTTTACTGGAGTTATGATCGATTTTTCTCCATTTAAATAGACAAAATGGTAGCGGTCAGATAGGTATGATTTGAACCAGCTTAGTGCTTGTCCTTGAACACCAGTATAATTTTGTAGTCGATCTAAGAGTAATGTATGATCTATAGTATCGAACGCAGCACTAAGATCAAGTAAAACTAGTATTGAGATACAGCCTTGGTCAGAAGCTAAAAGTAAATCATTTGTGATTTTAACGAGCGCAGTTTCAGTGCTATGATGCGGTCTGAATCCAGACTGAAACTTTTCATAGATCTCATTTTGTTGCAAGAAAGAGCCCAGTTGAGCGGACACCACTTTTTCTAATATTTTAGACATAAATGGAAGATTTGAAATGGGTCTATAATTTGCTAGATTATTATGATCTAATTGTGGTTTCTTAATGAGAGGTTTTATAACTGCCAGTTTAAATGTTCTTGGAACATGACCTAAAGATAAAGACGAGTTAATAATATTGAGGAGAGGATCTTCCACTACAGGTAACACTTCTTTCAGTAGTTTAGTTGGTATAGGATCTAATAAACATGTTGTTGTTTTAGATGAAGTGATAAGTTTATTTAACTCTTTTTGTTCTATAGTTGTAAAGCACTGTAATTGTTCTTTCGGGGTGATAATTGAAGCTGAATTATAAGGCGCGATTGAAGATTGAACGTTTACAATTGTGGTTCTGATGCTTTCTATTTTCTCAGTGAAGAAGTTCATGAAATCATTACTACTGAACTGTAACGGGATATTTTGTTCGGGTGACGTCTGTTTATTTGTTAGTCTAGCCACGGTGTTAAATAAAAACCTTGGATTGTTTTGGTTGTTTTCTATTAGTTTGCGGAGGTGCTCAGCCCTGGCCGCTTTTAGGGCCTTTTTATAACGTGACATACTGTCTTTCCACGCGATTCTAAAGACCTCTAAATTAGTTTGTTTCCATTTACGCTCTAAAATACGCGTTTCTCTCTTTAAAACATGCGTAGTATTGTTATACCATGGTGCTTTATTTTTCTCTCTGACCTTTTTTAATTTAATAGGTGCAACCACATCTAATGTTCTAGAGAGAATGGTGCTCATAGTGCTAGTTAGTTCTTCTAGTTCATCTGTTTGTTTGGGTTCAGGCAGCAGCTGAGACAGATTAGATAAGCAATTTGAGAAATTATCTATGGTGGATGGGAGGATTGTTCTGCCTGGTTGATAACGCGACGCCGCATGACATATTACAGCAGTACGTAATATGCAAGTTACCATGTAGTGATCAGTGACTTCATCACTTTGTGGAATGATATCTATATCGGTTGGATCGGTTCCATGTGATATAATTAAATCGAGTGTATGATTAAGACGATGTGTTGGTCCGGTGACGTTTTGCTTGACCCCAAATGAATTTAATAAATCTGTAAACGCAGCTCCTAACGCATCATTTGGATTATCTACGTGTATGTTAAAATCTCCAACAATTAATGCTTTATCGACATTGACTAATAGGTCTGAGAGAAAATCTGCAAACTCTTTTAGGAAATCAGCGTAAGGCCCTGGCGGTCTATATACGGTAGCCAAGGCTAGAGATAATAGGGATGTTTTTCTAACATCTAAGAGCGTAACATTTAGTACAAGTACTTCAAATGAAATAAACTTATAACCCGTTTTCTGGGTAACATTTAGAATATCTTTATAAATGGTTGCAACACCTCCGCCACGACCAATCAGACGGGGCTCATGCTTATAACAGTATCCAGGAGGAGTAGACTCATTAATACCGAAATAATCATTTGGTTTAAGCCAGGTTTCAGTAAGGCAAAGTATATCGAAGCTATTATCTGTGACTATTTCATTTACAATAACTGCCTTAGGTGTGAGTGATCTAATGTTTAGAAGACCTAGCTTTAGAAATAGTTTTTGTTTACTAATAGCAACATTTTCTGTTTTAATAACAATTAGATTTTTCCTAGATCCTGCATTAGATTTATTATTTGATCTCACTAAACGAGGAATAGACACGGTTTCTATGCAATGTTCTACACTAGTATTTATATCAGTTGAATTGGTGCAGCAGAGACTATGATTTGGACTTTTGGTTACTAGTCAAAGGGTATTTAACATTTTGGAGATGTTATCTGACAGAAGATCCGCTCCGAATCTGCTTGGGTGTAAGCCATCAGCACGGAAAAGCCTAGGACGCTCCCAAAACAGATTCCAATTATTTACAAAGAGCAGTTTCTGCTCATTGCACCATGACATTAACCATTCATTTAGCGCAAATAATCTGCTGAACTTTTCATGCCCTAGTCGGTACGTGGGAAGCGGTCCTGACACAATGATCGTTGTTTCAGGCGATGTGCTGCGTACCGTATCGATTAGATTCCTGAAGTCTTTCTTCAGAATCTCCGTCTGGCGCAGCCTGATGTCGTTCACTCCCGCGTGCAGGACCACAGTTCCGACGCGCTCGTCACCGTTCAGGATCTCGGGAACGCGAGCAGCGATTTCAGAAACACGAGCACCAGGAAAGCAGTGACTTTGCACCTTACTTTTACCTAACGTAGCGTGTACATGCCGAACGATGGAATCGCCGATGATCACAGCATCGCGTTCTGTTTCGCGTAGAGGGGAGAAGCGGTTTTGTGTCGATAACTCGAAAACCGGGAGGGTCGGAGAAAGTCTTGGTCTAAACCTGACTCGCGTCTTCCGCTGCGGAACCACCCAGGCTTCGTGGTGGCGTGTTGGAGCCGGAGTGAACGAGACCATGGCTGATTTCGACCGATGCTGAGGAACGCACGGAGTAGACGCGGTCGGAGTCAGCGGGTTAGTAACGTTAAACACTGATTTGTGTGCATCGGCGCGTGATGTTTCAAGAGCCAAACACCGGTCTCTCAGCTCGGCCTGTCTCAATAAAAGGTTGTGGATCTGTTTCTCAACAGCTTCCAGCTCAGACTGCAGTGCGTGAAGCTCAAATGTGTCCTCACCTGCACCAAGCGGTAGACTACTTACATCTGATATATTCGCCATTTTAACAGATGGACAGTGAGTTAGCAACGAAGCTACCAGTGATGCTATCAATATTAATACTAATTTATATTATAAGTTTGTTTGTAAGTGAGTGTGGAGAAGACGCGTTCAGCCGTGATCCACGGACGTAACCTTTAAGAGTATGCAGCGTTGGATCACTAATAGGCTTGAGACGCGTCTGCTCAACAGTCCGCGTTGTAACTATGAGCTATTTTTAGGTTTTTTAGTGGTAGGGGTGTAGAGTAGACGCACGATAGGCGAAAAAAATAAAAAATAAAAATGTTTGTTTATAAGTGAGTGTGGAGAAGACGCGTTCAGCCGTGATCCACGGACGTAACCTTTAAGAGTATGCAGCGTTGGATCACTAATAGGCTTGAGACGCGTCTGCTCAACAGTCCGCGTTTTAACAATGAGGTTTGAGCAGTAACATTAGTGCTTCTCAGTGAGGAAAAGTAGAAAATGTTCGTTGTAAGCGAGTTTAAAGAGAAAAATCAAGAATTATAAATCAAATCGATAGAGCTCCAAAAACAACAACGCATTCAGACGCAACGCATGATAATAACAGAACAAGACATTACTCACCGTGTTTGTTGAGTGTTTCTTACTCACCTGAGCTTTTCTGAACTCAAAGGCGCGAGCGCGCGAGAGAAAATAAATAAATAAAAATAGCTGAGCGCACACGGGTGGCGCGTTTACAGGCTAGCGAATTACTAGCGTGTTGTGCTAGTAGTAACGTAAGCTAGCGATGTCAGGGTTGGGTAAGCTGTATTTAGTAGTAATATAAACAACTAGAAATTGTAGTAAATGATGGTTCAAAACAAGGAAATACGAGGCTAAGACGGAGCTTACAGCACCGAAGCAGACACACTCACAGCAGGCAGCGAGAAAAATCAAGAATTATAAATCAAATCGATAGAGCTCCAAAAACAACAACGTATTCAGACGCGACGCATGATAATAACAGGACAAGACATTACTCACCGTGTTTGTTGAGTGTTTCTTACTCACCTGAGCTTTTATGAACTCAAAGGCGCGAGCGCGCGAGAGAAAATAAATAAATAAAAATAGCTGCGCGCACACGGGTGGCGCGCGTTTACAGGCTAGCGAATTACTAGCGTGCTGTGCTAGTAGTAACGGAAGCTAGCGATGTTGGGTAAGCTGTATTTAGTAGTAGTATAAACAACTAGAAATTGTAGTAGATGATGGTTCAAAACAAGGAAAATACGAGGCTAAGACGGAGCTTACAGCACAGAGCAAACACACTCACAGCAGGCAGCGAGGCAGACAGGAGCAATGACCTATGACCTGTCTGCCCCAGACAGGGCAGACTCCCCGCATCAGCCATGCGGGGAGACATCAGGCAGTGCTCTGAGGAGCTTCTTCCCAGACCTCAGGGGTCAGTGGTCTCCTACTTGATTCATCACGGGGTTCTGAGATTGTGCCCTCTATGCAGATTGGTGCATCAGATCCTCCTGTGGTCCCAGGGGAAATTGTAATCTCTTTTAGAGCAGATATCCTGTCATGGCAGGGGCTGAGGCTCGGGGTATGGAGACTTCCCACCGAGGTGGTGAAGTCGAAATGTGAGAGGTTCGGCCCAGTGGAAGTGGATTTGTTTGTGTCTCGAGGGACGTCCCACTGTCCACTGTGGTTTTCTCTCACTCATCCAGCCCCATTTGGGTTGGATGCCATGGTACAGACGTGGCCGAGGCTACGCCTGTATGCTTTTTTTCTGGAGAAGATCCGTCGTGACGGGATCAGCCTACTTCTAGTGGCCCTATACTGGCCGGCCCGGGTATGGTTTTTAGACATCATAGCACTCCTGGCAGAGGCCAGCCTCTGTGGAGAGATCTGCTTCCACAGGCCAGGGGCTCAATATTCATCCTCGACCAGACCTGGGGAAACTTTGGGCATGGCCCCTGAGGGGGCTCAGTACCAAGAGGCTGGCCTGTCAGCTGGAGTGTTTAAGACCATACTGAGTTCCAAAGCTCTTTCCATGAGGAGATTGTATGGCCTAAAGTGGAATGTGTTTCCACTTGGTGTAGAGAGCGTGAGGTGGACCCAGTGGGCTTCAGTGCTGGAGCTCCTCCAAGATCACTTCTCAGCTGGTCTTACACCATCCACACTCAAGGTGTACGTGGTTGCCATTGCGGCTTTCCACGCTCCTCTGGGTGATGGGCCTCTGGGGAGACATCAGCTGGTCGTACGTTTCCTCCGTGGGGTTCGGAGGATGAGACCTGCGGCTCGTACCAGAGTTCCCACATGGGACCTGGCAGTTCGAGGCCCCCTTCAAACCTCTGGAGTTGGTTGAGGCCAAGAACCTTCCCTCAAGGTATCTATTTTATTAGCCATTACTTCTCTGAGGAGAGTAGGAGATCTTCAGGTGCTCTCTATATCTCATAGGTGCCTGGAGTTTGCTCCAGATGACATTAAGGCTAACTTGCATCCCAGGCCGGGCTATGCGCCTAAAGTGCCATCTAATGTGGCACGGCCTACAGTTCTGCAGGATTTTCATCCTCCACCTCACGTGACGGCGGATGAAGAACGACTTCATTTGCTCTGCCCTGTCAGAGCTCTCAAGATTTATTTCCAGAGGTCTTCTTCATGGCGGAAGTCAGACCAGTTGCTAGTGTGCTTTGGGTCGCCCAAGAAGGGGCTTCCCGCATCCAAACAGACCATCAGTAACTGGGTCGTTCAGGCTATCTCAATGGCCTATCAGGTGCACAGCTTGCTTTCACCTTTGGCCGTGAGGGCTCATTCAAACAGAGGCATGGCGTCCTCTAGAGCCCTCCTTTCAGGGGCCCCGATCCAAGAAGTGTGCGATGCAGCAGGAATGGCCACCCCTTATACTTTTTATCAGATTCTATAGCCTAGACATTCCTTCTACACCAGGCACTCTAGTGCTCTCTTCCTAAGTGTGCCTGTGCGCAGCTTCACACTGGGACAGGCAGGGCTCATTGTAGCATAGTGGGTACTCGTTTCCCAAAGTGTCGTAATAGACGCAGTTCGAGTTCCCTTGAATGGGAACGTCTCGGGTTACGACTGTAACCCTTGTTCCCTGAGAAGGGAACGAGACACTGCGTCCCTCTGCCATGACTTCCCCTGCCTGGGAGCAACTTGCTTCATCGCAGAAGCTAACTCTGTTGTGTGCCCGCGTCCCTTTGTAGCTTACGTGTATGCCGTCACGTTACGTCATGACGCAGCACCAATCAGGATTGGATTAGTTTCATTCATACTTCAGATGCATTACGCTAAGGGCGTTCCCCAAAGTGGCGTGTCGATGCAGTGTCTCGTTCCCTTCTCAGGGAACAAGGGTTACAGTTGTAACCCGAGACGTTTCTTTTGAACAACCAATTTTCAAGATTTGATCCAATACAATTCAAATTACTTTTGAAAAACTGGGCCCTGGATCTAATGGCTAGCGGAAGACAAAAGAGATAATTGGTCTTACAATTTGATATTACCATCACACACTCAAGGACACGGTATATAACATGTCACATTGGCTAATTTTGCAACAGCTTTAAACCCTCTGGGGTCGTCGGTCGCGCTGGCGAGACCAGCTCGCTTTTTTCTTATCAGTGCAAAAGAGACTCAAAATTCTCGGTTGATTTTGATCTTACATATAAGTGTTATACATCATTCAAAACTGTTAAAGCTGCTGTCGGCAAGTCTGGCAGATTGAGGGGACTTAGCCAAAATGTTTAATGTTTACAACTCTCGTGCCCCTCCCGTACTACCACCGAGCACCCTCCCATCGAGTTTGTGCTCGTCAGTGCATGTGCACCAGATTTTCTGTGAACGCGCCCATCTCTTCAGCATCAATCAACACCAAGCATACTTAGATTACTTACATAACACTCAGAAATAAAGTCAATGGTTGATAAAGCACAATTACCTGTCGAGAAGAAATGTGGCAAGTTCTGCATCCTGCTTGAACCATTTGAAATCCCGTAACTTAGATCCCTCCACCTTTCAAATGCCGGTCCGATGTTGATCCTGGTTTTATTAGGGTCGCAGTCACTTTCTTTCTTTGTTTCCTTCTTTTTTACAGGTGTTTTCTTTTCCTTGGTTGTTTTGGACCTCCTAGCTCTGGTTGTTAACTGAGGAATTGGAAGCTTGTTAGTATATTTTCTCTCCGCCATCACGCTTCGTACAATCCAACACACCTGCGAACTTCAGCCGTGTGCATGTGATATTGTAACGTGTGCTGGGGGAGGGGGGATCTGTGGCGTGTGCACGACCTGTGATTGACAGTCAGATCTCACACAACCCTGATTGGACCAGAAGAACCGGGAGCGGTGGATTTTTGCAAAACAAATAACAGGCTCCAGGTGGAGGTAGAAGAGCAGGGGTTTTTTTTTTTCTAAAACCGGCTGATTTATGTTGTTCTGTCGGAGCATAGTGTCGGTTTCAGTGAATATGATAAAAAAAAAATGTTGCCGACTGCATCTGTAACTCAGCGAATGCTTTCCACACTGACATGAGACATATGTCTTTACAAAGCTTGAAGTCTCTATTTTTAAATTATGTAAATCATATCAAAAACAAATATTCTCCGTTTAAGTAATCCATATGAAAGCAACGAGAGGTAGTTTCTCAAGCGCGTGCTCATTAGCTCTAATGTGACCACACCCACACGCGCATGAGCTGTTCACATGCATATCATCCATGTGCGCCCTCATTACCTCAAAAACAAAGAATCAGAGACTTCAGTACTCCTCTGCTTTTCATCAAGTTTGAAAGACACGTTGTGTTTGTGCTGTGCTGTTTACCTTGGATTTACCTCAGAAGAATTAGAAGAATGTGATTTGAAGATGAGAAAAAGATTTTTAAGAAGGTAAGAAATTTCCACTCATAACAGTAAGCATGTTATTGTTGCATAACATTTACATTGTTGCTACTAGTTAAACTGGTGCCAGGCTAAAATGTATGTATATATGTGACCCTGGATCACAAAACCAGTCATAAGTCGCACGGTATATTTGTGGCAATAGCCAACAAAACATTGTATGGGTCAAAATTATCGATTTTTCTTTTATGTCAAAAATCATTTACTTAATATACTTAATGCATATTAAGTAAAGATCATGTTCCATGAAGATATTTTGTACATTTCCTACCATAAATATATAAAACATTTATTTTTGTGAGTGAATGCAGCACAATCGCCAACATAAATGCACAACTTTAAAGGCGATTTTCTCAATGTTTCGATTTTTCTGCACCCTCATATTCCAGATTTTCAATAGTTGTATCTCAGACAAATATTGTCCTATCCTAACAAACCATACATCAATGGAAAGCTTATTTATTCAGCTTTCATATGATGTATACATCTCAATTTCATAAAATTGACCCATGTGACTGGTTTTCTAAACTAAACAAACATACATACATACATACATACATACATGCATAGGTAAAATGGTGAGTGATATGGAACCGGAAGCAGGAAATGGAACTATGGAAAAGATCTATTTAACCACGAAAGGAACCATCAGCTTATCATTTTCAGAGCACCTCATTAAATTGATACTTGCATGGTCGGTGCTGTGGACACAATTCTTGAAGTGGTTGAAAATTGAGTTCGTTGATGGGTCCGTGAGTGTCAAATGTCACTGTACAAGTTGCAATCGTTTTCTTCTCTGCTGGATGGAGAAGATATGTTGAACTTGCATGGTTATTTTGACGCTGTTCTCATGGCTGGAGTGAAGATTGTGGCCTGCAGGCTCTGGGCCGGCAGGACACACAGAGCAAATGGTGGGAGTTGCGATGGACTTCGTCCGCATTGAATGAAGACATTGAACTCCTGAGGTTGTCCTTGATGCTGTTGTAGATGAGAGAGTCCTCTCTCTCCTGAGTGAGCACATGGCTGTGGTGAGTCGAAGCCTGCTGCCCTGGGGCCTGCCGAGGTCACGCTGGACAGCACGGCATCCTGAACGTACCGAGAAGCCAAGAGTTGATCGTTGCAAGAGTGATGGTAAGGTTACAGTTTTCTTCTTGGTTGGATTGAAGAAAAGACAGTCTGACTCCTTTTGGAGCGTGAAAGGATGGCAGGCGGTGCTCACGGCCTGCTGGGGCCCTTGGGTCCCCTCAGTATCAACTTGAAGAAGCAGCAGTTGAGGCCAGAAGAGAAGAGAGAGCAGGGTCACTGTGGATTTTTCTCTAATAAAGCCTGAGTAAGGCCCCACCTCTCCGGGTTTGCTTGACCAATGAAAAGGGTGGAATTTCAGAGCGGGAAGATTCCTCTGTGGTTAATTTATGAGTCTTTGTTCTAAGCTTGCTCATTTGCATTGGCAGCTGGATTGGTTGTTGGATGACGAAACTAAGAAAGATTCTTGTAATACTAATATGTTGCACAGCTATCGGCAGATCATGTACACAATCATTTCGATCTTCAAAGTATCAATTTATAGAGACCAAACATGGTATGCGTGAGGTTACGTTGACCGTTGGTTCTATAATAAAATACATAGTATCAAAGAGATAATAGTATCAACAGATAATAGTATTAAAAGACACAACACAAGACAGTAAATCATTCACAAAATGTTCTGGAATGCATGTTAATTTCATGTTAATCAGTTCATCGATAAATGAATGCAGGAAAGTCTGTTCTGATGTCTGTAGGTTTTGTGAGCAGGGGCCCTGTTCACATTGCTAAGAGTCATAAAACCAACTTATCTGATCGTGGTCATGGTAACCAAGACCTTCTCGCCCTGTTTGGGGGGATGAGGCCACAGATCCCAGAGTGAGTTATAAATATAATTTGTTAACCTATAACAAATACTTGTGTCTGACTGGTCTCAGTCGTTACATGTATATAGAGAGAAACATGTTGAAATGTGAACTATAGACAGGTAGGCAACCTTTCAATGCTAAATTTATATACATGTACAACACAAGGATGTTTTTATGTTCAATAAAAAAACACAGCATGATATAAAAGTAGGCTAGAATGAGTGTTTACTCTAATATGGTGAATATTATAATGTTGTAACGAATCTAGCTCAAATGATATATGGAATCAATAATGATGAATCGGGGTTATGATTCATTTACTTCGCATACAGAGTTAATACAATTATTGAAGCTGAAAAATAGATCAATTGTATATATCAATAACCCATCACAATTAATTATAATTTAATCATTAATATATCAACGGTCCATTCTTCAGATCATTTATCAGAATAACTTTTAATGGAAATTAATGTAATTATCAAACAGTCGTTTGTCCAGCAAACGGCCGTAAGATTAACCCATCAATTTCTCAACAAAAATTATCTCATTCTTATAATTCGAAGAAGGCTATTTTCTGGCCACGAAAATCACCTTCCTGTTCTTATAAAATTTAGGTTACTGAAATAGTAACAAATTGTAAAGCTTTGTAGCTTTAGATCGTAACGCTTCAGGGACTTTGAAATGTTGAGCAAACAGAAGCAATCAGGGATATATGGTTTTAATAAATGAAACTACGGATACATGATGTGACTACAGTTAAACACGGAATATATATATACAACAGAATAATGGCAGTAAACAATGAAAGAGAATGAGAATGAGAGAGTGAGAGGAATTGAGAGAGATCACAGAGTGATCACAGTAGGCTATGGCAAAATCACAGTGTGATATCGTTCATATAAATCACTACCACATGAATTGGGTTGAAGTTAATACTTTACTTTCAGTTTGCAACAGTTACAGCAACAGACATAAACACTCTATGCTTCCCGCATGGCACATCTTCTTCAGCGAACTTTTCCAAGATAGAACACAACAACTTAAGCCTGGTTCACACGGCAGGATAATTAGGCCGATTTTAGCCCCGATTCAGCCCTTCCGACAATCTTAAGGATGCTCCGATTATCGTAAAATAATCTGATCAGATATTCCTGCCGTGTGTGGTGTGTTAAGGCTGCTCTCGTCTGCTCGGAAGGACGTCGGGACCGCTCCGATCTCAAATCGGGGATATCCAACATGTTGGATTTATTTGGCCCGATTTCTTCTCGTGTGTGGTGTCCCCCGAGCACGCAGCCTGTGGACTGTGGAGTGTAGCCAATCAGAAAGCGAGGTGACGAGGCGGCGAGGAAACTCCGGGAAATATAATCAAAACAGCCGGCGGCATGGCGCACCAGAAAGTCCGGTGGACGTCAGAGATCATCGCCTTTTCTTTTGATAACGTTTTTTTCCGGTTAAAAACAAACTACAAACTATTGCCACTGCTTCGTCCGCCATGATTGTTTACTCTGAAGTCACGTTTGATCTCGAGGTATTTTGCACTATTTCCCGTCTGATCTGGGAATGCTCGGGAGTCAAATCGGTTTGTGTGTGATGTGTTGATTTTGCCGTGTGGCTGCGCACCACACACTGTATGACCAAAACTGTTAGACCCGTGATTTTTTATCCCCGTGTGTGGGGTCTCTCAGGTTTGGAAAATCGGCCGACAATTTTAAAATCGTCCCGTGTGAACCAGGCTTAAGATACACAAATGACACCTAGTGGTTACTCCAGGATACTACATCCCCTCCTCCTTAAGCTATCAATTGGTTTTTATATTAATATTATTACAACCAATATCACCGACTAAATACCACTAACATTACTTACAGAATATAACACATAACAACCACATTCTTAATATCTTATTGATTAACTTTTTTTTTTTTTTTTTTTTTTTAACTCGTCAACAACTATCAGTTATATTGCATTGATTGTCTTTTACTGACTTGACTTATGCAACATAGTCTTTCAAGTGAGCTGGAGAACGTCTCTCTCTTGCAGACCTTCACAGATTTGTAGGTTGGTTAGTCTCTTTTTCTACAACAGTCAATTCTAGCGATTGTTCTTTCTCAAGGGCAGACATCTCCTTGTCTGCAGGTGCATTGACAACATCTGCACTAGGCAATGCAGAAGTGTCACCATCCTGTTCATTCTCTGTGGGTAGTACAGTCTCAAGCATCTCGTCTGTACTGCGATTTCTTATTTGGTCCACATGTCTTTTCACAGTTTGGCCATGCCCCAGAGCAGTCTTGTATGAAAGAGGTCCTGTACAACATTCCACTACTGCAGGAATCCATTTGGGTCCACCAGTATAGTTCCTCACATACACTGAATCTCCAACTTCAAAACTTCTGAGTTTGCAACTTTTGTCATGGCCTTCTTTTTGTTTCTGCTGTTTTTTTAGAACTTTGGACTTCACATCAGGAATGAGTAAGTCAAATGTGGATCTCAACTTCCGTGACATTAGCATTTGAGCAGGTGATAACCCAGTTGTTGCATGAGGAGTGATTCTATAATTAAACAAGAATCTTGCTACTCTTGTCTCCACGGTGTCACCTTTCTTTTTCATCTTTTTCATCCCCTCCTTGAAAGTTTGAACAGCACGTTCAGCTAGGCCGTTTGAAGAAGGATGATAAGGAGCTGAGGTTACATGTTGAATGCCATTTCTCTCCATGAAAGTTTCAAACTCGTTACTGGTAAAACATGTTCCGTTGTCTGACACTAACATTTTAGGTAATCCATGTGTACTGAAACACATTCTCAGTTTCTCAATTGTAATTTGGGAAGTGGCCTGCGTGACAGGATAAACTTCCATCCACTTGGAATGAGAATCTACCAGAATTAGGAACATTCTTCCCAGGAAGGGCCCTGCGTAGTCTACATGAAGTCTTTCCCAGGGTGAGCCTGGCCACTCCCACGGGTGCAAAGGAGCTTGAGCAGGTGCCTTTCTGAAACTTTGACACACCTCACATTTCTGAACCACTCTCTCTACATCCTGATCCATACCAGGCCACCACATGTATGATCGGGCCAATCCCTTCATTCTGGACATGCCGGAATGAGTCTGATGTAACTGTTTCAATACAGCCGCTTGACCTTGTGATGGTATGATGATTCTCGCTTCCCAAGTCACACATCCATCCTTGACACTCAGAGCATCTCTCCTGTGATGGTACGGTAACACATGTGGCTCTAGTTTCTCAGGCCAACCCTTTAAGATGTACTCATGTACCATGGAGAGTGTTATGTCGTGTGATGTCCACTTCCGAATTTGTGCTGCACTTACAGGTGAATCGTCCATTAAGTCCATCATCAGCACTTGATCATTAGTGTCATCAGGTTCTCCCTCACCTGGCACTGGAAGTCTACTCAGCGCATCAGCATTTTGGTGATACTTTTCTGGTTTGTACACAATGTTGTACTGATATGCTTGTAACATCACAGCCCACCTCTGCACTCTGGGTGATCCCATTTGAGGAACTGCCTTTGTTTCATTAAACAAATGGATCAAGGGCTTATGATCAGTGCAAATTGTGAAGGCCCGACCATACAAATACTTGTGAAATCTATGGATACCAAAAATCACAGCCAAGCCTTCTTTGTCCAGTTGTGAATAACGTTTCTCCGCAGGCGTTAATGTCCTAGACATGAACCCAAGGGGTTTATCCACACTCTCTCCTTTTATACGCTGCGAGAGCACTGCACCAACCCCGTAGGGTGAGGCGTCACAAGCCAAAATCAGTTCTGAATCTGATGAGTAATGCGCTAGCACCTCTGCCGATTTTAGTAGAGCTTTAGATTTTTTAAAAGCTTCTTGCTGTGGCTTTTTCCACATCCACTGAACATCTTTTCTCAGCAGCAGATGTAGGGGGGCTAGTAGCGTTGCCAGGTTTGGAAGGAACTTGTTATAATAGTTAAGCAGTCCCAGGTATGCTTTAAGCTCTGTGACATTCCTTGGTTCTGGTGCTTCTTCAATGGCTTTCACTTTAATTCCCAGAGGATGTAGACCCTGTGCATCTACTCTGTGGCCTAAATATTCCACCTCATCTGCCAGGAACACGCATTTTACTCGTTTCAGTCGCAAACCAGCTTCTTTCAGTCTCGACAGCACTTCATCCAGTGTCTTCAAGTGACTTTCTTGGTTTATGCCAGTCACCAATATATCATCCAGATAAACAACTACTCCAGGAATACCTTGCAACAATCCCTCCATTGTTCTCTGGAAGATAGCAGGAGCTGACGCCACTCCGAAGGGTAGACGATTATATGTGAATAACCCTTTTTGTGTATTCACTGTCAAGTATTTCTTGGAGCTTTCATCCATGATGATTTGTTGGTATGCGTGACTCATGTCCAATTTTGTGAACTGCTTTCCTCCATCCAATAGAGCAAAAAGATCTTCCACCCTTGGTATTGGATACTGTTCCAATGTTGACACTCTATTGACTGTGAGTTTGTAGTCACCGCATAATCTTATACTGCCATCTGGTTTCAAGATAGGAACAACAGGAGCTGCCCACTCTGAATACTTAACAGGTGAGATGATCTTGTCCTGTAGCAGTCGATTAATCTCTTCCTCCACCTTTGTTTTCAGGGCATATGGCACAGATCTAGGTCTGAAAAACCTTGGTGTGGCATCAGTCGGCACATGAAGAGTAGCAGTAGTACCCCTTAACCCTCTGGGGTCTGAGGTGTTTTTGGGGTCCTTGAGATGTTCTGACATGCCCTGACATTTGTGCTTTTTTCAGTTGCTTTTAAACATATTAATGGCAAAGGTATAATTACACTCTATTTAGCACAAACAGGGCTACCATAATATGTGAGCAACATGCATGTACATGTTTGTATTTTTGAGAGAATAATGTTTATGCATGGTTATTGAAAAAACTAAAAACTAAAGTTTCTGAAATAAGGCCACAAAACACATACTAAATATGTGACAATAAGACTTTTGACTAATGGATGTCATTGCCTAGAGTTTTTTCTTCAAAATGATGTGAAAATCATCCTGCCCTTATCATTCACATAACACAATACATTGATTTAAATCTTGTAAAACACTTTTTGTTTGTAAAGGCAATATGCGCAAGGGGCGTCAACCATTCAACAGCATCATGCATATGTAGTGGTTCACACCTGAGGAGACAATGGGGCCCGCATACTTAATGAGCCATTCATTCAGATGTGTCACCTATAGCCACAAGAAAGAATGCAAGAGCAATATATATATATATATATATATATATATATATATATATATTCTACCAAATTGGTTCACAGTTGGAAGCATGTCAATTTATTTTTATTTATTTTTTTTCACAAATTTTGCTTGCAAATTGTATAATATCCAAGGAAAACATGTCTAGTAATTGTGCAGTTAATTCTCATACTGTATTTTCAGCTTTGGAATATGTATCCTCTCCCCAAATTTGTCAATAATAAAACACAATAAAAATTATTTAAAGAAAAGGCTTATATTTACCTTTTAAAATTTGTTTACATCTACCTTGTAAATATATATTTTTTATTAAAAAGGTTACAATTACAACAACAATTGAAGGGTAATCTTTCTTTGTAAAAACTAAAGTAGGCCTATACATTTTATCATACATATTTCAAAGTTAAGGATTCATTACTTCGAATATAGCCTACATTGACAAAACATACTATATTTAACATATTAGCAAAAAAAAAATTGGCAAACAAAAGCTTATTTGAGGTGGCAGATATTTTACAGTAAAAATGTGTAATCTATCCAAAACTAATCAACGAAATGTTGTCTTTCATTTGTCTGTAACATAGATCTTTCGTTTTTATTATAAGGAATATAAATGTTAATTTGCAGTTTAATACGTTGCTTATACAAATACATTTTATTTCAACATATTTCAGTCGATTTTTACTCAGTATAGCAAAATCATTTGCTAAAAGCAGATCATTCATTCACACACAGAAACGCAATTCAAATTTAAACCGTCTTTTTGCGAGTTGTGGTAAACAGCGCATCGCTGCCGTTCATTCATCACACAGAAACGCGATTTACTTGAGAATGAAAAAAAACTTACTACAGTATTCCATCCGTTGCTCCTCGAAATACCAGCACTTCTGAGGTAAGTTTTCCATTATTATTATTCCTCACAGCGCTGCGAGACAGTGTAGACAAGTACACTTATCTGAATAAACTTGATGTGTTTTCTCGAGCTGATATGTGGGCGTTCACAGTTTGTATGGGATCGTCTCAGTCATTTGCGTTTGAATAGCGCGCGCTCTCCGTGGGCGGGGCCGATTAAAACGTAATGAGCTGAGATGAGCTCGACTGGAATCGCTCTCTTTTAATACAGATTTCACAAGATGAGAATATTTGTTTTTTATATAAATTATTTCATTTAAAAGAAGAGAATTCAAGCTTCATGCCTGTGTGTCTGTATGCCTGTTTGACTGAGTATTCGCTGAGTTATTGTTCATTTTCGGACGCGTTTCAGAATGGACTTCACTGGCAGAGAGAAGGCAGAACTCGCTTCGTGTTTATTTTTCTTTATTTGGCAAAAAGCACAACACTTTGTTTTTATTGTGAGTATACACAAAAATAATACACATTTAACAGAATCGATTGATGTATGAAACTCCTATGGAAAATCAAAGTCAACAGAGTATTTATGAGTTTGTTTTACACTGATTAAAAAAAAGCGAGCTGGTATCGCCGGCGATACAGCCGACCTCAGGGGGTTAATGTCCCAAGCTCCTCTTTGAATACTTCCTCATGCTTGGATAGCACCTGTTGTAATGTCATTACCTCCGACTGTATCAGCTTTATCTCACTCCATTGCAGTTGAATTTCTTCAAGCCAGGCTCTGCCTAGTAAGCATGGTCCTGTTCCTTTCACTATGACAAGCGGCATTTTCTTTTCCTGCTGCTGGTATTTTACTTGTACATCAGCCACACCCACTATCTCTAATGGCTCTCCTGTATAAGTTCTCAACTTGATTTTTGTGAGTCTCAGTTTGGGAGCTTCTGAGTCTTTCCAGATGTCCTTGTACATTCCCTCATTCATAAGACTGACACTACATCCAGTATCAATCTCAAAGTTTACAAGTCTACCATTAACATGCAACTCAACAGTGAGGGGTTTCACTTTCTTCAATGCATCAGTCTTTACACATGCCAAAGTGAATGTTTCTTCAGATTCATCACTCTCATTATTTTCACTTACATTGAATGCTCGATGCGGACGCACTCCTTTTCCACCTTTTCCAGTTGTTGCGTGTCCACTCTGTTTGCTTTTGTTGCGACAGGCTCTGGCGATATGTCCGATTTTCCCACACACATAACATTTGTCCTTCTTAAATCTACATTCATTGGCTTTGTGGTTTTTCCCACCGCATCTGTGACATTCTCTGATTTCTTTTTGTTCACCAGATTCTCATTTTTTCCAGTGATCCGTTTTCCTCGCTTTAAACATGATGCTGTTACATGCCTGTAGACCGGATTTATTTTGTAAATCGAGCACATTTTTGCTTGCGGCTTCAGTGGCTACTGCAATTTTAAAAGCAGTCTCAAATGTCAGATTTGCTTCTGAAAGCAACCGTCTCTGAATCCGATCATCATCTATGCCACAAACAAGCCGATCCCTCAGCATTTGGTCTAAAGTTGCTCCGTAATTACAATCTTGTGCTAAGCGACGCAACTCAGCTACATACTCTGTCACAGTCTCTGTCGGCTTCTTCGTTCTCGAATCAAATTTAAATCTCTGTACAATCTCACTTGGCTGGGGATTGAAATGATTTTTTAACATCGTTACCAGTTGCTGATAAGTCCTTTCACTTGGTTTTGTAGGGCTAAGAAGATTTCGCATCACACTGTAAGTTTGTGGTCCCACAACACTTATGAGAATAGCTCTTTGCTTGCCCTCATCTTCGATTCCATTAGCCACGAAAAATTGCTCCAGTATTTCAGAATACTCTTCCCATGTTTGAGCTTTTGCATCAAATGCTGCTAGTGAGCCAATAGTTCCTGTAGCCATGGTTAATCTTCTTCTCTTTACCCTTTAGAATCTTCTGTTTCCCCCACAACCAGTTATCAGCACTCTGCTCCTTTTCACAATTTCAATCTGTTGTCATCACAGGCTTTCCGCTTCATCCTCGTCACCAAAAATGTGATATCGTTCATATAAATCACTACCACATGAATTGGGTTGAAGTTAATACTTTACTTTCAGTTTGCAACAGTTACAGCAACAGACATAAACACTCTATGCTTCCCGCATGGCACATCTTCTTCAACTAACTTTTCCAAGATAGAACACAACAACTTAGATACACAAATGACACCTAGTGGTTACTCCAGGATACTACACACAGACAGTAACCTTCGAGAGACAACAAGGAATGAAATCACCCTAAGCAGGTGCAAACAATTTTAACGCATTAAAAGCTTGATAAAGCTACTACTTGCATATAGTTCTCTTGTGTTGCTCCTTCGTCAGTCCTTCGGAGCTGGGTGTGCTCTCTCGTTTCTTCCGGGCAAGCAGAGGCGCAGGTAGTTTAAAAGTCCATTGAAAGTGAAGTTACCAAAGAAATAATTCAGGCTAAGTTAATTTCACTTGTATGTGGAAATGAACAAAGGAGAATATGAAAAATAAATACAAAAGACTAAAACTAAAGCTAAAAAGAAAACCGAAGTGAAGAAAACCGAAGAAATAACTGAAGTGAAGTGGAACTGCATGTCCCGTTCTCTTAAGGAAATCCTCGTTCACGCCTCCTTTCGCGTAAATGACATCATCTGTATAAATGTTCATCTGGATAGTTTATGACGGTGTCAGAATTCGTAATTTCTACTCCAGAAAGATGGTACACAAAGAATAATACATTTTGCTGTAATCTCCTGTATCTGAGTGGCTTAGTCAAACTTAGACGGTTAAAGAGATACCAAGAACGTCAGGAAAAGAAGGTAGAAATGCAAAGTTACGTCTGTATGTATGAATATGAGCATTTATGAGTTCACTCCTTCACCTAGAAGATCATAAACGAAGCGAATATAAACTGGGAAACACACAGGAGTATATTGTATACATATGACATGATTATATTCTAAGTTAATGTTCAAAGTTTGTGTATGTGTGTGCGTGAGGTGGCTTCGTAGTCTCCAGGGGTGCATCTGCGTGTGTGGAGCACACAACGGGGGCTTGGAATTCCTTTGATGCGGCCAAAGTGAGTAGAGAGGAGTGGATGATTGTCTCTGGAGAGGATCGCAGAGTCGTAAATGGTGTCAGAAAACAATCTAATCCCAGCCATGCGGGCACCATGCCGGTAATTTAGATTGCAGAGAGTCCTGATTTACATTCATGAGTTCAGAGTGTAAAAGCTTTGGATTTCAGAAGGAATGTGTTTAGAAGGAAAGAATGAAGGAATCATGATTCTTGTCCATATGCTACAATGTTTAGACCTGTGTTTACTGTTAAATACTGTGTTTGTGGATATTTGCTCAAATGTAGATATGTATAATGTGGTAACAATAATGTTTCATAGTTTGGAGCGGCTCGATCGCTTCAGTAAATGTTCTCTGCACGCGCTGTGAGTTTGAAAAGCAAAACGCGACAAACATTAGGCTTCATGTTTTTACTCCAATCTTAAATAACATGCCTAAGACTTTATATATATATATATATATATATATATATATATATATATATATTGTAAATTATTGTACATTTTAAATCGCAATTTTAACCATAAAAAGGTCAAATGTATTCCCAAAATCGTGCAGCCCTATAGTTTCTCTTGATATCAGCATGCTCACAGTTGTTTCGGAATTATTATTTTTTACAGGGACCAGATGCCACTGATGTGTCCTGCTGACTTCAACATTCACATGAGTCTTTGTACATGAACATGGTAAAATGAAAAATCAAACACCTTGGAAATGACAGGTATGTACTACGTTTCAGGAATGGCACAAAGGTGTGTGACTGTTCAAGTCTCTTTCTTTAGATCAGTGTGTTCAATAATGTGCTTTTTTTTGTCCTTTGTTGTGTATCTTTGGATTATGTTGTAAATAAATCCAAACAATCAAATTGCCATTCTTTTTTAAATCTCTACTCATTCTTTGTTCTGGTTCTCTCACAGTCCCCACCTGATAGGGCCATTATGGGAGGGTTTTTGTCTTTCTCAGGTGTGAAACACATCATTATTCATGATGATTCACGCCTCCTCGCATGAAGCTTTTTTAAACAAAACATGTCTTACAAATTTTAAATCAATATATTGTTTTATCTGAATGGGTACGCAGGATGATTTTCACATAGTTTTGAAGCAAATATTCTAGGCTACGTGATTCAATTTTCTAAAGTCTTGTGAAGAAATAAGCAGTATGGGTTTCATGACCTTATTTCAGTGACAATTTTTAGTTTTTTCCACAAACCACGCATAAATGTCATTATCTCAAAACTACAAACTTTTACATACATACTGCTAACATATTATTGTAGCAGAGTTTGTGCTGAATACAGTGTAATCCGACTTTAGCCATGAAAATGTTACAAGTAACAGAAATAAGCACAAATGTCAGAGCATATCAGAACACCTACAGGACCCAGAAAACACCCTTAGACCCCAGAGGGTTAAACGTGACTCATGCATCTCTATCATGCATAATCTTTTGATTTGCGTTCTTACCGTGATATAAAATCACTCATATCATAATATTAGATTTGGTCACACAGGATGTTGCCTTAGTAGGCAGCTGTCTACATTGTCATGACGGGCTCTCTGGTCATCTGTCTCTGTTCTCTGCACTACTGTATCAGTGTGCACATGCTGACAAGGCTGCAGTAATGGTCATCAGTGTGTGCTGGTAATGACAGCTCTGCTCTGACAGACTCAATAGCTCCAGACTCACACTCGTTAGGACCCTCAAGGGCCGCCGCAGGCAGTCATCCAAAGAAATCAAATGACAATAGCAGAGAGTCTGTAAATGAGGATATTCCTTTTTGAAATCAGTGTTATGTCTTAAAAATATAAGATATATATTCTGAAATTCTGCCTTGGCAATAAAATAAGTTATTTATTTTTTTATCTAGTATTTATTTTTATATTATTTCAGCATTATTCCAGTTTTAGTTGTAATTAACAAAACAACAACCCTTGAAATCTCAGACTTCAACCATTGAGGCGATCCATTACCTGATACTGTCACAGGATCAACGACACCATCCATCACACCCTCGACACCAGGGGCCCTATTTTAACGATCTAAGCGCATGGTCTAAATCGCACGGCGCAAGTACACTTAGGTTGTGTCCGAATCCACTTTTGCTAGTTTAACGACGGGAAAAATGGTTGGCGTGCCCGGCGCATGATCTAAAAGTGTTGTCCCTATTCTCTTAATGAGTAATGGGTGTGTTTTGGGCATAAAGTGCAATAAACCAACCAAAGTCTCATCTTCCATTCCTTTTAAAAGCCAGTTGCGCTCGAGCCATGACGGATTGCTATTTACATGGCGGAATTTGTAAGCAGAAAGACTGAATGCTTCTCTAGCGAGGACACGGATCAGCTCGTGTGTGAGGTTAAAGCGCCCAAGCAGATCATCTACGGGACAAGCCGGATTCCCCCATATCTTTATGTACACAATAATAATATTTTACATTATAATCCTTTTATTTTTAATATTTGGCAGGGTTATGTGCTGCCGCGTGTGTGTAATAAGCAGAGTATGTGTGTTGTGCACCTGCCTATAGGTGCATATTACTAATGCACCCTTTAAATAACAAAGAAAATGAAAATACTGCACCATTTTTAGACCAGGTTTCAGTTGGTTAATGGCTGCCGATGACAGTCTATTTCAGTTGCCTCAAAATAGCAACGCGCCAACAATGCGCCTGAACACACCTCGTTTTCAGACCATAGGCGAACAGATAGGTGCTATGTACATTTGCTATTTAAACGATGTGGTGTAGGATATGAAAATGATAACTGCGTCGGGCTGAAACTGGCAAAAGATACTCGTGTCGCGCCTGGCGCCGAATTGCGCTGGATGTATGATAGGGCCACAGATCACTCAGCTCCACCAATCCATTCTCAATCACCGGAATACTAACTCAGCACTACGTTTCCCATAATTCCTCTTGGCTCACACCAGTTCACACTCCACAATCACAACACCTGTCTGCGGTTACCATCATCAGCACCTCCCTATAAAAGCAGTCACCTTCCACATCACATTTGTCTCGTCTTGTTGATGTATACATATAAACTTCCCTGGCTACCTACCTTGCAAACAGAGGCAATACCGTTAACGGACAGTTAGGTCTAATCAAAGTATCAGACTGCAATTGTAAATTGCTTACCTGCTGTTCCCAGCAGCCGCCTGTATCTATTCTTGTGAATAAACTTCCTCTTGAGTTGCATATTTACCTGTGTTTTCTTCATCCATTTCTAACAGATTCTTGTAAGATGGCATATGAAATAACAAATTGGCAACGCTACTGTCAACAAGGAAAGGCTCATAACAACCAAGATGAACAATAAATTATGCTATGCAGTGCTAGCATTTGTGTGAGAGGATCATTTACAAAGTTACACACCTGCTTCTGCAAACGTATGCCAATCAGTTTTTATGTGGTAATGTAAACTTGATGTATTTTATTTGCTCATATTCATGCAACATCATAAATATGTGTCTTTGTCTGACTTTAAATGGTGTTCTGTTACACAATTCTATACTTTCTAAAGTGAATGGAACTAGCCTACTGTTCAAAGGTGAGGTAAGACTGTTTCATGTTTTTGAAAGATGACTTCTGCTCACCAAGGCTGCCATTGTTTGATAAAAAAAAATACAGTAAAAACAGTAATATTGTGAAACATTACATAATTATATAATATTACATAATTTATTCCTGTGATGCAAAGCTGAATTTTCAGCATCATTACTCCGGTCTTCAGTGTCATGAATCAGTTAATTTGCTGATTTGCTATATAAGCATTTCTTGTTCTTATCAATGTTAAAAACCGTTGTGCTGCTTCATATTTTTGTGGAAACCATGAAAGATTTATTTCAGGGTTCTATATGAATAACGATCAAAAGAACAGCATTTATTTTAAACAAATCTTTTGCAACATTGTAAATGTCTTCATTTTTAATCAATCTTTGCTGAATAAAAGTAATTTTATTACTTCAATAATTAACCGTTTGATTACAATCAATGATAGTACGCATACAGTGCCTTGAGAAAGTATTTTTACCCCTTTTTTTCATATTTTATGTTGCAGCCTTATGGAAAACTGCTTTAAATTACTTTTTCACATCAATCTTCACTCCATACACCATAATTGTGAAGCAAAAAAAAAAAAAAAAAGATTTGTGATAACTTTGCAAATTTATTGAAAATAAAAAAAACTGAAATAATTTAAAAAAAAAAAAAAACATTTACACACAATTTAGCTTAGGAGCATTCCAATTTTGCTGGGACACCTTTGAGATATTTCTACATTTCAATTGGAGTTCAATTGAATGGACATGCTTTGGAAAGTCACACACCTTTCAATAAAAGATCTAACAGCTGAACATGCATATCAGAGAAAAAACAAAGCCATGGTCAAAATAATTGCCTGTAGAGCTTAGAGACAGGATTGTGTCCAGAGACAGATCTGGGGAAGACTAAAAAGAAATATTCTGCATTGAAGGTTCACAGAAGCATGTGACCTCCATAATCCTTAATGGAAGAAGTTTGGAACAACCTGGAATCTTCCTAGAGTTGGCTTTATGGCCAAACTGAGCAATTAATGGTTAGAGTGGTGACCAAGAAGCTGATGGTCACTCTGGTTGAGCTCCATGATCATATATGGAGATGGAATAAACTTACATGACACACATAAAGTCTAGGTTACTAATGTAACATTACGTCAGTGACTAACGTATTGGGATCTCACCTGAGAGCTCAATCACCTTCAAGTGGTACAGAACAAGCCAATGAACATTGGCGAGTGAAATTTGCATTGCAAACCACTCCCTACGCTGCTGGTATCTAAGGAGGCGTGCAGGACTCAATCATTAAGTTTTCGCTGAGGAGCTGAGCCAGTGCCCGGTCACTCAGCAGTGGACACAGGTATTGTGGCAGGGGGATGTAACATATCCGTTCCCTCCTCAAGTAATGGGGGTTACATTAGTAACCTAGATGTTCCCTATAAGTCAGTCACGTCTGACGTTACGTGACTGACGTATTAGGATCCCTAAGAAAACGTCACAATCCTGTGTAAGCTGCCTAATCCCCCCACACCTGTTGGGGCGGAAAAAGGACAGGGCTTACACATAGAATGTCGATCACTGCTGTTCCTACTTACCCATACAGTTAGACTATTGGATAACACAGGGAAAGCATGCCTATAACGAAAAGGGGCACTATGGAGGCCACATCCTGCCCATAGGGAGGTAACGTGGAGTTAACCCTCTGAGGTCGAGAAACGCGCCGACGCGTTTTGCTGGATTTTTTTCACATAGCAGCAACATAAACTTAAATTACTCCGTCATTTATGGTTATACAGAAAAAAGAAATATAAAAAAAAATCTGTGATATTTCTACTTTTGTATGTGTCCACTTACAATCAAATCAAAACATTGTGCTTTTGTAAAATAAAGAAAATAAACAGGGTGTGCGTTCTGCCTCTCCGTCGCGGTGAACTTTTTTTTCTTGAGCACGTCTATAAACTGAAACAAAACTCAGCGAATACTTGTCACACATTTATGAGCCATATACCTTTATACACATTTAAGTGTGTACTTTTAAATGATCGGATTCAAACTGAAAACAAATATTATCTGTTTAAGTAATTTGTATAAAACCAACAGGATGTCCAGTATCTCAAACGCTTGCTAATTACTTTTTAATTCGACACGCCCACTCGCGCAAAAGTGATTCACATGCAAATCTCCACATGCAACGCGAACGCCCTCGTTACCTTCAACACAAAACACCAAAAAACTTCACAAGTCTCTGCTTTTCGTCGAGTTTGGAAGACACGTCTGAGCTTACATTGGATTTACCCCCAGAAGAAGAAGAACGCGATTTGAAGACAAGAAAGATGTAAGGTAAGAAATTCTTACTTATTAGTTTATGGTATTGTTGCATAAACTTCACATTGCAGTTGAACTGTTGCTAGATATATGGTGAATATTTTATATATATATATATATATATATATATATATATATATATATATATATATATATATATATATGTTAAATACTGTTTGTGGATATCTGCTCAAACATAGATATGTATAACCATAATGTTTAATATTTTGGAGCGCGATGGCGTTTGAATGTATCATATTTTGGAGCGCGCTGTGGGTTTGAATGTATCATATTTTGGAGCGCGCTGTGCGTTTGAATGTATCATATTTGGAGCGCGATCGCGTTTGAATGTATCATATTTTGGAGCGCGCTGTGGGTTTGAATGTATCATATTTTGGAGCGCGATCGCGTTTGAATGTATCATATTTTGGAGCGCGCTGTGCGTTTGAATGTATCATATTTTGGAGCGCGCTGTGCGTTTGAATGTAGGCCTATCATATTTTGGAGCGCGATTGCGTTTGAAAGGAAAAATGCACCAAACATTAGGCTTTATGTTTTTACTATTATCTCATTTCATATCATCATAACGAATGGAAACATTTGAAGTAACATATGATAATCAATATATTTTTCTCTAGCGTAGTTGTTCTTGAAATCTTTTGGAAGATTTAATTTATTGTTATTATTATTTTATGCAGCACTGCATAGCCTATGCCTACAAGGCACAACAAACCTGGTGTTCATTATATATTGTTGGAAACGTGTGTGTGTGTGTGTGTGTGTGTGTGTGTGTGTGTGTGTGTGTGTGTGTATTCTGTGAATTTTAAAAAGAAATTTTAACCAGAAAAATCTAAAATCTATTCCCAAAATCGTGCAGCCCTATAGTTTCTCTTTTTTTTTTATTTTTTATTTTTTATTTAACCTTTATTTTTACAGGCAAGTCATTAAGAACAAGTTCTTATTTACAATGGCGGCCTGACAAGTGGAATAACCACTTAGGGAAAGGGGAAGTAGAGTTAAAAGGTACAAAACATTATAGATACTTACAGGTAAGCAATTACATAAATACAATTGAAAACTCAACACAGTAGACAACAGACCACATTGACCAGCTATATGTATATAGAAATGATGAATGGAGCTACAAAGAAATATTTGCTGAGAAAAAAAACAAAAACATCCCCCTTCTCATTTCCCTTCTCTTTTTCCCTTTTCCTCTCCCCTTCCTCCTTATTATTTTTATTTTTGACTATGAAGAGAAACAGCTGCATGTGTCCGTGAACAGGTGTGAAATAACAGATTTAAATGATGAAGTTGAAATCAATTTTGAGAGTATTTTGGAGCGAATTCCAGTCCCGAGCGGCAGCAGATTGAAATGTTATTAGACCAATGGCTGTTTTGGTTTTGGGGATTATTAATTGAAGATAAAGTGAAGCCCGGGTATCATAAGTGACGGGCTTTGGCTGCAGCAGGTGACCTAAGTAAGGTGGTGAGTGGCCAAGAAGGGTCTTGTAAATGAAAGTGAACCAGTGAATTTTACGGCGATTGTGAAGGGAGGACCAGTTGACAGATGTGTAAAGAGCGCAGTGGTGTGTGTTGGAAGGAGCATTTGTGGCAAACCTGATAGCGGAATGATAAAGAGTGTCAAGTTTAGACAAGGTGGATTTGCAAGCAACCCTGTAAATGGTGTCTCCGTAGTCTAAAATGGGTAGGATGGTCATTTGAATAAGAGTAAGTTTGGCAGAAGTGGTGAATGAAGAGCGGTTTCTGTAAAGAAAACCAAGCTTGGCTTTAACCTTAGATTGCAGCTTAGATATGTGGGTAGAATAAGTAAGAGATGTGTCCAACCAGATGCCCAAGTATTTATATGTAGTGACTTGTTCTAAAATAGCCCCATTACAGGTGGTGATGTTAAGTGCAGGTGGAGGCGTAGTACCCTTTCGGTGAAACCACATGATTTTTGTTTTGGAGGTATTGAGACTGAGTTTGAGTTGTGTAAAGGATTGTTGAAGTTGGTAAAAGCTTTCTTGCAGGGTAGCTTGAACAGCATCAGGGGAGGGACCTGTGGCATAAAGAACTGTATCATCAGCGTATAAGTGAATGAAAGAATTGCCAGCTGCCGATGGAATGGTATTAATATAAATTAAAAAAAGAGTTGGAGCAAGGATAGAACCTTGGGGCACACCCCTGATGATCGGGAGAGAGTGGGATACAAGGTTTTCTAATCTTACACTTTGAACCCGGTGTGAGAGAAAATTTGTGAACCAAACCAGTGAGTGATCAGTGACACCAATGCTGCTGAGTCTGTCAATGAGTATGTTGTGGACCACAGAGTCAAAAGCTTTTGCAAGGTCAATTAATATAGCAGCGCAGTGTTGTTTGGTATCTAACGCAGATGTAATATCATTGAGTACTTTAGTGGTAGCTGTGACACAACCATACCCTGATCGGAAGCCAGACTGTGCCCCGGATATGATATCGTAAGCATTCAGATAATTGATAAGTTGTTTGTTGACAAGTTTCTCCACAATTTTAGACACACAAGGCAGGATTGAAATTGGCCTGTAATTATTTAGATCAGCCTGATTACCGCCCTTATATAGTGGAAGCACCACCGCTTCTTTCCAAGCCGGTGGAATCTCGGATGTATGGATGGAGAGATTAATGAGTGCTGTTAATGGAGCCGCAATGACAGGGGCAGCAATTTTGATAAAAAAGGCGGCAAGATCATCTGACCCAACTGCTTTATTGGGGTCCAGAGTGGTCAATTCTTTCAGGACTTCCTCCATTAAAACAGGGCGGATGGAAAAACTGTGTGGAGGTGCAGAAAGGCTGCAGGGATTAGAGGCTACAGGAGCTATAGCAGTAGAGATCGGAGCTTTGGGAACAAAGCCTGAATTTATGAAGTGGTGATTGAATGCGTTAGCCATGGTGTTTTTATTAGTGACAACTATATCATCCACTTTTAGTGACAAAGGAATGGTCCGGAGTTTGTTTTCAAGTTTTTTCACCGTTTTCCAAAATGCTTTTGGATTTGCTCCACAAAGTGTGAACTGTTCTTTAAAGAAGCTAGTTTTAGCCTCCCTCACCGCTTGTGTGGCCTTGTTCCTGATTTGTCTAAATAAAAGGGTGTCTTCAGCAGATTGTGTCTTGCGGGCTTTGCGCCAGGCTGAATTTTTTTTTTGTTGTTGAAGCAGAACAGCTAGGTCACGGTTAACCCATGGGCTGTTGCGGTTTTTTATGCGTATCTTTTTGTATGGCGCATGTTTGTTGATCACTGCAGTAAGAAGGTCTTTAAACAACAACCATGCGTCACTCACAGTGGGAATCAGGCTGACTCTATACCAACTCACATAAGCCAAATCACACAAGAAAGCTTGAGCGTCAAAATGTTTTAGGATACGCTTAGTAGTGATTATGACAGGCTGTTTGACAAAAAGTTGTTTTCTAACACAAGCAATGAAACAGTGGTCGCTGAGATCATTACAAAAGACACCCGATTGGTACAAGAGTGGGGCGTTAGTGAGCACAACATCTATCAATGTGGCCTTATCACAATTTTTTGTGTTGTATCTAGTAGGCAGGTTTATGATTTGGTGAAGGTTTAGACAATCAAACTGTTGTACAACTTTCTCAGGGGGCTTAAGCATGTCCCAGTTTAGATCGCCCAGCAGGATCAGCTCAGACCTGGTGAAAGGTGCAAGAGCATTGCCTAAGGCCTCTAGAGTACATGCTGGTGCAGATGGAGGGCGATAGCAGCCAGCCACAGATAAAGAAAAGCTGTTTGATAATTTAATGTTAAGGACAAGAAGATCATACTGTTTGGGTATAGACTTTGCCAGGGCTATACTACATTGAAGATATTCTTTGGTGAAAATTGCCACCCCCCCACCCTTAGATGACCTATCCTGCCGAAACAGGTTGTAACCAGTTAAATACAGGTCAGGGTAGGGAATAGAGTTGCGCAACCATGTTTCGGTGATCACTAAGACATCAGGTCTAGAACTCTCAACCCATACTTTAAGCTGGTCCAGTTTAGGTAATATGCTTCTTGTGTTTACATGCAGGAAGCCAAGATTTTTGCGCTTACAAAAGTCTTCAAAACATAGGTTATTCAAGGCCACATGACCCATAGGAGAAGCAACACCAGAAAGAACATCAGAAGAAGAAGACGGGCCAGGGTGGACATGAACATTACCAGAGATCATAAGCAGTAATATAATCAAGGCCCGACAAAGCACAGCTGAGGCTCTATAGTAATGGTGTTTTAACAATACAGTTGTGTGCAGATTGTTAGGTAAAGCAATAATTCTAATAAGCATTCTCATCATAAAACATGACAGTAGAGCCGGGGCAACAGAGAATTTGTCAGGCATTAGCCCAAAAGTCCGTAAAATCATTAAGGAGGCAGAGTCTCTATCATGTGAATAGATATGGTCTGCTTTACTACCTAACTGAGCTAGAACATGTTGTTTGACTACACATGACGTAACGCGAGGCACTGAGAAATATGAGAAAAGAACTGAGAGAATGCAAAATAGTTTGAGTGTATCCATGGTTCAACACAAAAACAGAAAGTCACAAAGTCCGTGAGAGGAGCTTTTTCCAGAGTGGCTTTTTTCAGAGTGGATCCAGGTGGAACCACATAGCTAGCCAGCTAGGTATCCATATTAGCACTGTGATGGAAGTAATGTTTCCTTCATTATAGGGAGAACAAGCCCATCAAACTCAGCGACACATCTGCACTCGAGCTCCAGTAGATAAGTAAGCTCCAGGCTCCAACCAGTCAGCATGAAAGATACGAGATACATATAATCACAGAAATAATGTCCTTGGCGATGGTCAATTTGCTGCCGCCGCAGCTGCTGCTCTTGTCCGAAAGCTGAATCATACGTGTCACAGCTGTCGCATTGCCACCGCTCATCTGTATAGTCTCTCCCAAAGTCCCACTCCAGCCAGACAGCTACACCTGCAGCTTAATGAGGTCTATAATTCATTCTAGCCAGTTTGCAAACTTAGGTCACAATCAACCGACGCGAGTCTCCGAACAACATGCAGTGGTGGCGTGTCATTCCTGAATGACTCTTGATATCAGTATGTTCACAGTTTTTTCTTTTTTTTCTTTTTCTTTCAGGGACCAGATGCAACTGAGTCCTGCTGACTTCAACATTCACATGAGTCTCTGTATATGAACATGGTAAAGTGAAAATCAAACACCTTGGAAATGAAAGGTATGTACAATGTTTTTAGGAATGGCACAAAGGTCTCTGTCTTTGGATCATTGTTTTCAATGTGCTCTTTTGTCATTTGTTGTGTATTTTTGGATTATGTTGTGTTGTAAATAAATTAGTGGTGGGCCGTTATCGGCGTTAACGTGCTGCGTTAACGCGAGACTCTTATCGCGCGATAAAAAAAAATATCGCCGTTAATCTACTCTCCAAGTTGGGTTGGGAGATGGCTCTATACTACACAAGCTATGATGACGCAATCTACCCGCGGCCGCGAGGTAAACCCGGCTGCAACGCATATTCGTCGTCATCTTAAGTAAACACGGCTGAAAGTGAAAGCTGGTGAAAAAGATCGGTGCAACATCCATTATTTGGACTTGGTTCGGGTTTAAGCCGTCAGACGAGCAGCAGCAAACTATATAGACAGAGTGTGTGGGGTAACAGTTCGGTAAGTTAACACACGACTAATCCGTTCTACCACCTCAAATTCAAAACGAAACATGATATCACTGAATACCAGCGCGCGCGTATTATTCCCATTCCAATATATCTTAGTGGTGTAGCACATAATCTCGATTTTAAGAATAGTTGTTGTGTTTCTTTTTAACTGAAAAGACATCAGTTAGACAATATTCTAATTTTAAATTTGGGGTTTCATAAGCTCCAAGCCATAATAAACATTAGACCTACTTAAGTCTCTGCAGCTAGTGTACTTAAATTTTATTTATCTGCAAAATTATGTTGTATACTTACAGTTTTGCACAATATATGTTCCCAAAACTACATACACCCTTTAAAAAAAAAAACATTTAGCAGTTGTTTAGCATGGGTCTGTGTAATCTGTTCTGAAATGGTTTTATTATAATATACTGTATATCGTTATCGCAAGAGGCTGCAATGTATATCACAATATAGATTTTAGGCCAAATATCGCCCATCCCTAATTGATAGCCTATAGTAGTTGATAATAACATAGGCCTACCTAATGTTGCCTATACGGACGGTAACAGTACAGTAATAACCTTTTACAGTCCATGAGTAGAACAGCTTTCTCAAGCAGTTTGTGATGCATTTTGGAAACAGGAGATGAGCCCCTGGTCTAATGCGCCACCTGGCTTGAGAAACCCGTTCTCAAAGACTTACTTTTATAGTCATTATTTGGGTAGCATACATATTCTGAATGCCTTCGGCAGAATTCAAATGAGCCATTTTAATCTAGATTAATCTAGATTAATTTCAAAATTAATCTAGATTAATCTAGATTAAAAAAATTAATCTATGCCCACCTCTAAAATAAATCCAAACAATCTAAAAGCCATTCTTTTTTAAATCTCCTCATTCTTTGTGCAAGGTTGCTCTGAATGACAGGGCCTGATAGCTCCTAATAGGGCAGTTAGGGGAGTGTCTTTGTCTTTCTCAGGTGTTGAAGGCTTACATATTCATGAGATGATCACGCCTTTTCGCATAAGGCTTTTTCACACAAAACACGTCTTAGAAATTTAAAATCAATATATTGTCTTATCTGAATGAGCAGTCAGGGTGATTTTCACATAGTTTTGGAGCAAATATTCTAGGCTACGTCATACAATTTTCAAAAGTCTTGTGAAGAAATAATCAGTATGGGTTTCATGGCCTTATTTCAGTGAGAATTTTTTTTGGTATTTTCACAAACCACGCATAAATGTCATTATCTCAAAACTACAAACTTTTACATACATGCTGCTGATATATTATTGTAGCAGAGTTTGTGCTGAATACAGTGTAATTAGACTTTAGCCATGAAAATGTCACAAGTAACAGAAAAAAACACAAATGTCAGAGCATGTCAGAACACCTCCAGGGCCCAGAAAACAGCTCAGACCCCAGAGGGTTAAACATATGGACTGACCATAGGGGCAGTGCTATAAACGGAAGTTCTCTGTGGTAAATCCTGCCTAATAGGTGGACTCAGTACCAATCAGAGACGGCAGAGCAGGCTCTGTCAAGGGAAAGACACAGGCTCACCGACAAGGAAGCCATACCATGGAAGAATACACAAATGGATCACCCAGAGGGGAATCACAACATATGGGTACCTAGTCTAGCACAGGGGCTGACCAACCGGGAATGCACGTGAGTGCTAGATCTGGCATCAGACGCCTCCGCCTCATCTAATTGCCGAAGGGTGCTAAAGGAACACTAACTAGGGTTCGCCAGCCGGAAATCTCACCTGGTAAGCGAAATAGCCTCCCATATATTACCTGTTTGTAGCCAAAACACAAGAAGAAACAGGCTCTACTCTGAGATTGTAAAATCTTGCAAATGTGTTAGGTGTTGCCCAGCCCGCAGCTCTATAGATGTCTGCTAGCGAGGCGCTGTGCACCAATACCCAGGAGGAGGCAACACTCAAAGTGGAGTGATCAACCCTCTTAATGGAAGTGAGTGGTCAGGAGCGCTGTCTTAAGAGACATAATCCTTATCTCAAGACTGCAAAGGCTCAAAGGGAGCTCTCTGAAGAGCCGTTAAGACCAGGGAGAGGTCCCAAGAGGCGATGAGGTGAGGTTGAGGAGGATTCAACCTCCTCTCGCCCATCAGGAACCTGATGACCAGGTTGTGCTTTCCCAAATACTTACCTTCTACTGCATCATGATGTGCGTGCGATAGCGGCAATATACACTTTCAGGGTGGAGGGAGATGGCTTTCGCTCCAGCCTTTCTTGCAGTAAGGAAAGGATGACTCTGATCGGGCATTTACGGGGGTCTATACACCGCCTGCACAGTTTCTGTGCGAGCAGGCTCACTGGGGAAAACACATATTTGCATAGGCCCCAGGGCCAGCTGAGAATTTGCTCTTTTCCCAGTTGACCCGAAGTGTCTCCCAAAGTGTTGAGTAGACCCTCTGCTGTTGGCCAGCTGCTGCTTGTGTGTAAAAGCACAGCCGCGGGTCTACTCAACACTTTGGGAGACACTTCGGGTCAACTGGGAAAAGAGCAAACTCTCAGCTGGTCGAAAGTGGACAAGCTCAAAGCGTTTTAGACCATGTTTACACCTGTATTTAGCTTTGTCCACTTGCGATCTGATCGACCACTTCCAGAGATAATCAAAAACGCATTTGATCGGATTGCTTTCGTAGTGTAGTAGACGGTCATGTGGTCAAATGTGTTTGAATACTGGCCTATTGTGTAAACATTATGTGAAGCATGGGCCATTCCGTGTTTGGTGTGGTCTTGCGGCTATCAGAGCAGAAATGAAAGCTGATGCTCTCCGTATGTTTTTCCGTCGTCTCTAGTCGCATTCATATATAAACTGCATGAGCTTATTTTTTTAGGAATTCGGACAGAAGTGGTCGAAAGTGGACAAAAGAGACTAAAACACCAGGTGTAAAAGGGAATGTGTCTCCCTCGAATACTTGTCATTCGATTGACTAAAACGCATTTTAATACCAGGTGTAAACATGACCTCAATTCCAAGCATCATGCCTGGAGGAAACCAGGCACATCACCACCACCACAATACCATCCCAACAGTAAAGCATGGTGGTGGCAGCATCATGCTGTGGGCATGTTTTTCAGTGGCATGGACTGGAGGTCTCGTCAGAGTAGAAGGAAAGCTCACTGCAGCAACATATACACTCACCTAAAGGATTATTAGGAACACCTGTTCAATTTCTCATTAATGCAATTATCTAATCAACCAATCACATGGCAGTTCACATGCATTTAGGGGTGTGGTCCTGGTCAAGACAATCTCCTGAACTCCAAACTGAATGTCAGAATGGGAAAGAAAGGCGGCAGTGGCTCAGTGGTTCATGTAGATTGTCTACAAACCGAAAGGTTGGTGGTTCAATCCCCGGTTCCACCTGACCAAGTGTCGAGGTGTCCTTGAGCAAGACACCTAACCCCAGCTGCTCCCGACGAGCTGGATCGCTTTGCATGGCTGACACCGCCGTCGGTGTATGAATGGGTGAATGTGAGGCAATATTGTAAAGCGCTTTGGTGGCCATTGGGTCTGTGAAAGCGCTATATAAATGCAGTCCATTTACCATTTACCATTTACCATTTAAGCAATTTTGAGCGTGGCATGGTTGTTGGTGCCAGACGGGCCGGTCTGAGTATTTCACAATCTGCTCAGTTACTGGGATTTTCACGCACAACCATTTCTAGGGTTTACAAAGAATGGTGTGAAAAGGGAAAAACATCCAATATGCGGCAGTCCTGTGGGCGAAACTGCCTTGTTGATGCTAGAGGTCAGAGGAGAATGGGCCGACTGATTCAAGCTGATAGAAGAGCAACTTTGACTGAAATAACCACTCGTTACAACCGAGGTATGCAGCAAAGCATTTGTGAAGCCACAACACCCACAACCTTGAGGCGGATGGGCTACAACAGCAGAAGACCCCACCGGGTACCACTCATCTCCACTACAAATAGGAAAAAGAGGCTACAATTTGCACGAGCTCACCAAAATTGGACAGTTGAAGACTGGAAAAATGTTGCCTGGTCTGATGAGTCTCAATTTCTGTTGAGACATTCAGATGGTAGAGTCAGAATTTGGCGTAAACAGAATGAGAACATGGATCCATCATGCCTTGTTACCACTGTGCAGGCTGGTGGTGGTGGTGTAATGGTGTGGGGGATGTTTTCTTGGCACACTTTAGGCCCCTTAGTGCCAATTGGGCATCGTTTAAATGCCACGGCCTACCTGAGCATTGTTTCTGACCATGTCCATCCCTTTATGACCACCATGTACCCATCCTCTGATGGCTACTTCCAGCAGGATAATGCACCATGTCACAAAGCTCGAATCATTTCAAATTGGTTTCTTGAACATGACAATGAGTTCACTCTACTAAAATGGCCCCCACAGACACCAGATCTCAACCCAATAGAGCATCTTTGGGATGTGGTGGAACGGGAGCTTCGTGCCCTGGATGTGCATCCCACAAATCTCCATCAACTGCAAGATGCTATCCTATCAATATGGGCCAACATTTCTAAAGAATGCTTTCAGCACCTTGTTGAATCAATGCCACATAGAATTAAGGCAGTTCTGAAGGCGAAAGGGGGCCAAACACAGTATTAGTATGGTGTTCCTAATAATCCTTTAGGTGAGTGTAGAGATATTCTTAACCTTTTGACGTGTACAATTTCACAGTCTTGGCTGGTCCTGGTGTGATTAGAACGTTCAGTGCATCACGTGATCAACTGCTAAATTCAAATGTTCTTTCACGCTTCGGCTGGCTTTGAGCCAGAGACTGACGTGCTTAGCTCTTGTCAAATATCAGAACTATTCAGTGTTTTCAACCACATAAGGTTTATTTTAGGTTTCAGACATTTAAATACACACACGTACTAGTAAAACAATACATTTATAGTTATAGTAAAATACAAATTGATCAGATACACATTGTGTAAGCAACTATAAAGTTTACTCTATTCTTCTCCCACACTTGCTACTTACTTAATGTATTTCAGGAGAAGTGGATGAAATGACATGTTGTAAATCCGACAGATCCAATTATCTTGAACTGCGGAACAAACTAACATTGAGGCACCCATCAAGCATCTGCAATATGTAGATCAGCTAATATGATCATTATAAAGTTTTTTCAACAACAAAACACATTCACTTATATATATTTGAGAATCGGAATATCAGGTAGTTGATGACATAGCCAACAAGTTTGTGAATATTTTGAATAAAAAAGGAAAAATTAAATAAAAGCGATACATCTGCCATACAGCGCTATTGTGGCTGCGGTGTGTCATGTGACAGGCACGACTCGTCTCCATGGAAATAATAAGGTGATACATTCTAAAATATTTTAAATTTACGCGTGAAAGGGTTAATGAAACGAGGTCCAGAGCATTCAGAACCTCGCACCGGGCAGAAGATTGTCCAAAAGGACAATGATCATAAGCCATGGGTGCAAAACTCAGTACTTGGAGGGCCAAAGCCCTGCACAGTTTAGCTTCAACCCTAATTAAACGCACCTGATCCAGCTAATCAAGTCCTTCAGGCGTATTTGAAAACTACAGGTATGTGTGTTGGAGCAGGGTAGGAACTAAACTCTGAAGGAATGTGGCCCCCTCCAGGAGCTGAATTTTTCACCCTTCCCCTAAGCACACACCTAAGACAGTGCAAGAGTGGCTTATATACAACTTAGTAAATGTCCTTGAGTGGTCCAGCCACAGCCTTGGTTTGAACCAAACATCTCTGGAGAAACCTGAAAATGGCTGTCCACCAATGGTCCCCATCCAACCTGATAGAGCCTGAGAGGATCTGCAGAGAAGAATAGCAGAAAATCGCCAAATGCAGATGTGCAAAGCTTGTCGCATCATGCCCAAAAGACTTGAGGCTCTAAAGGTTCTTCAACTACTGAGTTAAGGGTACAAATCCTTTCGCAAGGCACTGTATTTAGTTTGTTTTATATGGAGCTTATAATATGACAAAATGATTTGAATTTGAATTGTGTAAATTTGAATTATTTGCAAGTGTAATCTAACAAAATTGAATTTTAGGTGGTAGTTTAAATAGTTCTGAATTTGATTTTTTTTTTTTTTACGAATATTGAACATTTGAAATTTAACAAATTTAAATGTTTTTATGGCTGAATTTTATAGACATGTATTTTCAAACAGTAAGTTTTTTTGTTCTGAATTCGTATACTGCAGATATTCAGTTTAAAAAAAATACAGATTCAAGTTTTCAAGATGAAGAAATTCGGAACTTCAAATTCAGTTTTCTAAAATTCAATCTCAAAAATTCAAATTCAAAAATTCAGATCTTACAGAAAGTAGGTCACAGGTCATCCACAGGGAAGAGTAAAGGATCTCAGATAAGTCGAACAGAGCATTTTGGCTGCACTGCAGTAGTTTTCTGCCGCAAACGGATTCTCTTGAACCACCACCGCGTTTGCGGCAGAAAACTACTGCAGTGCAGCCAAAATGCTCTGTTCGACTTATCTGAGATCCTTTACTCTTCCCTGTGGATGACCTGTGACCTACTTTCTGTAAGATCTGAATTTTTGAATTAGAATTTTTGAGATTGAATTTTAGAAAACTGAATTTGAAGTTCCGAATTTCTTCATCTTGAAAAACCTAAAAACCACCTAAAATTCAATTTTGTTAGATTACACTTGCAAATAATTCAAATTTACACAATTCAAATTCAAATCATTTTGTCATATTATAAGCTCCATAGTTTTATGATGTCAGACATATTCTGATATTTTTATGCTGTTTATCCCTAACGAAACCACATTATACATGTACATTCACATTTATGACCATTTTTAGTTTACTTTTGGACTATATTTAAAGCATCTGATCTGTGCCGTCTCTGTGCACTCCAAATGCTGTTAGATTTGCTTTGCATCCATAAAGTTACATGATAAACTGCACTACCTTTATATAAAATCACTCATGTCATGATACTCACCTCAGCAACGTACTTTCATATGAGCATATATGTGCATATGACAATCTTCCGCTTTAAGGCAGCATTAGACTTCATTGGAATAAACATTAAAGGTCACGTCGAGTCCATTTTCATTGTGGGATATGTTGCACATGAATGCACATTTTGGAAAATACCGCAAGTCATCTGGGAATTTGCACACAGTATGGATAATGCACACTACAGTATTAGTAGTAAGCGTTGCATGCATGTATCTTCAGACATTTACATTGCACATTCCAGTGATCAGCACAGAAACTCACAGCTGTTCGCCGCTACATCAGCGATGCTGTACGCCTGATAGTTGCCATGGAAATGGAGCGGTCAGGTGACAGCGCTTGGAGCAGACGGGTCATTTCACCACATGTTCCTTTTCTCCACTCGCTCCATCTCAACATTCAGATGCCAATCACAGCAGATAATCTTTAAATTAGAGGGCAGAGAGGCGTCTGTGTTAGATAACTGCCCTTTCTACTGGCCGATGGCATTTTAATTAAATATATGAACATGCCCTGAACTGCAGTTGAAGACCAAACACTGATAACATCATCTAATCATCACAGAAGCTCTACAGACCTGAAGGACAGACCCTCATCACACACACACTCTCACACACTCACACTCATTGTCGGTGTTGGTCTAGTTCAGCACATGTTGTACATAGAAGTGGAGATTGTACTGTTGGTTTTTGCAGATATTTTAATTTTTTTTTTTTAATAATTATTTAATCTTTAAAAGCACACATAACCGGAATGTTATTCATTAACATGTCAAAAGATGAATCTCAGGTGAACGGGTGAGTATTTCACTTAAAAATCAGAAGAAAGCAGAAACCCAGAATTATAATTATTTGCATTATTTATTTGAAGGGTGACTCATAATTTTTCTTCTTTTTTTTTCTTCAATTAATATAAAGTTCAAAAGAACAGCATTTATTTTGAAATCTTTTGTAATATTATTAATGTTTTTGTCACTTTTGATTAATTTAATCAATTGTTTCATAATTAAAATATTTTTTTTTCTTTATTTTTTTTTCTTACTGACCCCAAACATTTTATTGGTAGTGTATCTGTGGTGTAATTTACCATTGCAATGATATTACACATACTTATTTGTTTTGGTTGTCAGTCATTTTATGACTTTTTTTATTCATAATGATTAAGAACATTTAACAGCCAAATTCTAAAAAGAAATATCATTGCTGTAATGTGAAAAAGAAAGATTTTTTTTATTATTATAAAATGTGTATTCATTGTTATAGTAATGCCTTTAAAGGCACACTATGTATATTTTGGCCATCTAGTGGTTAAAAAACAAACAAAATTGCATGCATTTTGTGGAAGAACATTGTTTTGGTTGTGCTTCGGCTCTGTGTGACTGTACTGATAAATATGGTTATCCTACTGCTTTTAAAAATTCACTTTTAGGCTTAAGAGTTATAACTAGTTTAGATGGAAATTATCTCAAACTGAAGAGCTGAAGACGGTAGCTATACCCATTAGTAGACACTGTACTTCCTTGAACATAAATTCCAACACAGCGCTACAACATCCATTATTAAACGACTCTTCGCAATAGATTATGCTCTACAATGAACTCTGTTAGAGAGCTATATGGCAATTTATCTGTTCAATAAAATACCTCACTCACCTGTTGAGTAATAAAAACACCATCTCCACATCACTTTTACAACATTTCAAAAACCTCAGTTCTCGTCATCTCCAAAAAGCCATGTTGATTTACAATTATTATTTTTATTTTTATGACGAGCCCTGTCACGTTTTCTTTTTGCCAGCAGACTCCTTTTTTTTCAAGATTCAAGATTTAGCATGCACCGTGTTAACCTTTCTCGCTCATTGTGACAACTAACCTCTGCCACTCCCACACCATACATGTGTAAAAGTGGCACTTGGTGTTTTAAGCCCCCAACAGCGCCTTCCAGGCAGCGAGGGGATGGGTAGGTTTAAGGTTGAGGGTAGGGTTAGCTGCCTCTAAGGAGCCATTGGGGGCTTAAAACACCATCGAGCGTGTAAAAGTACCTACTTTTTTTCCTATTTGTGGATATGGCGAGACGCATGGGCGAGTAACACATGTACACAATTCTGCAACTCTCTATATATTTGTACATATTCTATAATTAATCATAAAAAAGAGAGTCAGGGAAGATCTGTGAAAGCTTGTGCTGCCGCTCTACACATCTGTTGAACCAAGCTGGTACGTTTATTTTTAGCAAAATTCCCTGATAATTTCAGTCTGATCAGTTTGAGCAGCACATTTTAGCTCTGATTTCTTTATGAATCTGTCATAATGCAATGCAGCTTTGCCAGAGGAAGTTACTAAAGAATGGAGCCATTCAAGAGTACAGTTATAGTACAGGCCATTACCTGTATTTCTGCAATGATTACTCTTAAGATGTTCAAAAAGACTAAGTAATCATTCACAGTGCAGTAGCCTGCAAAAATAAGTGAACCTACAAATGCATAATGCGATGTAAAGGTGCATCTACAAATGCTAATTAGAGAGTTTCAATTTTTTTTTAAAACCTCTAAATAAACACACACAATGGCTGGTTAATCAGAAGTCTGGTGCCTTTATCCCAACAACTTTCATAGGAACTTACGGTATAGAAGTTTTTTTTTTTTGTTTTTTTTTTTAAAGTGCTTAATTTTTACTGTTGTTAATATTAGTACATTAAGTTGTAATGCCAACATACTCTTTTAAAGAAAATAAATAACAAAAAATGTTACAAACATTGTTTACTTAAATATTAATTTAACTATATAAAACTGTAGGGCTAACATTTAACCAAATGGGGAAAATCCATTTTAAAACAATAATAATGATGATGATAATAATAATAATAATAATAATAATATAATATGCCTAACAATAATCATTATCATAAAACCATTAATTAAATGTCCAAATCTCCCCACTTGGTAAGTGTCACACTGCCAATTAAGATATGCTTTAAGTGCTCACAGTCATAACGGTCTAATTTCATGATTTGTTACACTATCAAGACCCTTAAATTCAGCTTCAGCTTTCTCTTCATTTCCCTCTGATTTCTCAGAGCGCTGTTCTACTGTGTGGAAATATGTGTCTTAATAAGAGTGTTCATGTCAGCTCGGGAATGATACATGCAGGAATTTAATCAGCATAAATAGCACAGTAATGAGTCAGGTTACAGAGCCTGACTTAAAGCTGCAGTCGGCAAGTCTGGCAGATTGGGTCGATTAGCCAAAATTTTGAATGTTTACAACTCTCATGCCCCGCCCCACTACCAGCGAGCACCCTCCCATCGAGGTCGTGCTCGTCAGTGCGTCACTGTGCGTGTGTACCTGATTTTCTGTGAACGCGTCCGTCTCTTCAGCATCTATCAACACCATGGACTCGGAGGTAGGCTGCCCTGGCTAATTTATCCATAGATAGCAATAACCGAGGAATTGGAAGCTTGTTAGTAGATTTTCTCTCCGCCATCACGCTTCATGCAATCTCCAGGCGAACTTCAGGCGTGGCGTGTGCATGTGATATTAACGTGCGCGAGTGAGGGGGGATCTGTGCTGTGGCGTGTGCACGACCTGTGATTGACAGTCAGATTAGTGATGGGATTTATGGCTCTTTGAGGGGATCCGGATCTTGGCGATCCGTTCCTTTCAAAGAGCCGTTCAAAAGAACGGCTCTTTTGGCTCTTTTAAAATATTTAGTCAGTTTTAAGAAGCCAGCTTGGGGGCATCTCAGTTTATCCTGGAAATAATCACTGGGAGGAATTATGAGGTGAGATTTGTAGTCAAATAATTAAAACTCAGATATCACACACCAATATCTGAGTTTGAATTATTCTGAAATATTGATTATTACCTCATTTGTCATGTGTGGACTATATTCCATAGGGTTGCACAACATCCCTCTGCTTAGACAGTGACATCACTATTTTGGATTTACTTTTAGTACAAAGTGTGTGTATGTGTAAAGCTACGTTGACTTATGTTATTCACACAATACCTAACGACCCGCTATTACTGACGTTGGCACTGAGACAGAGAGGCACTCGCACGTGTTTTTTTTTAATATTTATTTATTTATTTATTTTTTAACTGGAGTAAGCGTGTGACGGCAGCCGTGCACAAGTCATGGCTCCGCTCCTACCCAATGACAGAGGCACGCAGGGTTTTTTCCACTGGAGTACTCACGTGAAGGATGCGTGCACAACTATCATCATGCTGTTCGGCCAACGCATTCTCATCCCAAGTCGTCATATACTGACGCTTTTGACATTTCGTCTACATCGAACGCACATGGCACCCTTTAGCGTCAATATGAGACGCAGATACTAAAGGGTGCCATGTGCGTCCCCTATAACTGTTCTGTCTCGCGGAGGAGCTAATTTGTGTGCATCTGTGTGAAACATGCATAGGAAAAAAAGAACGACAGAAAGAACGGCTCCCCTCCAGCCGCGACTCGGCTCCCATCGTTCATGTTTATGAGCCGTTCAAAAGAATCGGTTCGTTCGCGAACGTCACAACTCTAAGTCAGATCTCACACCCCCTGTGCTGATTGGACCCGATGATCCGGGAGCGGTGGATTTTTGCAAAACAAATAACACGCTCCAGGTGGAGTTAGAAGCTTATTTATGTTGTTCTGTCGGATTATAGTGTCAATTTCACTGAATATGATCAAAAATTTTTTGCCGACGGCAGCTTTAAAAACATCAATGTATACATGCAAGTTAAATTTAGTTGAATAGATGTATGTGCCTATCATTTAGTGACAGATTGTGAAGTTAAATGTGCATAAAAAAAATAAATATATATAATATATATATGGTTCTGTGTTGTTGTCACGGCAATCAGTGTACATCTTGTTTCTTAATCTCAATTTCTGTTTCATACTGACTTTAAGCTTATAAATTGCTTTTTGTTGTGCATTAATTTTTTTTTTAATTGAATTAAAAGTCTGCATTAAAAAAATGTGTGAACTATGGGAGACCTGATTCACAATTTAGAACTAGCAGTTAACAAATTTGCAGAGCAAATATTGTGATAAGCACAACAAATAGAAACATGTAGCATGAGGCATCTTTCAATGCAGCACAACGTATACCTTTAGGAACATTCTGTCTGCAATAGGTAGAGATCCTGAGGCCACAACATCACACAGACCCTGCGGGGCGCTTCACAAAACTTCAGCTCATCATTTATTAACTAAGCGGAAAACCTAAAGAAGTTTCCAGACACCCGAGAAAGGCTGATGAATAAGTCATTGCTCTCATTCACTAATAACTATGTACAATTTTTTTAATTATGTACAAATTAAAAAATTCATGTGTGCAGAAGAACATCGCATGTTAAAGTACAAGCCCGCCGGATTCACAGCAGGTACGTAACGCACATAAATTTGTTCTTTCCCTTGTTCTAATGTTGATGAAAACAGATGATTCGAAATGAGTGAGTGTGTGCCTGCAGCTAGAGTGATTTGCATTAAACACGCCCAATCCATCTCCATATTAGGGCATTCTGCACAATCTCTTTTTCTCTCACCTGTGCAGCAAGATCTTTAAGTAACACAAAGTGTACAATTCTTAAAATACATTTAGGGCTCCCGTATTGCACAGAATGTATCCCACATCAAACTATAATGCATTTTAGTTCTCTGAAAAGGGTAAGACTTGTTGTAGGGCCACTTATTAATATTAATATTTGCTAAAAACAAACAACAAAAAAAAACTGCTTTTCCCCAACAAATGTCTTATTATGTATAAGTATTTGTGTGGACACAAAAAGCTTTAAAAGTCCCACTGTAGTCAATAATTGTTTCCCCTAAAACTAATCTTTGATCACCAAAATGACATATTGAAATGTTTTTTCCTTGAAAAAAATAAATAAAAAATTCTTCATGCCTTAAAATAGCTTGAATGCAACTCTACATCCTTGCCTCATTTAGTATAGGCGAATCTATGAATATGCAAATTATCCCCGCCTCCATTCACTCACACCAGCCCAGTGATCCACTCGTTGACGATTACATGTTAACCTGACTGGTTACAAGTAGAGATGCACCAATTACAATTTTCTAGGCCGATTCCGATTTCATTTTTTCTAACCACTTTACAGCACACACAAATAGACTTTCTATCTTTTCTTTAATAGAACATTTTACATTTTCCATAGAACATAGACATTTTTTTGACCAGATAATCGCTATAAAATAGAACTATATAAATTACTCCTGGTGTAAGAAATTCACACACATCTAAAGTGCAGTGTTATGGAAGAACCATTTCCTTTTTTTCACATCCAATATCCAACAACAACAACAACAACAAAATTATATGTATGAATTTCTGTATGAAAACAGGGAAAACAGGTAATGGCATTCAAATAATATATAAATAACAAAAAAATAAAATAAATATAGCCTTGTAGTATAAAGATATTTCTCAAAACACAAACACAGGCCTATTGCAATCACTTGTACATCAATGGCAAGTTTTTCTTCGCTTTTACTTTGTCACCAGATAGTCTGTTTCTATAATAATATAATACAGTTAAATATTTTTTTTTTTAACTTTCGTTTTATATTTCCACACAAAGACGCATCATAGCTATAGCCTGCCGCCGCTCTGCGTTTTGAGAGGGATGTGGGACACGAGCAGGAAAGAGACAATCGATCTCTTTTCTGATATCTTCATGTTTTCTCCTTGTTGTAAATGGTCTGAAGAGCGAATTTTATCTTCCACAAGGGCAAGACTTTTAGGCAATGTTTGATTTTGAAAGCGAAACTAAAATCACCCGCGTGTGTGAAACGCGGTTTACAAATAAACTTGACGCGCCTTACTATGTCTAATAACAAGCACAAACAATGTTAAAAAGAATTTGACGTGCAAGTATCTGTCCTGTAGCGTTTTTCTACTTTACCACAGAAAATAATATGAATATAATAGGCCTAATTAAAAGCGAACCAAGGAGGAAACGTTTAGTATCCCCTTAGAAAATGGGTGAGACGTGAGTGAAGATTTGGGAAAAGAAACGAGATTCCATGCAGGGATGAGTCACAATTTTTGAATAATCAATTAGTTTATTTAATTATAGAATATCGAATAGGTTGTGCGATTATTCTCTAAAATAAAATCTCCATGTTTTCGGTGCAGATATGGTGGTGATGCGTTCATGTAACCAGAGGGTGACGCTGCCAATAACGCACATAACAGCTGTCACAAAGAACCGGCAAAAGTAATGATTATGATTAATGTGTCAAATATAGCAAGGAGACATTTTAATTGTTTATTAATAAACTAGTGTTTTCTGTGTCAGTGTCGGCTGCAAATATAAAGTTGACGATGCTGACTCGTCATCTTCGCAGTGAACACGCCTATAGAGAGAAATGCACATTTCATTTGGATTAGCCTATATAAGCAGAGAGTAGGCTAGTCGGGTTTTTTTCGTTTTGAATTGTTTTGTTTAAATGGCACCTATTGTGCAAAATTCACTTTTACTTGGTGTTTGAACATAAATGTGTGTTGGCAGTGTGTGTATACAACCACTATATAATGATAAAAATCTTTTTTTTTTAAATCCCCTGTAATGTAATTTAGTGATTCTGACAGGTCAATTTAGCTCAAAAGGAATTATTAATTAATTTAAAGGGAATTCGAAAGAATCACTTATTACGGCCGAGCAAATGACTCGTCCAGGGTTCATTTGAACCGGCCGCAACTATCAGCTCTGCAGCGGATATAAATATCCAAACTATAGTGAAACACTATTTATTAGCAAGGTAACTTAGATCAGCAGTTTGAGACATTAAATTCGTAAGCACATAACACAAGTAACACTTCTCTTTAAAATACAAACAAGGCTTTATTGATTATTCTAACACATAAAACTAATATCTAACACAAACACACGCACACACATTCATACAAATTGCAGAAAGAAAGAGAGTGAGGAAAGAATGAGTTTTAATAGTAAGATGATGAAATCCCAAGTTTCTATATGCACTTATAAGACATGACCTGAACGAACCATCAATCATTAATTTAACCCTTCTATCGTTTCTTAGGCGGGTTATTAAATATATATCAATGCACCAGTTCAGTTTAAGAGTCTGGAGGCTACTTGCTTGTCTTTGCTTTTGGGGATTCCCTTCATGGCGTGAAAGGGGTTTCCCAGGTTCGTTGGCTGACGTCTCCTCCTGCCTGGATATAGATGTCTGGGGCGGCCAATCACGTGGTGTGCTGTCGGATGGATGGAAAGTCTTTGAAGCTAGAAGCAGGCTTGCAGTCGAATCATGGACCGAAACTTTGCCGCAAAACTTAACTTAGAACCGAGACTCACAACGGAAAAGAAAAGAAAACTAAGAAAATAAAGAAAATTGAGACAAGAGTAGTTAGATGGCTTGAATGAAGCTGTTTAACCCATGTTCTTCTGATCTTGATTTGGGTTCTTTTGTCTGCTCGTTTACATGGTTATTAGTCTGTCTGGTTACTCCGTCATGGCTTCTCCATGATCGTTTTCGAATCTACTTTTTCTTCTCCAAAGCTTTGTTCGGGTCCTAAGATTTTAAACTCAAGTGTTTATCCAGCCTCCTGGATGAGTTCTGACCAATTAGACACTGTCTTTATTTGAGAGGTGGCATTTTCTTCACTTCTCATCGTAAATCATGCGTTATCTGTGATCTCCAGCTCTAGCAGAGAGTACAGAGGCCACAGTTTAGACATCATTACTATTATAAGAATACAAAACATTTTACACAGATTTCAATCAAGCCATCTTTTGAATCAAGAACATACGATCGTACTGATAGGAAACGAGACATACTTTCATTCAAACATATAATAGTTATAACAATTACATGACTTATATGGGATCTAAGCATATTAGACACACATATAGGTTGTAGACACAATATAGAATTATGTAGTTGCACGATGTTTGATTATAAGTCCATCGAGAATTGTTTTGGGATGATTTTATGTATTTTTATAGGTAAAGTCTCAGTCTCTGTGGTTTTAAGAGATTTCAACCTTGGGGTCATTCAGAGTTCCTTAAGAAGAAGGAGGTCTGTTTTGTATATCTGTCGTGGGATCCAGCAACCTCTGCCGTTATCTTGATCGGGCTTTGAGCTTTACCATCTCTGAACCAATCAGTCTTTTCCAAACCATCTAACATTGACAACGTTCTTACTTTAGTTGGATGCAAGGCCATAAAGTTCTTAGCTGGCTGGACCCTGGATTTTATGGCTCTGGATTGGTGATTTGGGGTCTGGAGTGTCGAGTTCTGTGTGGAATTATGTTTGAACAAATCACCTGGAAGATTCATTTGTGTTTGGTTCGCCCTCAAACCTTACACCCCATAAATCATAAGCACTGTCTCAGAACGGGCTGTTCTCAGATTCGGGGCAATGTGACGTCACTTTGCACAAACCCCTCCCACGACTGTTGATTGACACTGCAGTTTTAGTGTAGACCCGCTCCAAGCGAGCTGGAACGCTATCCGATTGTTAAGTCTGACGTCACGCGTGACGTTTAGCCTTTTCCGGGTCCAAGCGCTCCTCTCGTCCAGAAATAACAATGGTGGAACCTGTACATTTATTTACGATCACGTCCTTCTTAGTGAGGCACCCTTGGCGGTCAAAAAGGGTTTAAATTCCTTTAACACCAACAGAGTGGTTAGTGTAGCTCATCACTCAGGTGGCATAATTAAGGGTAGAGTCTAGGCATCAATGAAAAAGAAGATTTACGAGGTTGAAGTGAGTTAGCTCGGGACACGGGACACAGCACTGCGGCATTGTAAAAACACTCAATAATAACCAAAACACTAGCGAAAGCAGTAGGTAGGTAGAGAGGACCTGGACTTTGGACCCGGAAAGAGTATTATCGGAGAGTGGTTACGTCACGACATAACAACCGAATTGTTTCAACGCTGTAGACAAGAATGTCTTCTAAACGATTGAGGTGTTTTGTTGTTGGATGTAAGAATGAACATATCAGTCTTCATTTACTCTCGATGTTACTCGAGGATGGATCAGTACAGCTGTTGGGGATCAAGCTTACAGTCTCTGGATCGATAGGCCTAACGTTACTGATCACGGCAGAAATTAAAGTTAGAGCGCGCACTTTATGACAGCTCATCGAGTCGTTTTACGGATACAGTTTACCAGTTTATTAAGCACCCACTGAAAAGCTGTGTATATATTTGTTTACTTTTAGTTGTAACGAGTGTTTTGTGTACTTCGCTGTGTATGTTCCATGATAATGAAAGGGAGAGAGCGAATAAGACTTTAATGCGCACTTCTTATACTGTGTTTATTCAGCTCTTATAGTGATTTTCTGGAGTAAAACTAACGCTTCATCTTTTGTGTGATGTACAATAAACTTAATTGAACTTATCATAAGTATATTTTGGTCATCATTCGGACGGGGTCTGCTACAGCTGGCTTGTATTAATAGTGGATAAAAGCAGATGACAAATAAGTTATAACCGTAATTGTATACCTGTTCTATCTCCATACAGCATATATTCTCTGGCTCTGTGAGCATTATTGTGCGACTCAGAGTCGAAATGAACACCGCTACCAAGAGTTTCTGTTTTGATATTATCAGACGAGATTGTCCTGGCTCTGAGCACGAGCTTGTGAGGCTCCGCCCTTTGGGTCGGCAGCAGCAGTTCATTTGCATTTAAAGGAATACACACTTAAATGGCGCGTTTTTCTGAGCCCCAAAAAATTACATAAAAATGTAAACATGCTGTAAACAATTATCTGTTGGGTATTTTGAGCTAAAACTTAACATACACACTCTGGGGACATCAGAGACTTATTTTACATCTTGTGAAAATGGGCATAATAGGTGCCCTTTAAAAGTAGACAATTCAAGCTTTCTATATGGAATAACTAATGGAATATTGTTCCGCATAGGTTCGGTTGTCAAGTTTACCGGCACAGCCCTATTTGACCGGCATAAAATCGGCATGTCAGACTGACCGGCCGGTCACCGGTCATGGCCGATCACGTGAAAATCTGCCAATTCTGGTCACCAGCCGATCAATCGGTGCATCTCTAGTTACAAGGTAGTTTGTGACATCAGAAACACTAGCGATTTCAAACCACGTTTTTGAGACTGTCTTTGGTTTACTGCAGTTTTAAGGAGAAAATACTCAGCAATGGTATTGACTTATGAATTTGCACATAGTGTGTCTTAAAGCATATTAAAAACACCACATGTAAACTTTAAAAGCTTGATTTTCACCACAGGAGGACTTTAACAACTGAGACATAAACTGAACAAATTTCACAGACATTTGATGAACAGAAATGGAATAATGAGTCTGTGAACAAAGGGGTGGCAATATCAAAAGTAGAAGTCAGTATTTGATGTGGCCTTTTTGCTGTGAGATAATAGGAAATTAATGCAACAAAGATTGTTTTTGCCGTACAGCAGCTCTAGAAGAAAGCCGTTGTCCAAGCTTAATTTCCGTTGTAAAAATTATTAGTTATTAACCTAGGGGCCGCTTCAACGACTCCGTTTTTAAACTGAAAACAGGAAACTTTTAATGCGTTCTGGCTGTTCCATTTACACGACAATGGCGTTTTGGTGGCCTGAGAACGCAAACTTTGAAGTAGGTTTCAAAGTGCAAGTTTTTGAAAACGAGTTTTGAAAGTGATACCGTTATCAAATACAGTATCCTGAAAAGGGGACGTTTCTCTTTTTTTGCTGAATGTATAAATAAATGTATTTACAGACTGTATTACTGAGGTCAGATAAATCCCATCACATAGAGCCTCTTTCACCTAGATATCATCATATAGAGACTGTGTCTGTTCCCCGAATTAGGAAATACAAAAAACTTCCAAACCCATCTAAGGGTAAAAATTGAATTGATGTTCAACAAATAAAAAACAGATATAATACAAATGAGCAAATGATAAAACATGGGTTGCTGAATATTCTATCCCTTACTCCAAAAGCACTTATTGTTAATGATATGATTACAGACTATAACCTAGATGTGCTGTGTTTGACAGAAACCTGGCTAAAACCAAACGATTACATTACTTTAAATGAGTCCACCTCACAAGTTTACGGTTATAAACATGAACCTCGTCTGAAAGGCAAAGGGGGAGGTGTTGCTGTAATTTATAGTAATATTTTCAAAATTACTAAGAAGTCTAGTTTCAAATATAATTCTTTTGAGGTGTTGATGCTTAATGTAACTATATAGTGTTAACGATAAATCACGTTTGAGATTAGTCTTGCGTAAACTTCATTTACCCAAGGCTGCAAAGCCGACTCCGTGTTACAAATATGTTAGACCTATCACTTCTGCCACTAAAGATTGCTTTATTAATAATCGTCCTGATCAGTTTCATCATCTCAGCATCCCAGATAGCTTAGAAGAACTCGATATTGCGACAAACTTTTAACCCTCTGGAGTCTGAGCGTTTTTTTGGGCCCTGGGGGTGTTCTGACATGCCCTGACATTTGTGCTTTTTTCAGTTGCTTATAAACATATTAATGGCAAAGGTGTAAATTCACTCTATATAGCACAAACAGGACTACAATAATATGTGAGCCACATGTATGTACATGTTTTCATTTTTGAGAGAATAATGTTTATGCGTGGTTATCGAAAAAACTAAAAATTAAAATTTTTGAAATAAGACCACAAAACACATACTAAATATGTGGCAATAAGACTTTTGACTTATGGATGTCGTCGCCTATAGTTTTTTCTTCAAAATTATGTGAAAATAGTCTTGCTTTATCGTTCACATAAAACCATACATTGATTTAAATTGATGTAAAACAGGTTTTGCTTGGAAAGCCAATATGCGAGGGGGCGTGAACGAGGAGTGGTTTACACCTTAGAATACACCCACTCTGCATAATGATGAGCCATTCACTCAGGTGTGACACTGACTGAGCCACAATGAAAGGACAAAAGATATATTTAGAAGAAGACTTATATTGACCATTTAAGATTTTGCTTACATCTATCTTGTAAATATGTTTTGCTATTTTATTAAAATGGTTACAATTACAACAATAATTACAATTTCAACAATATTTCAAGTGTACTCTTTCTTTGTAAAAAAAAATGATTATAGGCCCTACATTTTATCTATGTATTCATTAGTTTGAATATAACCAACATTGGAACAGCTAACATCTTAGTTGATGACTTTATTTTTGACAAAAATCGTATTTTATATATAGAAATGGCTAAACAAAAGCTTATTTGATGTGGCAGTATATTCTACAGTAAAAACTGTACCCAAATCTACTAAACAAAATGTTGTCTTTCATATTTCGTCTGACTGTAACGTTGTTTTCATGAAATATTAGGGCATATTGTTAATTTGCAGTTTAATACGTTGCTTATACAAATAGCCTACATTTTATTTCAACATTCAGTCGATGTTTACTTATCTCAGTATAGCAATACAGTTTGCTAAAACATCATCATTCATTCACACACGCGATTTAAATTTAAACTGTCTTTGCCAGCTGTGGTAAACAGCGCGCATTCATGCCGTTTATTCATTCATAAACAGAAACCCACGTGAAGAAATTCACGTGAGAAGGAAAAAACTTACTTGTATTCCTCAGCTCGCTCCTCGATATACCCGCACTTCTGAGGGACATTTTCGATTAGTATTATTCCTCACAGCGCTGCAAGACGGTGTAAACAATGATCTAAATAAACGTGTGTGTTTTCTCGAGCTGATGGGGGCGTTCACAGGATTGCCCCAGCCATTTGCGTTTGAATAGCGCGCGCTCTCCGTGGGCGGGGCCGATTATAACGTAATGAGATGAGATGAGCTCGACTGGAATCGCTCTCTTTTAATACAGATTTCACAAGATGAGAATAATTGTTTTTTTATATAAATGACTTCATTTAAAAGAAGAGAATTCAAGCTTCATGCCTGTCTGTCTGTATGTCTGTTTGACTGAGTATTCGCTGAGTTATTGTTAATTTTCGGACGCGTTTCAGAATGGACTTCACTGGCAGAGAGAAGGCAGAACTCGCTTCGTGTTTATTTTTCTTTATTTGGCAAAAAGCACAACACTTTGTTTTTATTGTGAGTATACACAAAAATAATACACATTTAACAGAATCGATTGATGTATGAAACTCCTATGGAAAATCAAAGTCAACAGAGTATTTATGAGTTTCTTTTACACTAATAAAAAAAAAGCGAGCTGGTATCGCCGGCGATACCGTAGACCTCAGGGGGTTAACTCTCTCTTTTCCAGCACTTTAGACACAGTTGCTCCATTGCGCTTAAAGAAGATTAAAGAAAATAGTCCAATGCCGTGGTACAACGAGCACACTCAGGCCCTTAAGAGAGCAGCCAGAAAAATGGAGCGCAACTGGAAGAAAACAAAACAAGAGGTATTTCGCATTTCATGGAAGGAGACCTCGATTGCATACAGAGAGGCCTTAAAAGCTGCTAGATCTGCTTATTTTTCAACCCTATTAGAAGAAAATAAACAAGTCAAGTCAAGTCAAGTCATCTTCATTTATATAGCGCTTTTAACAATGTAGATTGTTTCAAAGCAGCTTTACAGAGACAAGCGTATAATTTAAGGTAACAGAGATTGTTTTGGCTTTATAGCGGTTCTTTAATAAAGTTATTTTCAAGCTAAAGTTATTTTTGATTGATTTGCTTCCGTCGCAACGATCCATTGTTATTAAATTAGGGGTCGCTAAGACGACACCATTCTCTCTACACAGACTTTAAACGCGAACCTGTGAGAAACGCTGATGGCGTTCACATGCGTATTTAGAATTGGTTCTATAGTTATGTGCGTTTGAATATATGTGCCCAGGTTTGGAATTCCCTACAGACCAAGCCTAAACAAAGTACTGGGCTTTCCTTATAAATTTTGATAGAGAATTTAATTTTATTTTGTCACTTCGGGTAGGAACGCGAAACGAAATTTCCGGACAACGCCTTATCTGTAGAGTGGTAAAGGGATCCTCCATAGGGAGAGACTAGTTGGCACTTCAGCACTGCGTTGTCATCGGGTCCAGGTGAAGGTCCTTCATCAGATCTGGATACGGCCTGGATCCGGGAGGCTGCGGGAAAACCTCAAGATAAACACAGACACTAAAATTAGCGTAGATGCCATTCTTCTCATGATGTAACGAGTACATCAGGATTTATGGGAAGTGTTCCCGGTTCCGGCTGACCTAATCTATGCAGCCTAACATTGAATTATAGAAGTCTATAATGTATTATGTGAATGCTAGGTCAAAGAGATGTGTCTTTAATCTGGCTTTGAACTGACAGAGTGTGTCTGCTTCCCGGACAATGTTAGGAAGACTGTTCCAGAGTTTTGGTGCTAAATAGGAGAAGGATCTACCGCCAGCAGTCGATTTTGATATTCTAGGTATTATTAACTGGCCGGAATTTTGAGATCGCAATAGACGTGAAGGACTGTAATGCGTTAAGAGCTCGCTCAAGTACTGCGGAGCTAAACCATTTAGTGCTTTGTAAGTAATCAGCAATATTTTAAAATTTATGCGATGTTTAATAGGCAGCCAATGCAGTTTTGACAGAACTGGGCTAATATGGTCATACTTCCTGGTTCTGGTAAAAACTTGAGCTGCTGCGTTTTGGACCAGCTGTAGTTTGTTAATTAAGCATGCAGGGCAACCACCCAGTAGAGCATTACAATAATCTAGCCTTGAGGTCATGAACGCATGAACTAATTGTTCCGCATTTGTCAGTGAGAGCATATAGCGTAATTTAGATATATTTTTAAGATGGAAAAATGCGGTTTTACAGATACTAGACACGTGACTTTCAAATGAAAGATTGGTATTAAAGAGCACACCCAGGTTCCTAACCGACGACGAAGACTTAACAGAGCAGCCATCAAGTGTTAGACAGTATTCTAGGTTACTAAGTGTGGAAGTTTTTTGTCCAATAATTAGAATCTCTGTTTTTTCAGAATTTAGAAGTAGGAAATTACGAGTCATCCAATTTTTTGTATCTGCTATGCATTCCGTTAATTTTGTGAACTGGTATGTTTCGTTAGGTTTTGAAGAAATATAGAGCTGAGTATCGTCAGCATAACAGTTGAAGCTAACAAAACACTAGGTATTTATTTGAAACAGTGGCTAAACTAACGAAAAATAAAGCTTCAAGCCCAGAAGTTTCCAATATATAACTATGCAACCGTCTACTACAGTATCGCATCAGGGAGTGCATTGTAGCCTCCCTAAGGAAAAGTTCGATTAATTCATTGCTATAGGAGAGGAAGAATTTTCTAAACTCGTTAAATCATCTAAATCGACAACATGTATGTTAGACCCTATACCGACTAAGCTACTGAAAGAGATGCTTCCAGAGGTCATAGATCCTCTTCTTAATATCATTAATTCATATTTGTCATTAGGATAAGTACCAAAAACTTTTAAGCTGGCTATGATTAAACCGCTTGTTAAAAAAACACAACTTGATCGTACAGAATTTGTCAATTACAGGCCAATCTCGAATCTACCTTTTCTGTTAAAGATACTAGAAAAGGCAGTATCCTCACTACTATGTTCCTTTTTAGAAAGAAATTATATCAGCGAGGATTTTCAGTCAGGATTTAGACCGTACCATAGTACTGAGACTGTTCTCATTAGAGTTACAAATGATTTGCTCTTATCATCTGATCGTGGTTGTATCTCGCTATTAGTGTTACTCGATCTTAGTGCTGCATTTGATACTATTGACCACAACATTCTTTTAAATAGACTCGAAAAATTATGTTGGCATTAGTGGAATTGCATTAGCATGGTTTAAATCATACTTATCTGACTGTTATCAGTTTGTAGCAGTAAATTAAGAGATGTCTTATCGATCACAAGTTCAGTATGGTGTACCACAAGGCTCAGTACTAGGACCGTTGCTGTTCACTCTGTACATGCTACCCTTGGGAGATGTCATTAGGAAGCATGGAATTAGTTTTCACTGTTATGCTGATGATACTCAGCTCTATATTTCTTCACGCCCTGACGAAACGTACCAATTCACAAAATTAACGGAATGCATAGCTGATATAAAAAAAATTGGATGACTAGTAATTTCCTACTACTTAATAAAAAAATACAAAAATAAAGAGATTATAATTATTGGACAAAAAAGTTCCTCACGTAATAACCTAGAATACTGTCTAACACTTGATGGCTGCTCTGTCAAGTCTTCGTCGTCGGTTAGGAACCTGGGTGTGCTCTTTAATACCAATCTTTCATTTGAAAGTCACGTGTCTAGTATCTGTAAAACCGCATTTTTCCATCTTAAAAATATATCTAAATTACGTCATATGCTCTCATTGACAAATGCCGAACAATTTTATTGTAGCTAGATTATTGTAATGCTCTTATGGGTGGTTGCCCTGCACACTTAATAAACAAATTACAGCTGGTCCAAAATGGTATATATTTTTAAATATTGCTGATTACTTACAAAGCACTAAATGGTTTAGCTCTGCAGTACTTGAGCAAGCTCTTAACGCATTATAGTCCTTCACGTCTATTGCGATCTCAAAATTCCAGCCAGTTGATAATACCTAGAATATCAAAATCGACTGCTGGCGGTAGATCCTTTTCCTATTTAGCACAAAACTTTGGAACAGTCTTCCTAACATTGTCCGGGAAGCAGACACACTCTGTCAGTTCAAAGCTAGACTAAAAACACATCTATTTGACCTAGCATACACATAACACATTATAGACTTCTATAAATCCATGTTAGGCTGCATAGATTAGGTCAGCCGGAACCGGGAACACTTCCCATAAATCCTGATGTACTCGTTACATCATGAGAAGAATGGCGTCTACGCTAATATGAGTCTCTCTGTTTATCCCGAGGTTTACCGCAGTCCGTCGGATCCAGGCCGTATCCAGATCTGATGAAGGACCTGCGTCTGGACGCGACGACAACGCAGTCCTGAACTGTCAACTAGTCTCTCCCCTGTGAAGGCCTCCCCTCCCCTCTCTCCAGATAAAGTGCTCTCGGGATAATTCCGGTTCGCGTGGCTACGCGGAAGCGATACAAATTCTGTATTATACATTTTAAGGCCAGACAAGTAGTTTGTTGAGGGTTGGTTTGTAGGGAAGGACTACACGCCTACGCACATATATTCAAACGTGTATACCTATAGACTGAACTCGTAATAGGCATGTGCACACCATCAGCATTCTCACAGGTTCGCGTTTTTAAAGTTTGCGCAGAGAGAACTTAAGAGTTTTCTGTTAAAACGGTGTCGTGTTAGCAGCCCCTAAGTTAATAACTAATGATCGTTGCGACGGAAGTGAATCAATCAAAACTAACTTTAGCTGGACAATAACTTTATTCTAGAGCTGCTATAAAGCCAAAACAATCTCTGTTACTTTAATTTCCTATTATCACTGTAAAGTCGCTTTGGAACAATCTACATTGTTAAAAGCGATATATAAATGAAGATGACTTGACTTGACTAGACGTACTCGGGGTGAGGCAGCGAGGTAGAGGACAGGGACCCGGCTCGGAAGGCCCGGAGGCGCCCCAAAGCGGGGTCTGAGTGTATGGTGCAGCAACTTACCTGTCTCTACATAATGGCAGAGAGTGTGTGAGAAGGCGTGACCGGGTCCTCGAACTGCACCCAACTGCCGGCTGGTGATACAAGAGGTGGCTGAAGGGTGCAAGGCTTTACACGAGAGCTGCCTCAGCGTGCTGTAAGCCCAAACACATGATGCACCTATCGTGACCGTCAGAGGGGGACAGAGCCCTACCGCACCCAGAAACGCACGGATAGAATGGCATTTTGAAAAAGACGCAAACGCCCAGTGTTGCTCTTTCAGGATATGGGAAGATGACAGGCTCCCTAAGCGTGATCCCAATCAGTCGGTACGTCCTTTATTTTTTATTTTTTTTAAGAGTGTATCAGATCTAGCCCGTAATTTTAGCATGCAAACTGACATGGTCACAATTACTGTGGCAACAAATACAAGAATTACATTTTTCCAGTTCACAACATAACGATTTACATTGCCACGACGAAAGTTTAGTCATATTGTTAATAATTAAAATTGTATTTAATATTTGAGTAATGCTTTGGATAATTTTTTGTTCTTTTTTGCTTTGTTTTGTTGTCGTTGTTTTGTTTTTTTTTCAAATAAATTAATTTAATTGATTTTGAGTTTACATTCCTCATGCACAGCTCTTGCAATAGTCCTCAAATTAGTTTGGGTAAATAAAGACATGAATTAGATTAAACTAAGCACTGCATGTCTGCCCAAAGAAAAATAAATTAAATACACTGTAAATAAAATATCGCTGTTATTGGTTAAAAAAAATTATTAATCACACATTTTTCTGCAATTAATAGTGATTAATCGCACCTAACATTAAAGGTTTTATTATATTTTAATACATAATAATATATATAATGCTGCACATCACTCGTATCTGACAAACATCCCATTTTCTCACAACTCTTTATGTTCATTTAAGTCTTCATTTAACTAATTTAAGAGTTGCAGAGTATGCCTCATTTTGGCATAATTGTGAGTGTTTTTGTCTGTTCAAGCACTGTCTGAAGTGGCTTTCTGTGTGTATGAAGACTAAAATTTCATCTTTTAATATAATTTCATTATTTAATATTATGTATCTGTATTATTCATATTCATAATCAGTTGTATTATCTTATGGAGTTTAAATGCATGTGTTTGAATGCATGAGTTAGACTATAGATAGCAAGGATCCATGTGTGAGAATCACATGTCAGACAGGGAGGGGGGCTGGGAGGAAGGAATGAGCCATGTGTAAGCATGACATATACGTTCCATTTTTAAAGCTCAAGCAACATGTTTTTCTACCTTACAAAGAAGTTGTAAAGTCTCTCAGTTATGTATATACGTTCGATCTTACTGTACTATGACAAAGAAATGCATAGACCTGGCATGAATACAACATCTTCTCAAGTTTCTCTCCTGACATATAAGAATAAAGATTTTTCTTGGTAAGATAACTGGTGTCCGGTCCCGTGAATCAAATAATAACGGGGGAAAGGCTTAATTCCAAGTCTACAGTGTACAAGTGTGTGTGTCATACAGACAGGAGATTCAGACGCACGCCAGTACTGCACTGCTTTCTCTTTTGTGTCTTATTGCTCTTGAATAGTTTAAAAGCATTTGCATGAATAAGAGGGTGGTAATAGCGTAACACTAGCTAAAGGATGATGGGGGAAAAAAAAGGATGGTGCACATTTTCAATAAAAGAGCAGTTTCCTCAATCTCTGGGCCATACAGGTCTGGCAGTAAGTGACGCAATGCTTCCTCATTCCCAGCCCTGCTTCCACATTCACCACAGTCCTTACTTCATCGTACCCAAGAAAGGCTGTGGGTTATGGCTGATCATGGATCTGCGAGTTTTGAACAGAGCCCATCACAAGCTCCAGTTCAAAATGCTGTGCATCCTTTGGCAGTCAGATGCAACGGAGGCATCTGAATCCAGGCCCAGTACTCAAGTGCATGCCAGATGCCCCATGTGTTGTGATTCCCCCTTGGTAATTCTATATGTGTATTCTTCCACAGTACAGTTTCCCTATCGGTAAACCTTTGTCTTTCCCTGGGCAGATTTGCTCTGTCCCATGTGAACTGCGATGAACTGCTACTGTCAAGTGCTGTGTCTGTAGCAGTTCCATCCCTGTCTAGGTAGAACCTACCATAGAGGCCTTTCCAAATGTAGCACTGCCTACAGGTAGGATGTGGCATCCTTAGCGTCCATCTCCGTTTGACTAGATACGCTTCCCCAGCATTAATAACGCTAGTCATGGCTGAAAACTTGAGAATCGAAGCACTCTTCCCATGAAAGAAATGTAAAGGGAACAGCAACTACGACTGTCTCTATGGTGAGCCCTGTCACTTTCTATCCCGTTGGCATGGAGGACTAACATGCTGGGCTTACGTGGGGCACTGGGTAGGTTACGACTCAACGGGAGCAGTTGCCAAAAAGGTAGGCTACAGCTTGCCAGCATCTGCATCTCCATCACTCGTAACACAGTTCAGTGGTTGTGGCACTTTACATAGGGACCACAACTGTCAGTCAACTTGACGTTGTAGTGACTGACAAATAGGGATGGTCTTGGTTACTGAGGTAACACTCGTCCCTGATGGAGGGAGAGGAGACGTTATGTCCCACCTGCCACCACCCTGAACCACCACTGAATGGCCTGGGCCCTCATCTCGCCTCCTCAGTGTAAACCTGAATGAGTTGATGTGTGCCGCCATCTTATATACCTGTATGTACGGGATAGTGGCTTGGCATGCAAATTCCACTAGCCAATTCCATTGGCCATTTTTCTAAAACTTAGAGGGGATTGGGGTTCCCAAGTGAGAACCCATTTATTGACAACATTGTCTTCAGAACACTGCAGTTGTCTCAAAAATAATCACGCACTGAGGTTTGCAGTGGGACACTTGCTTCTGATGATTACATTAAATTAAATGGCATAAATATTTTATCTGAGATCAAATGATCTTCAAAAATCTCCCATTTTATATATTTGGACTTATTTGGTTTTGTATCCAGCATTTTATTTTATTTTTTTCAGTTTCATGTCTACTAATGTACTTCGCATCTGATGACGTTTGTAGAAGAACATAAAGTTTCTCTTGATGAAACAGCACTTCTCTCAGACATTTGTCTGTCACGACTCAAAGACTCCAGCAGGATTTCAATCTTCCCAAGAGACCACAGAAAGTTTTGATGCATATTTAGCAGCAGGTTTTACGGCAACTTATTTCTTAAAATTTCTGAAAATGTCTCAGGTTGTCAGTTTTGCTTTGTCAGAGCATCAGAGAAAAAAAGTTGTACAGGTACTGTAAGTCTTTTTTTTACACCTGTGATGGCTTTTCTGTGGGTCTAAAAATGCCTAGAAAAAAAGGTTTCAGAGTGACAGCAGTTCTTAAATGTCTGTCTTGACTGAGAAGAAGAATAGCATCATCAAAACTTATACAGAGACTCACACACTGTACACTACATGAACTGTCTAAAAATAAAGACGGACACACACATCAGATATCCCTCTCTTCTTCCCTAAATGTATGCACACACGCACACAAGCAGCACAGCAGTAATGACTTTATGAACTTCTTCACTTATAAGATTGATATTATCAGGGAGAAGATTATAACTATGCAACCGTCTACTACAGTATCGCATCAGGGAGTGCATTGTAGACTCCATAAGGAAAAATTCGATTCATTCATTACTATAGGAGAGGAATAATTTTCTAAACTCGTTAAATCATCTAAATCGACAACATGTATCTTAGACCCTATACTGACTAAGCTACTGAAAGAGATGTTTCCAGAGGTCATAGATCCTCTTCTTAATATCATTAATTCATCTTTGTCATTAGGATACGTACCAAAAACTTTTAAGCTGGCTATGATTAAACCGATAGTTAAAAAAACACAACTTGATCGTACAGAATTAGTCAATTACAGGCCGATCTCGAATCTACCTTTTCTGTCAAAAATACTAGAAAAGGCTGTATCTTCACAACTATGTTCCTTTTTAGAAAGAAATGATATCTGCGAGGATTTTCAATCAGGATTTAGACCGTACCATAGTACTGGGACAGCTCTCATTAGAGTCACAAATGATTTACTCTTATCATCCGATCGTGGTTGTATATCTGTATTAGTGTTACTCGATCTTAGTGCTGCATTTGACACTATCGACCACAACATTCCTTTAAATAGACTCGAAAATGATGTTGGCATTAGTGGAATTGCATTAGCATGGTTTAAATCCTACTTATCGTCTTATTGATCACAAGTTCAGTATGGTGTACCACAAGGCTCAGTACTAGGACCGTTGCTGTTCACTCTGTACATGCTACCCTTGGGAGATATCATTAGGAAGCATGGAATTAGTTTTCACTGTTATGCTGATGATACGCAGCTCTATATTTCTTCACACCCTGACGAAACTTACCAATTCACAAAATGAACGGAATGCATAGCTGATAGGCAAGGCAAGGCAAGTTTATTTATATAGCACATTTCATACACAATGGCAATTCAAAGTGCTTTACATAGGAGAAATTAAAATAATTAAAAGAAATAAGAATAATTAAAACAGTCGGACGAACAGCGGCACAGTGCTCATTCAGTAAATGCACAGCTAAACAGATGTGTTTTGAGTCTGGATTTGAATGTGACCACTGTAGGAGCACATCTGATCTCTTCTGGAAGCTGGTTCCAGCTGCGGCTGGCATAATAGCTAAAAGCAGACTCGCCATGTTTAGAGTGAACCCTTGGTATTTCTAGCTGATATGATCCTATGATCTGAGTGATCTGTTGGGTTTATATTCAGTGAGCATATCTGCAATGTATTGAGATCCTAGGCCAGGGAACGACAACTGGCGGCCCGCGGGCCAAAACTGGCCCGCCAGCAATATTTTCTGGCCCGCCGGATTATTTTGGAAGTCCTAAATGCTGCACAAAACTCTTCCACTACTTGAGAAAAGCCGTAGTCGCGCGGCGATTTCACCGCCGCATACTGTGTGAAACACCCATAGGGAATCATGCGGGGCGGGATTTCATTTTAAAGTATAACTGTGGGTTCACACCGGACGCGAATAGCGTTGTCAGTCAACAACATTCTTTTTTTGCAAGGATGTTTGAAATAGTTCGGCAGAAAATAGCCTACTTCATTTGTCAGTAGGGCAATATGATTTTCGTTTATGTTGCTTAGACATTTGAGTGATAGGCTTTGTCCTATTTAATTTATGTTAGGCTATTTATATTTCATAATTTTTTTCTGTGGCATTTTTTTTTCTCTGCTGACAGTACAATGTTAAAATAGCCTAATATTTATATTGACACGAACACAATTTTTGTATAGCATTTATTATAGGCTACTTAATCTCATTCTTGCCGTTAGAGACATTTGAATGTGAGATTATGGAAACGAGATCTAAATTTTGCGGAACCGTCAGGTCGGGAAATAAAGCGGGTGAACACCGAGTGTATTTTAAGCGGTTGCTGAATAGAACCTTGTGGGAGCGGGACAGAAAAAAAACAGTCCCGCGCAGAACTCCTTAAACCTTAGGTGTGTATGTGTGTGTCCCGAATAAATAATAATACAAATAAAAAGGAATAAAGTTCAAAAGTCGGACTGTAAGCGAATGAGTATGATTGCTATTCACACCTTTATTAAAATGGCTGTAATCTGTTACCACAATAGTACTTGATCTGTTTAAAATGATTTCCTTGATATATGCCTAAGGTGTTAAATTAAAAATCAAAATTAAAATTTGTCTAATCCAGTAATTATTTTTTTCTATTTTTGATCTGAGCACAAACAGAAAATCAGAAAACCCATTGTTATTCGTTTTTTCATTTTAGTTCAGGAAATAAATAATGGAAAAACAAGTCGTTTTTCATCTTTTTATTTTTGGTTTTAATTTGAAAAAACGATTGAACGAATGATCCACGGACGGTGATGGACCCATCATATTCCGCGATTATAGGCCAAAGTTACTTGCCGACCCCTGTCCTAGGCCATTGAATGATTTATATACCAGTAATAATACTTTAAAATCAATCCTAAATCTAACTGGGAGCCAGTGTAAAGACCTGAGGACTGGTGTGATATGTTCATATTTTCTGGTTCTGCTCAGAATCCTAGCGGCAGCATTCTGTATGAGCTGCAACTGCCTTATGGTCTTTTTGGGAAGGCCAGTGAGGAGTCCATTACAATAATCCACCCTGCTGGTGATGAAAGCATGCACAAGTCTTGTCTGGAAACAAAGCATCTAATTCTTGCAATATTTTTTTCAGATGATAGTATGCTGATTTAGTTATTGCTTTGACATGACTACTGAAACTAAGGTCTGACTCTAGTGTCACACCAAGATTCCTGACTTGATTTTTAGTTGTTTGACCCATAGAGTGAAGGTATGCGTTCACCTTGAGAACTTCATCTTTGTTTCCAAACGCAATAACTTCAGTTTTGTCTTTGTTTAATTGAAGAAAGTTTTGACACATCCAACTGTTGACTTCGTCAATGCATCAGCACAGGGAGTCAATGGGGCTGTAATCATTAGGCGATAGGGCTAAGTACAGCTGTGTGTCGTCTGCATAGCTGTGGTAAGCAATTTGATTATTTCTCATTATTTGGCTCATTGGGAGCATATACAGGTTGAACAGGAGTGGCGCAAGAATTGAGCCTTGAGGGACTCTGCATGTCATGAATGTCCACTCAGACTTATGGTCTCCTATACTCACATAATAACCTCTCCCATCTAAGTATGACCTGAACCATTTTAGGACTATCCCAGAAAGCCCCACCCAGTTTTCCAGCCTGTCAAGAAGTATGTTATGATCGACAGTGTCAAATGCAGCACTGAGGTCGAGTAGTACCAGCACTGATAATTTTCCTGAATCAGTATTTAAGCGAATATCGTTTATTATCTTTATGAGCGCTGTTTCTGTGCTGTGGTGCGGTCGGAAACCAGATTGAAAATTGTCAAAGTATCCATTCGAGCTTAAGAATTTGTTCAGCTGATTGAAGACAACTTTTTCAATGATCTTGCCTATGAAAGGAAGATTTGAGATCGGTCTATAGTTGCTTAATATGGTCTTATCCAGATTGCTCTTTTTCAGGAGGGGCTTGACAACTGCACTTTTTAGGGAGTTTGGAAAACTCCCAGAGAGAAGTGAGGCATTTACCACTTCTAGAAGATCTGCTTCTAAACTGTTTAGCACACTTTTGAAAAAAGATGTGGGAAGTGTGTCAAGGGCGCATGTTGATGTTTTAAGGTGCTGTACGGTTTCTTCCAAAATGTTGCCATCAATTTCTTTGAAGTCAGACATAGTAACTATTTTTCTCAGGTGGTCTGATCTGTCTGACCCCAGTGCAACTCAAGGATGTGCTGATCACCTTTCTGATATTATTGATTTTCTCAGAGAAGAAAGAAGCAAACTCACTGCACTTGTTGTCTGAGAGCATTTCACTGGGAATCTGGCTTGGGGGGTTTGTCAGTCTCTCTACAGTAGCAAAAAGAGTGCGTGTGTTGTTTAAATGGCTGTTTATAATATTTGAGAAAAAAGTATGTCTAGCTTTGCCTAGTTCCATATTGAAAGCATGCAGGCTGTCTTTGTAGATGTTATAATGGACTACAAGTTTTGTCTTCCGCCACATGCGCTCTGCTTTTCTGCATTGCCTTTTCATAATTTGCACTGCTGTTGAGTTTCTCAAAAGAGCAGCTAGACCCCCACCTCTCTTAACAGCTCTGCAGACACTCATAAAAGTAAAGTTAGGAGGGGCTGCTTCATTTAGGACTGTTGCACTGCAGCTGTCTTCTAGCCAGGTTTCATTTAGAAACATAAAGTCCAGGTTGTTTGTGGTTATTAAGTCATTGACTAGAAGTGATTTCTTTTTAAGTGAGCGAATGTTTAAAAGTGCTAACTTAACAGTCTTACTTTTTGTCCCCACAGCAATCTTAGTTTGACATGTAATAGGCACCAGATTAGTTGGGTTTGCTGTACGGCTATTGAAGGCCTTAGACTTTCTATCTTGTAATAGAACAGCAATAGAGAAAGATACAGGCACACTGGGTTCCCGCTTGTTCTGTAAACATTTGAGAAAGTTACTGTTATCATAGCAGGGACCCAAAAAATATCACTGAGAGCTGGTATCAGTTGTTTTTGGTTCACCTCGAGCAGATGGAGGAGGCAAAATGACAAAATAATTAATCAGAATACCTAGCAAAAGTTTCTCCTGCTCCAAGCTCATGGACACCTCCTACTCACACTCTCCGTCTCTGCAAGTTTCGGAAGTGAATGATTCCGATTTCTCTTGGCACAGCTACGACAGACGGGTTGCTCACGTCACATCTACGCCGACAAGCTCAGTTTGAGTCTGCGCAGTACGCTCGACCCCCAGGAAGTGAGAGCTTCTAATTGACTTCACTTGTCTCCGTTGAATCCAATGGCTTCCCTGGCTGTTTTCCAGGAAGTCGTCCTTGGGTGCTGAATCTTGGAGCAGTTCTGATATGTCTGTCTGTGGTGAGCTCTGTGGGCAGGGCTCAGCTGAGATTGTGTCCGTGAGCAGAGGTTGTTGTGGCTCAGTGGTGTTATCATTGTCCTTGTGTGATATGTCAACCGCATGTCCATTTTGCTGCTGAAGTGAAGTCCCGTGGTCATTCATACTGTGTCCAGGTGTGTGTGTGTGTGCCGTTCAGATTGAGTGGATTGGCACACACTGCAGAAGGATGATTGAGGGAGAAGTAGATATTGTCCTTTAACACTCTTGAACCAAGTTTGTTTGGGTGATGGCCATCCCGATGAAATAGTTGTCTCTGACTCCAGAAAAGATTGAAGTTGTCAATGAAGTTTACTCCTTTTATATTGCAGGTTTTTTGCAGCCATGTATTAAGCCCAAGCAGCCGTGAAAACCTGTTTGTTCCTCTTGCTGGGAGTGGTCCACTGATGAATGTTTGAACTTTCAGTCTTTTAAGTGTTTCAAAAAGTTCATTGAAATCCTTCTTAAGGAGTTCTGACTGCTCTTTATGAATATCATTCTTCCCCACATGAATGATGAGTCGATTTGCAGTCTTATGTTTCATCAGAATGTTCTGAAGTTCCCTGTTTATATCAGAAGTTGTTGCTTGTGGAAGGCAGCACGTTGTATCCCTGCTGCTATCAGACTCACTATCAGAGTCCTGGGCTCGGCTGTGCTCTGAGCTGAGTGCCGCTGTCTGCTCGACCTTGAGCGCCAGTTAGCATTAGTGTTAGCTACAGGCTGATTCAGTCTGTGTTCGATCACATTCATCACGTTTGTGGATTCCTCATTTACATTCATTAGTACTTCAAATCTGTTCTCAAGATGTATAGGTGTTGGTAGGAGACCAGTGTTTACAATCCTTGTCAGAGCTGTATCTGGGGTAGAGGATGCTACTGCGGCAATATGTGATGCTCGTGACAATCTGATGTCTCGAGTGCCTTTGGGTCTCGCTCCCTGTTTGTGCCATCGATTTGTAAGTTGATCGGCTTGTTTATCTACCTGTCGAGGAGCACTAGTTTCATGGGACTCACCGGCTATATGCTGAGGGTGTCCATGACGAAGCTCTGTTGTGTGTTCCGTCTGGTTTGGTGGTCCCGTAAGTAACTTTGTTTCAAGAACTGCAATCCTTTGTAAGAGTCTGTGGCAGTTAGTGCAGCAAGTAGATTCCAGAAGAGGTATTTTCTCTCTTATCCTTGTAGGCAGTTGTGTTTTCCTTTCCCCGGAATGTAAGCTGGTTGGGTAGAAGAATTCTGTGTTTTTGTGGTAATCCAAACTTTGTCGTTTGAGCACTGTGCTGATTTGCTGAAGTTAAAATTAGGTGATAAAAGGAGCTAAAATATAAAAATATAGAAGATAAAATATAAAAGCGATAGAGCAAAGCGCGGAGCAGTAAGCAAGAGCGTCCGAACGGTAGCTGAGCAGGAAGCAGGAAGTTCATATAAAAAACTGGATGACTAGCAATTTCCTACTACTTAATTCTAAAAAAATAGAGATTCTAATTATTGGACAAAAAACTCCCTCCCGTAATAATCTAATCTAGAATCCTGAGTAGGGAACGGAGACGTTTTGTTGTGACAACAAATGGGGTTTCACTTAGAAAGCCTCTCACATTCGAGAATACAAAAGGAGCCAATGGCAAGAAAATGCCATGGGTCTGCGGAATTTGCATAGCGTAACTCTGCCCCACGTCGTGGGTATATAAGGAAGTACGCTGGCAACATGCAGATATGTTTCTTCGCTGAGGAGCCGAGACTGAACTCCAGCATTCCAGCGGTACAGCGGAAGTGGCAGGGAGACGTAATGTTTCCGTTTCCTACTCAGGGAACAAGGGTTACATATGCAACCGAGACATTCCCTTTTGTGGTCACTACGAGTTACGTTGTGACGATGACTGGGGTTCCCAGTCTAATCACGCCACCTCGGCTGTCTTCCAGTGCCCTGCGTAAGTCTGAGCTCCCTGTCGTGACACTGGCATGGACGAAGGACTCCTACTTAACACAGGAATACCAAGGTACACTGGGAAGCATATCTCAGCGGAAATATTCAATTATTGCCTGCCCGAAGGGGGGGACTTAAGAATACACATATGACCCGAGAGGGAGCTGCATATGGAGAAACACTGGGGTGTCCAGCCCACAGGGTGGAATGTTTCAACCCCAGGGGGGGCAAGGTGGCTTGCCAAGGGAAAGACACATGCTCAGAGAGGCTTACAGTGGAAATACACATGTGGGGGTCGCCCAGAGGGGGAACCATGCACATGGTTGCACCTAGCCAATCGCAAAAGCTGCCGGTGGCATAACTCTGGCGTTGACGTCAACAGTGCTGGAGGAACTCAGGGCTTCTCGGGGAGGCTAACCTGAGGAGAATATCACACGTATCCAGTCCATGGAGTGGAATGGCGAGCAAGCAAAGACACTTGAGCAGATCCTAGTAATGGCTGGTTGAAGCGAGTACATGAGAGGACACTGGCTCCACTTGGAGATTGTAGAATCTCGCGAATGTGTTGGGTGTCACCCAGCCTGCAGCTCTGCAGATGTCTGTTAGCAAGGCGCCATGCGCTAGAGCCCAAGAGGAGGCCACACTCCGGGTGGAGTGTGCCTTCACACCAAGGGGGCACGGTTGACCTTGCTGCTGGTATGCCAAAGCAATGCCGTCCAGTGAGACAATCTTTGCTTGGAGAGAGCCTTTCCCTTCAGCTTCCCACCATAACAGACAAAGAGCTGGTCCGAGGTCCTGAACACTGCATTCAGTCTACGTAAGCACGGAGGGCGCGTACTGGACAGAGCAGTGCCAAGGCTGGGTCTGCCTCCTCCAAGGGCAGCGCTTGCAGGTTCACCACCTGTTCTCGAAATTCCAGGCACGCTTCGTCAACGGAAAATGCCTGCAGGTCCCTAACCCTCTTAATGGAGGCCAATGCAACCAGGAGCATCTTAATTGTCTTAATTGACAGGAACTTAAGCTCCACTGATTGCAGAGGCTCAAAGGGAGCACTCTGCAGGGCAGTTAAAACCACTGAGAGGTCGCAAGAGGGAACGAGAGGAAGGCGAGGAGGATTCAGTCTCCTCGCTCCTCTCAGGAACCTGATGACCAGGTCGTGCTTTCCCACGGACTTACCCTCGACTGCGTCGTGATGTGCGGCGATAGCGGCAACATACACTTTCAGGGTGGAGGGAGACAGCCTTCGCTCCAACCCTTCATGCAGGAAGGAAAGCACGACACTGATCTGGCATTTTCTGGGATCCTCACGGCGAGAAGAGCACCAGGTGACTAAGAGGTTCCACTTCAACGCGTAGGCATGTCTCGTGGACGATGCTCTAGTGGAAATGATGGTAGCCACCACCGCTGGTGGTAGGGTACTCAAACCTGCCTCGTCCCGTCCAGGAGCCACACATGGAGGTTCCAAAGATCGGTACGAGGGTGCCATAGGGTGCTCCGTCTCTGAGAAAGGAGGTCCTTCCTCAGAGGAATTGGCCAGGGAGGTGCTGTTGCGAGGAGTACAAGTTCAGAGAATCAGGTCCGGTTGTGCCAATGAGGGGCAACCAAAATGACCTGCTCCTCGTCCTCCCTGATCTTGCACAGGGTCTGTGCAAGAAGGCTCACTGGGGGAAACGCATACTTGCGGAGGCCCCGCGGCCAGCTGTGCGCCAGTGTGTCCGTGCCGAGCGTGCCCTCGGTCAGGGAGTAAAACAGGTCGCAATGGGATGAGTAGTGGGAGACAAACAGGTCTACCTGCGCATCCCCGAACTGATCCCAAATCAGCTGAACCATCTGCGGATGGAGTCTCCATTCTCCTGGGAGAGGCTGAAGCCGTGAGAGCTCGTCGGCTGCACAGTTCAGGTCTCCTGGGATAAGTTTGGTGCTTAGCCTTGGCCGCCCTCCTGCTCGGGGCCGGTGAAGGCTGCGGAGCAGGAGGGAGGAGCCACAGGGAGGCGGCCTCAGCGGGAAGCAGACTAAGGAAACCACACGTACGGATGACCGTCGGTGCAGAAGGGCCTCAGTCTGCTTCTGGGGAGTCGAAGACCACACTTGTGGACATCACCTGACCCAGGGATCATAGAGCGAGGTCAGTACAGTGCGCGGCGTATCGACCAGCACGGACATGGGAGGCATAGCGTCCCTGCATGGGGGCGTGGTCGAGTTTCCGTGTTCTGTCAGTGTTGGCCAGGGAGCCAGTGTTGGCCAGGGAGGGACCAGCGTTCCACGGCTCCACGGTGTGGCAGAGGGGACTCTACCCACACAGAGGTCATAGAGTCTCGATCTAAACATTGCGATGGACATGTTCCCACAAAGAAACCATGACTCGTCCACGAGTGCTGCCGAGCGTGATTAAGCCCAACACGCCAAACGGCACTCATGACCGTTAGGCAGATGAATCACGCACCCACATCCAGAAGACACATGGGTGAGCCGTCTTGCCACGTGCAGCTCTTTTAGAGAGAGGAAAAAGCTCAGCAGAGTGCTGAAGCGCCCAGGGAGAAGCACACACACTGTCGGCAAATCACTGCACAGACCAGTAGCAGGCAATGTGATCTCGCTGGAACGCGCCGTTGCACCAACACACTGGAGAGCCGCTCGTCTCGTAGAGTGCAGATAATTCAGAATGGCTTGTGAAGAAAACTCTTGGCTCCGAAGCAAAAACATATCTGCATGTTGCCAGCGTACTTCCTTATACAGTTGTGGTCAGAATGAATGGCACCCCTGGTAAATATGATCAAAAATGGCTGTAAAAAATAAATCTGTATTGTTTATCCTTTTGATCTTTCATTCAAAATATTTGCAAAAATCGAACCTTTCATTGAAGTAAAAGAATTGAAAGTGGGGGGTAAATCACATTATAAAATAAATGCTTTTCTCCAAAACACGCTGGCCATAATTATTGGCTCCCTGTTATTAAATACTTTTCGCAACCTCCTTTTGCCATGATAACAGATCTGAGTTTTCTTCTATAATGCCTGATGAGTTTGGAGAATAACTGACAAGAGATCAGAGACCATACGTTCTTACAGAATCTCTCCAGATCCTTCAGATTCACAAGTTCATGTTGGTGCTTCTTCTGTTCAGTTCACCCTACTCATTTTCTATAGGGTTCAGTTTAGGGGACTGGGACAGTCATGGCAGAAGCTTCATTTTGTGCTCAGTTACCCATTTTTGTGTTGATTTTGATGTTTGTTTTGGACCGTTGTCCTGATGGAAGATCCAACCACGGCCCATTATAAGATTTCTAGCAGAGGCAGTCAGGTTTTGATTTTTGATCTGTTGGTATGTCTGACAACTGAATATGCTGGAGTTTATTTTTGGAGGAGCAAGGAGGATTTTTCTTGAAACCCTGTGGTTGTGTAGGGGTTGTTTGATAATTTTTTTCTGGCTTTCTGACCCCCAAGACTCAAGAAATCTCTGCAATTCTCCATCTGTGATCCTTGGAGAGTCTTTGGCCACTCAAACTTTCCTCCTCACCGTGCATTAAGACAATATAGACACACGTCCTCTTCCTGGCAGATTCGTAACATCTTTAGTTTGTAACGTTCAGCCAATTACGTTGAAATTACAAAAGTTAAAATGGGGTCAGATTTTACTGTCTGAGGAATTGGGTGTTAAAAGATTGAGACAAAACTGAGGTTAAAGTGGATAAGAACTGTGTATTTACAATCTTCACACGAGACTTTAAAACAACACAATAAAACCAGGAAAACTCAGGCTGTTAAAAAGCATAGAGTCCATTGCAGTCCATATGAATCCTTTTGTGTTAAAGCATCCCAATGTGAGTGTCCACCAGTGTATATACAATCCAAAATAAGTGATAATCCAAAAGTTTGATGTGGTGTCTGGAAAGGCGAGTCCGCAAGTGGTAACTCCACACTCCAGAAAGTGATTGGTATCCCTTGTGTTTGCCATGCTGCTCTCTTTGTACAAGTGTAGTTCCTGCTTCCTGTCATGTGATCCCTCACATGACATGCCAACCATACATTTCTTAAAGACATACACACTTAAAATGTTAAGAGGAATAAAATGGACTTAGAAAACATGTAAACCAATTAAAACTCTATTATACATAAAATAATTGTACTGAATAGAGCAGTAAATCATGGCTCTTATGTGACAGTGTCACAAGTTGATTGGAACTTCTTAATTATTGCCCTGATGGTCAAAATGGGGATTTTCAATTCTTTAGCTATTTTCTTACAGCCACTTTCTATTTTGTGATGCTCAACATCACAATGCTCAATTTTGATGCACATCAGAACTATATTCTTTGGTTTTACTCATTGTGATGGATGGATGATTAAACAAATTTGGCCTTTGTGTATTCATCATATTTAAACTCCTGTGAAACAAGAAGTCATAGCTAGACAATTTCATGTTCCTAGTCACCCTGGTGAGCTAAATAAAGGTAAATATGAATGGGAATATACTTCAATGGGAGATATTTTACTTGTAAAAAAATCTAGGGGTGCCACTAATTGTGGCCGACGTGTTTTGGAGAAAAACATTTATTTCATAATGTGATTTCCTCCCCACTTTCAATTCTTTTACTTCAATGAATGGTTAGAGTTTTGCTAATTTTTTTAATGAAAGATCAAAAGGATAAACAATGCAGATTAATTTTTTTACAGCCATTTTGATGATCATATTTACCAGGGGTGCCATTAATTCTGACCACCACTGTATACCCACGAGGTGGGGCGGAGTAACGCTATGCAAATTCTGCAGACCCATGGCAATTTCTTGCCATTGGCTCGTTTTGTATTCTCGAAGGTGAGAGGCTTTCTAAGCGAAACCCCATTCGTCGTCACGACGTAACTCGTAGTGACCACGAAAGGGAACCCGGGTGTGCTCTTTGATACCAATCTTTCATTTGAAAGTCACTTGTCTAGCATCTGTAAAACCGCATTTTTTCACCATAAAAATATATCTAAATTACTTTATATGCTCTCAATGAAAAATGCAGAACAATTAGTTCATGCGTTCATGACATCAAGGCTAGATTATTGTAATGCTATTATGGGTGGAAGCAGACACATTCTGTCAGTTCAAATCTAGACTAAAAACACATCTCTTTGACCTAGCATACACACAACACAACACATCATAGACTTCTATAATTCAATGTTAGGCTGCCTAGTTTAGGTCAGCCGGAACCAGGAACACTCCCCATAAATCCTGATGCACTTGTTACATCATAAGAAGGATGGCGTCTACGCTAATATTAGTCTCTCTGTTTATCAGAGGTTTACTGCAGTCAATCGGATCCAGGCCGTATCCAGATCTGATGAAGGACCTGCGCCTGGACACGATGACAACGCAGTCCTGTGAAGTGTCAACCAATCCCTCCCCTGTTCACTGAAGTCAGCCGGATCCCGGCCGTATCCAGATCAGATGGTGGACCTGCACCTGGACCCATCCACAACGCATCCCTGAGGTGCCAGCCTCATCAGCCCTGTGAAGGCCTCATCGACATGACAGCCATCGGCACTGATCCTCAACAAACTCGTCTCAATACCGGCATGACTCTGACTTCCAACCAGATGGAACTGGATAAATATTCTGAATGTTCTAATCCAATCTGACTTCTGACCTGTAATGCTGCCTGGATCATAATCATACACTGTTCGCTCGTTGGCCAGAGGAGAACTGGCCCCCGGCTGAGCATGGGTTCTCCCAAGGTTTTTTTCTCCATTCGGTGACCTGATGGAGTTTTGGTTCCTTGTCACTGTTGCCTTGGCTTTTGGCTTGCTTAGTTGGGGACATTTAATATACAACAATATTATTGATCTGCCTTACTTAAGGTGGACGATGACGCAATTTTCTTCTAGAAACAAATTTTGTTGTATTATTTTCATGTTATCACTGTGAAGCTGCTTTGATGCAATCTGTATTGTAAAAAGCGCTATATAAATAAAGGTGACTTGACTTGACACACACACACACACACACACACACACACACACACGTTGTGTTTCCAGTTTTTTCCTGTATTTTTACATAACGTAGGGTATACGTGAACCACACACACGCACGCGCACACACACACACACAAACACAGATCATGGAAACTTGACATGCTTAACTGGATTAATGGGTGAATCAGAAAGAGATATTGTCCAGGGTTATTTTCTACAGTGTAGGCTTTGTATTCTATGTGCAAAATATGATTCTTTATTTCTTTCTTTTTGTTCTAGGGTGAAATATGAGTTGGATAAGTTCTTGCAGGTTCACCCAACAGCCCATTGGGTGGGGGGAATTCATTCTCCTCTGCAAATGAGCCAGGAGCAGTTATGCCTGAACAGTAATATTGATATGCGGTCAGTCCCACCAACACAACCACACTGATAAATATGACAACATGTTAAAATGGACAAACTCCATTTAAATGAACACACACAGTCAATACTGAGATTAATAAAAATCCAGACACAAATAACATCGTCAATAAGACCTTCCGGATGACGCATGCAGGGTGATGCTGTTCTGGATCTGTGAAAGCTAAAACCTTTTAAAGCTAAAACATGCTTCAAATACTGTTATTAAACACAGTTGTGGATGCTGATTGGCCTATGCAGGATATGGCTATGACATGAAACACTTGTCCAGTGTGTATAAATAACAGATGAACCTTTTTTGCAGAAGGATGCCACTTAATGAATTTGAAATAAGTAATACGTTTTCATGAGAATTTATGCTCGTAATAGTTTATTATAATTATTAAGCATTTAATAAAAGCATTAAAGAACTAGAGGCTGTGCTGGTGTGTGAATATAATCACTTTATTAAGCATCATTACACATCAGCATACCACAAACAAGTGCACTTTAGTATTTATTACAAACGAATATGCTTCAAAAGAATATACTTGTGTAAATGTAATGTTTTTTGGCACTTAATTGCACATTTACACGTGATTGAAATTTATTATAGTTTAAATTTATATTAAATGGAATTAGCTGAACTTTATAGTGTTTTTTTGTCACACTTAAGTAGTATGTAATTATGTATGTCATTTCTTAATTCTATTGTCGAAATTTGGTTAAAGTGAATGTACTGACAAGCATTTATGGTAAACTAAATTACACTCAGTGTCACTTATGTCATAATGCCATTTATATATGTCATATTTAAATATATTTGTAATTACACATTTGAAATGACAAAGTTGCAATTTAGAACTTTAAATGTAATATCATTCCAATTTTCACTTACATTGAACTACTGTCCATAGAACTATGCCGTGTGACTGTTGTGTTTCATTGTTTTGTATATGGCAAAATAATTTATCGGTGGGCAAAAAGTTTTTTGAATGTTTTACTTCTTAGCTAAATTAAGTTGCCCACCCCACGGTATCATCAAAAATACATAAAAAATCAGACAATGACTTAAATACACCACTTCACATGATGAACATGGTTTCAAATTCTGAATTAAAATTCCTTTTTTTTATTTTTATTTTTTTTATTAAATGTGAAGGTGTTTAACCGTCCTGGGATTTTAATGACGAACAGTCATTAAAAAGACATTAAAAGACACCAGAAGTTCCTGGGGAAAATTGTGTGAAATAGTTTTGTAGAACTATTTCATTATTATTTCTTAAAAGTGAGCAATGATTTGGTTTGATTTTAAATTATAGCAGTGACAAAATATGCTATTTGAAATTAGCAACAAATCATATTTTCTTTACACCACATACAAATAGCAGTATTTTATTGCACTGTGTAAATAGTTGCTATTTATAGATTTAAATAAAGGCAGATACTTTGCACCTCAGTGTATTGTAGTATTTCATAAAACAGTGCAATAATAACAACAAATTCATTGTATATGATTATTTTGAATAAATGAATCTGCTTTATTGGGACATTACTTGTCCCTATCCCTAATGCCAACTCATTAAACTCTTTATTCACAATTCACAGAAATGTTTAGAAATCAGCGTTTCTAAGTTGGCCTGTTGGCCAGTTGAGAACCGTAGAATTAAAAAAGTAATGGCAGATTATTAATTAGGTTTTAATTAGAGCTGTAGAATATACAGGAGCAATGTGATATGTGTTAAACTTGCAGGAGAATGCAATGACATATCCAATATGCATGTCTCTTGTTGTTTCTGGGTACAGAAAACATTTCTCAAAGTAAAATTTTATACTGAAGTGAACTCCGTAAAGTATTATTGAACATGTAAACAAAGGGTAGCTTTAATTAATAAAAATGTATTACAAAATTACAAAAGCAAACAGAAATATATGCATGCTTTATTCTGTGCAAAAATTGAGAAAAAGTGTTTAAAATCCAAATATTATAGTATAAAACACTTTTTGAAAATAATTTACACAGTTTTATAAAAAAAGTATTCAAAAAACAGAAGACATACAATTATCAAAATATATGTGCAATAAACTATATCTGAAAAAAAAAGAAGAAACATCACTAAAAGGTAGTTTGTGACGTCAGAAACACCAGCGATTTCAAACCACATTTTTGAGACTGTCTTTGGTTCACTGCATGCAGTTTTAAAGAGAACATACTCAATACAGTGGTGTTGACTTATGGATTTGCACATGGTTTGTTTTAAAGCATATTAAAAACACCATATAGATAGACATATAAACAACATTAAAAGCTTGATTTTCACCACAGGGGGACTTTAAAGGGGAAATGAAGCAGTCAATCAAGTTTACATGATTTACAAAATGGATTTCCACTATAATCAACAATTATATAAGAAACATGATAAATGTAAACATATAAAAGAAAAAAGAAAAAAAACGTTATATCTTTCGCGGCCAGGGCGCCGCCATTGTGCAGTATTCTAACATGTGACGTTGGTTGGCTTTAAAGGCTCTGGGCTGAGTTCAGTAAAACGCAGTGAAAGACATAAAACTTAACATTAAACTACGCATAAAAAGCGTTCATCTGCTATCATATTATCATGTCAAACCTCTCATACATGTTTGCATCACACTGGCTCGTTAACAAGATGCATGTGCTGGTCGAACCAGCGAACAACTAACGTTAGGTACAGTCATTGTTAGCTAACAGCTGTAAGCATGAACTAGCTAAATAACGCTAACTTAGTACCAGACAAAAAGACGACGTCTAACGTTATGTTAACAAACTGCACATGCACACTGTAGATGTTTGTGAAATAATTTTTTATTCAATATAATGTTTTACATTTTACAGACGTTACAAACTATTTACAGGCTATTTGCTAACGTTATAGCTTGTGTGTGTGTGTGTGGACTACTCTTCAATCCTACTCTTCAATAAAAAAAGCCGTCTTCCTGCTTCATTCTGTAACATACAGATCTGTATTATGCTATTGTTTTTGATAGTGTTATACATTTCTTACAGATAATCACGATGATCATTGCGTTTGTCTTACCGAATGTGGTATCTTCCTGTCAGCAATTACAGTTTTTCTATAAGCTTTTTTTTAATAATGCCGACAGTAAAATGTTGCCAGATATTGCTACGAAAAACAAGCAACAATTTTTTTTTTTATAATAATAATCCGAAATAAGTTCAAAGCTTGTGTTTTGGAAATAAGATTAATATATCACGAACCCTAACATGCAACTTTCCACTTTAATAACTTCCTAAAGTGTGACATTAAATCAGAAAAACAAGTCCAGAAGACTACTGCCACCTTTCCATTAGGTGGATCTGGCAACACTGGATCGCACCCGCGCCCTCACAACGCGCTCTCAAGCCCCGTTCACTGCGCTAGATTCTCGCAGCAAAATGAATTGCAAACACTCATATGAGGTGGTTTAAACGGCTAATTAATCATTCAGAGAGCTTGACATTTTATTTTTGAATGTAAAAAAATGACCGAGGTCCGGACCTCGGTGACCTCATAGCTGGCTACGGCCATGTATCACCGGCTGTTCGACATAGCGACGTACCACTGCTTTGTTCCCACGCCGTATCGACTCAAATGCATAAGCAATGGGACACACAGGCTCAACAGGTCTTTCAAGTTCGTCTTCCTCCATTTCAAATCAAAAAAAATAAATAATATATGTAGCTACTACCAGTGCCAAAACATGGACGTTTCATTTCCCCTTTAAAGGGGACATATCATGCTAAATCCACTTTTTTAGCCCTTAAATGCATTTTGTTGTATATTTGGAGTGTTTAGAAGTACAGAAAAGTTGAAATTATTCTCTTCAGGTGCTTCGTTGATATCTTTATATTCTGTTTTGGTCATATTTTTCAACCGGTTCAGATTTTTCTGTCATCTATGACGTTTTTTCAACTATTAAGTCACAGTATTTGCAGCGGAACTGCCAAATAAGGACATCGACTTCCGGCCCAACACTTCCAGCAATCCGCCATTTTTATTTCTCGCTGCAATTTTGTAGTCCAAGCTAAAGGATGCAGAAGTTACGAGAGGGTAAGTTAAAATGTTCTGTTGTTGGATGTAGTAACCCACACGCTTCATTACACTGTCTAATGTAGATGAACTGCCGCGCTTGTGACAGGGCACATGTTTAACTGAAAGAATGAGCAGAGAGAGAGACACGGGCGCGCGCGCACTCTCTCTCTTCGGAGCCAGGCGAAAGTGTAAACAAGACTTCACCGTCTCCAAACTAGGCGCTGTCTTGCTCTCTCTCCCTCGCACATATTAATCAAAATAAATCGACACGGTGGTAAAAGGTCGGAAGACCAAAGTTTCATGTGTAAATACAGTAACACACTATTGCGATACATACATACATATGAAGACGTTGTTCTGCAGGTTCGTCGTCTTCATTTTCATCTCGCTCCGGCTCCGACTCTGGCTCGAACATGTAAGGCTGGATGGACAAGTCTTCCGTTGTTGACATTTTGTTAATAACGTGTGAATAAAAAGTTTCTGTGCCGATAGATAATCGTATCTCTGCTATACAAAAATGGCCGAACGGGGTGGAGTTGAACCGAGTGTCACCTCTGCAACCTGGAGAGGGGGCGGGGTATGAAGTGTATCAATTGCATTTAAAGAGACCGCACCAAAACGAGTTGCTCTCAGACGCACATCAGAAAAGGGGTAGAAAAGGGGCCTGTGGAGCTATAATAATGAGGAATTCAGACCCAAGCATTGCAGTTCCGCTTTATATAGACCACAAATGTATGATTTATATGTAAAAAGGAACGATTTAAAAGCATGATATGTCTCCTTTAAGTTTAAATAGCATTTTAGTATTATGGCTTTCATAAGTTTATTTTTTTTTTATTTATTTTTTTTAGATACAGACAGAAGTGTGTATATGTGTGAGTTTGTGTTAATTTCATCACTCAGTCGCACAAACAGCCTAAAGTGGATGTTTCAGCAGATCGACTTGAAATGCAGTAAATCTTCACACTGATTATCTGAGTTGGTCTGTGGGTGTTCCAGATCAATATGAGCCATTTCCCTCTGCATCTTACTTCAATTGATGATCGCATATGTGCATGACGATGTGTTTAATGCCTGTATTTAGCAAATGATGTTGGCTGCATTATATAACTATGCAATGGGTCAGCTGAGAGCCCTGAAATGAAATTTCCTTTGTAATGAAACTAATTTGAGACACAGTCTAAAGTTTGTTTTATATAACACAGAAGAAATGGAAGTTAACCGTGCACTCGGCCCGATGTCCTGTCGTGTATTGATGGCCTTGTTTTTCGGCCTTTAAATTCGAGTCGTTGCCTTCTCAGCAGGTGAGCGGCCGCGTTGCTCTAAATGGAAGCTGAGATCACCTCAATCTATTATTCATGAATTTCCCCTGCAGGTGTCACAGGTGAGACGTTCTCTCAGTTTCCAATCACCGGAGAACAAATGAAGCCGCCTCACAGGCTCATAATTAACTGAGTCATGAGCATGACAACAGGTTAAAGACTCTTATAACTACTGAGCACAGAATTCAGTGCACTTCAACGCACGTTTGACTGTATGCTTCTTGTGGAAAGAAGAAATCTACATGGTGTCTAAAATTTCACAGCAAAATATCATCTTTTATTCAGTATTTTTCTTGATTTCCAGTAAATGTTTCATTTCATGTTGATTTGCTTTACCACATTTAACACTTTACAATAAGGTTCATTAAGTTAACAATAGTTAATGTATACATTTGTTACTGTATTTGTTCATCTTTGTTAACGTTAATTAATAAAAATACAGCTGTTCATTGTTTGTTCATGTTAGTTCACGGTGCATTAACTAATATTAACAAGATTTTAATAAAGTATTAGTAAATGTTGAAATTAACATTAAAAAAGATTAATAAATGCTGAATAAGTGCAGTTCATTATTGTAACGGATGACAGAAACAGGATGTAAATGCAGAACATATAACACAGACGGCTGCCAACACAGCATGACAGGCGGACGGACACAAACGCCGGGTGGAATGGTGACGCAGGGACCTCGGTGGACAACAGGTGCTGGTGCTCTAGTCCAATGATGATCCCTCGTGATGGTGCTCAGTGATCCAGTGCAGGGTGCAGAGAATCCAGAGACGAACACGACGAAGACACGGGGAATCCAAATCCACAACGAAAGACACAGGAACAGGCACAGGAAACACACCAGGAAACCACAACGATCTGACAACATGAGACACCAGTTACTGAACATATAAAGGGACAAACAATTGAATCCAGCTGGCGCTACTGATCACTGATGATCAGTGACCACGCCCACAGACACACACACAACAGCACGTTAGACGAGAGAGAGACAGTGAATTCATAAACCGTGACAATTATTAGTTCATGTTAACTAATGTAGTTAACTAATATTAACTAATTAACCTTATTGTAAAGTTTTACCATTTTTATTTTTATTTGATTTACTTTCTTGGGCTGTTCAGGCTACAAACTCTTATTACTGACTAGTTATACTCCAACTCAATATTTTGAAATGAGTTTTTTGTCTTCACTGTGAAACTTCAAGTTTCACATTCACATGTAATCCTGACATTAATTGTGTACCCTTGCAGATAAATGTATATACTGGAAATGAGGTACACTCTCTCTGAACATACTAGTCTGATTTCATTACTTACAAAAGGACAATGCAGACAGTCAGTCTTATAGAATCCTTTTACGTTTATACATAGCAGATGCTTTTATCCAAAGCAAGTGACATTTCTGAGGAATAATCTTCAGGAGGCATAACATGAGAAGTGCTGCAATACAAAGTTTTAGGACTATTCAGAGACAAACATAGTGGGAAACAATACAAGATTCAGTTAAGCGCTTCAAAAATAAATTGAATCCAGTGCAGTGAGGACAAGCTCCCATAAACACAGTCTGGATATGTAGGCATTGTGTGTGTGTGTGTGTGTGTGTGTGTGTGTGTGTGTGTGTGTGTGTGTGTGTGTGTTTGTGTGTTTGTGTGAATGAATGATGTAATAAACTATTTTTATTGGTTTTACAAAAATCACAATCATTTATGCACCATTTTTCCAAACACAACAAACAAAAGTTTGTTAAATTCTCAGTTGCACTTGGAATTTTCTCAATTAGCCCCAAATATATATCTGCTGAGTAAGTAATACACTCAACACAGGAAATGCAACTTTCCTAATTATTTACACAGCTATCTCAATTACAAAAACTATAAAAGAAAAAAAAAAAATGGAATGTGTAAGAATGAGAGGTTTGGGAGAGGATAGAAGAAAGGCAACATTGAGCAGGAGAAGAACAGTGGAAAAGGTAGAAAGATATGAGGGGAAATGAATAGATGGTAAAGGAAGATGAGATGGAGGAAGAAGAGTTGAGAATGTAAGAAGAGGAGAAGAGGGAGGAGTAGAGGGAGAAAAGATGGGAAGGCTATGGTATTAGTGGAAAGAGCAAGAGAAGAGAATATAAGAAGACATGGACTGAGGGGAAGGGAAGAGCAAGGTGTAAGAGGAGGGAGGAGTGGTAGAAAGATAAAAGTACAGACAGGTTTCAAAAGTAACCAGGGCCACCATAATTGACCATGTCATAAATTATGCTTTTTCCTTAAGAGAAGCTGGAGAGTTCAGCCCAATATAAACATTGTGACACAGTCAGTTTCCCTGGACAACAAGTGCTGCAATCGACTGGTGTTGTGGCACACAACGCTGTCTTGGGGCCGAACAACACATAAAGGCTTCTACAGCTCCCTCAATGAATTCCACTTTTATGGAAGTAAAATAATGACAAATGTTTTTGAAACAAAAAAGCTTGTTGAATTGCACTACTTGAAAAAATATCCATTGCATTAACCCTGCTTGCATTTTAATGCATTGTATTTTTAGGGCTTGCATTTTTATGGGCTGAAATTCAACATGGTCGTATATTTAAGCTGTGAATATTCAATTCAAAACATTTCACACACGTTTTCATTAATACAAATTCAATAATCCATATTCACCTTTCAGATTTCACTTCCAAAATATTCATTCTGTTTAAAAGTACAACCTATAATATTCAACAGGCAATTTTCGGTCCATTTTATTTCGCTTTACAAATTCGCGTCCACAAATTCAGTGAACAGAAAATTCAACATTTGACTTCCTGGAATGGCAGGAATTTCAGTAGACTGCGATTGATAATCTCCATAACTGTTAGTCGACCTCACCAGCAGAAGGTGCAAGCAGCTGTTGACGAAGAAAACTATAGAGCAATGGGTGAGAGAGTCATTCATTCATAAAAACGGATTTACAGAAATGGAGCAAGCGGTAAGTATTTGTGATGATTGTGATTGTGATATATGGAAAAGCTGATAAAGACACAAAAGCTGTGTTAACATATAAGTTTTCAGTTATTTTTACACATGTAAGCAGCTTTCTCTACCGTGAACGAGATTATAATGTTATTCCTCAATGCTGATGTACAGATAAAACGTCAAATCTGAGGTAGTAGACATATATTTCTCTCAGTTGTTTAGTTTTATTAACTTTATATTGCAGTGATGTTCTGCAGAACTGGGGATTCCCTCAATACATCATTCTCCAGGATTCCCCTGCGGTCAGGACACTTAACGCTTAATGGACTAATACAGTAATAAAAAACACCAAACTCACACCTTATTGGGGATGTAGACTATACTAGATATTGGAACAGGCAAGCGGACTCAGAATATGAATGTAACATGCAAAGTTTCACGCTGAGCGATTCCCAGTGAAATACTGGCATAAAGTTGGCTTGACACTGGATATTCAATATTCGCACATTTAGGGACCTTCTCTAAAGTTACATACGACATTGGTACACACGTTTCTAACTTCTAGCATTTGAAGATAAATAATTTTAGCTCTTAGGATGAATATGTTAGCCTTAATGTTATAAATAAGCTGGTGTGTTCCAAAACAATGACAAAATTTGCATTTAGGCGATATAAGCATTCAAAATGTCCTCTTCCGCTTCCTCTTAGTCTCTTCCAAAAGAAAGCTTCAAACACCGAAGTTTCCAAGCAACATAGCAGTAATGATTTTATGAACTTCATCACTTATAAGATTGATAATATCAGGGACAAAATTATAACTATGCAACCGTCTACTACAGTAGGCTAGACGCATCAGGCAGTGCATTGTAGTCTCCCTGAGGAAAAATTTTATTCATTCATTGCTATTGGAGAGCAAGAATTTACTAAACTCGTTAAATCATCTAAATCGACAACATGTATGTTAGACCCTATACCGACTAAGCTACTGAAAGAGATGCTCCCAGAGGTCATAGATCCTCTTCTTAATATCATTAATTCGTCTTTGTCTCTAGGATATGTACCAAAAACCTTTAAGCTGGCTATGATTAAACCGCTTGTTAAAAAAACGCAACTTGATCCTACAGAATTAGTCAATTATTAGTCATTTCTTGAAAGAAATGATATCTGCGAGGATTTTCAGTCAGGATTTAGACCGTACCATAGTACAGAGACAGCTCTCGTTAGAGTCACAAATGATTTGCTTTTATCATCCGATCGTGGTTGTATCTCTCTATTAGTGTTACTCGATCTTAGTGCGGCATTTGACACCATTGACCACAACATTCTTTTAAATAGACTCGAACATTATGTTGGCATTAGTGGAATTGCACTAGCATGGTTTAAATCATACTTATCTGACCGTTATCAGTTTGTAGCAGTAAATGAAGAGATATCTTATCGATCACAAGTTCAGTATGGCGTACCACAAGGCTCAGTACTAGGACCGTTGCTGTTCACTCTGTACATGCTACCATTAGGAGATATCATTAGGAAGCATGGAATTAGCTTCCACTGTTATGCTGACGATACTCAGCTCTATATTTCTTCAAAACCTAACGAAACTTACCAATTCACAAAATTAACGGAATGCATAGCAGATATAAAAAATTGGATGACTCGTAATTTCCTACTTCTAAATTCTGAAAAAAACTGAGATTCTAATTATTGGACAAAAAACTTCCTCACGTAGTAACCTAGAATACTGTCTAACACTTGATGGCTGTTCTGTTAAGTCTTCGTCGTCGGTTAGGAACCTGGGTGTGCTCTTTGATACCAATCTTTCATTTGAAAGTCACGTGTCTAGTATCTGTAAAACCGCATTTTTCCATCTTAAAAATATATCTAAATTACGCCATATGCTCTCATTGACAAATGCGGAACAATTAGTTCATGCGTTCATGACCTCAAGGCTAGATTATTGTAATGCTCTACTGGGTGGTTGCCCTGCACGCTTAATTAACAAACTATAGCTGGTCCAAAACGCAGCAGCTCGAGTTCTTACCAGAACCAGGAAGTATGACCATATTAGCCCGGTTCTGTCAAAACTGCATTGGCTGCCTATTAAACATCGCATAAATTTTTAAATATTGCTGATTACTTACAAAGCACTAAATGGTTTAGCTCCGCAGTACTTGAGCGAGCTCTTAACGCATTATAGTCCTTCACGTCTATTGCGATCTCAAAATTCCGGCCAGTTAATAATACCTAGAATATCAAAATCGACTGCTGGCGGTAGATCCTTCTCCTATTTAGCACCAAAACTCTGGAACAGTCTTCCTAACATTGTCCGGGAAGCAGACACAAAGCCAGATTAACTAATTAGTTCAAAGCCAGATTAAAGACACATCTATTTGACCTAGCATTCACATAATACATTATAGACTTCTATAATTCAGTGTTAGGCTGCATAGATTAGGTCAGCCGGAACCGGGAACACTTCCCATAAATCCTGATGTACTCATTACATCATGAGAAGAATGGCATCTACGCTAATTTTAGTGTCTGTGTTTATCTCAAGGTTTTCCCGCAGCCTCCCGGATCCAGGCCGTATCCAGATCTGATGAAGGACCTTCACCTGGACCCGATGACAACGCAGTGCTGAAGTGCCAACTAGTCTCTCCCTATGGAGGATCCCTTTACCACTTACAGATAAGGCGTTGTCGGGAAATTTCGTTTCGCGTTCCTACCCGAAGTGACAAAATAAAATAAAATTCCCTATCAAAATTTATAAGGAAAGCCCAGTACTTTGTTTAGGCTTGGTCTGTAGGGAATTCCAAACCTGCGCACATATATTCAAATGCACATAACTATAGAACCAATTCTAAATACGCATGTGAACGCCATCAGCGTTTCTCACAGGTTCGCGTTTAAAGTCTGTGTAGAGAGAATGGTGTCGTCTTAGCGGCCCCTAATTTAATAACAAATGATCGTTGCGACGGAAGCAAATCAATCAAAAATAACTTTAGCTTGAAAATAACTTTGTTAAAGAACCGCTATAAAGCCAAAACAATCTCTGTTACCTTAAATTATACGCTTGTCTCTGTAAAGCTGCTTTGAAACAATCTACATTGTTAAAAGCGCTATATAAATGAAGATGACTTGACTTGACTTGACTTCCGCTAAAATGGATCATGAATTTTTATGACGTCACCACGGACTTCAGCTTCTCATCACATCTTCTGTCCAATCAAATGCTCTCTAGAATCTGAAACATCCCGCCCCCTATGCTATAAATACCACCTGGCCAAAGCGACCGTTGCCGTACCTGACTGTACGTTCGGCAGTAAACGCATGCTCAGTCTGCTCGTGCTCATCAGTTCCATCAGTTAACTGTCGAAATGACTGGAGTAACATATACCCTGGGATATTGTTTATTTCGAATCGGAGTGACTGTCAGGCACGTCCGAAAGCGAGTAACTTTAGAAAACTGGATCAGCACTGACTCTGTTTTGAATGATTCAGTTCGATTTGGTGAACTGGTTCGACCGGTTCAAAAGAACGATTTGTTCACGAACCGACCATCCCTACCGTTGTCACGTCACGGAGCAATGTGGGTTGGAGATGTGCGTCAGTTGCTCAAATGCTTGAGTTTTATTTCGTTTTCAGAATGAAATGGCTTGAATTTATTCACACCTCTAACATTACTATTGAGTCCAACGTATCAGCGCTCGGATTCGTTTCCATGGTGCTGTCAAGTACTACTCACAGTCTGTGAGGTAAACTAAACGCTATTGGCTATTTGAAAAGGGGGAGGAGCCATTCAACATGTCCCGCCTTAGCGTCCTGTTTCAGTGGAAATTACGTCAACGCATCATACAAAGCTGCGCATTTCAAGGCACTTCAGTGGGCCTTTAAAATGAAGTCACTTACATGTTATATGCAATATTGACTGTTTTTGCTCTGTTTCAGCAACGAAAATGGTTCCAAACAGAGATCACAGCAGAACCATTGCGCATCTCACAGCAACACTCAACCGTGTTTTCTCATTACTGAATGATTCAGCATATTGAACGAATCGGTTGAGTGAAAGATTTAATTATCAATTCAAAAACATCTGTCTCATTCATGAATGAATCAGTCGTTTGAACGACTCGTTTGAACGAATTAATCAATGACTCGCTCATTAAGACAGTCGGCCCTTCCCAGGGTAACAGCCCTATAGTGTCTTATTAATCTAAATAATTGAATTTATTGATCAATTTTAGAAATTAAAAATGATAGATGAAGCATACATTTAATAAGACTAGGGGGTGCCCTTTAAAGGTGCAGATATTTCAATATGCAGATTTAAATGCATCACCGCCCCCCACCGTTGATTTGATTTGTGTGTGTGTGTAATACAATCATTTAGTTCAGTAAGAAAAAAGACTCTAGCCTACAATTAAAACCTGAACATATCTGCAGCAAAGATCAGCAGTAGGAGTCAGATTTCACGTGCACTGACATAAAAGATGATGATAGAATATTTTGTGTAAAAGAGCTTTTTTAAGCAAATTTGTCATTGTACTGTTTTGTTTTTGTGTTTTCCATTAAGAATAATAAGCTACTGAACTAACAATTCAAACAATCCACCAACGAACTGAAAGGGAAACTTTGAAAGTGAACAGCTGCACGGGCATTGATAACGGTTCAAGTCCACGGCGAGGAGCAAACAAAACAGAGTGAACGTTTTTTAGTTCATTCCTTCTTCCATAGGAATTAATTGAAATTGGAATTGAAAACGCTCACTTTGCGCCACACCATTATCAATGTCCTTGCGTACGAGCATATTTACTTTAGCTTTTAATTTAGCGATTTAAAAGCCCCTGCCGGTGTCACACGTCGATTAACCGGTGGGAAAATATCCTTACAGTCACATCCCTAATACATTTATATATAAACACAATAGGCCTACCTGATAAAAGTTTTATGTACTATTTTGATATCTTTTGTAAGTTTTCTCAGTCATACATCACTAGAGGGCAGTACAGTACTTGATTTTTTTATTTAACCAAATAGCACTATTCTGCCTGTTTTTAACTTATACATACTTCTTGAATTGAAAAAAAAAAGAATAAAATGGGTTTAGTTCTAATATTTCTATAATTTTATATAGAAATAAATGGAGTATAATTACATTTTTAGAAGATATGAGGCTTTTCCTGTTTCCTTTCTTTTTTAAAGCATCCAAAAATAATTTTAAAGTTTGATACGTTGCCATGGCAACATTATTTTGGTAGTTGACGTGACGCGGCTTTTTCACCGTCACAGAAGATAAAAAATTATTTATTTCACATTTTCATAGTTTAGAATACTGTAAATGGTTAAACATTTTCTTGTTTTACATGAATTTGTTGTTTTAATACCTGAGTAATTAAAAAAAAAAATTACAACTCCGAGCCAAATCTCAAAATCGTCCTATGGTGTGACGGTACACAAAATTATTTCATAAATATTAACTTTTACATTTACATGTACATTTAGTTGAAAGACCCCGTATTCAAGGTCATGTGACTGAAGACCCCTATGAAGCCCATGAGCAGTGCACATGGTAAGTATTTCTCTCAGAATAGTTCAAATATTTAACTATGTTTTCAGACCACTGAAGTTGTTACGGTTTTTTGTCCTTTGGTGTGACACTCCTAAATTGCATTTTTTTTTTTCAAATTTGTATTTTTAACAGCAGGACTATGCAATATTATGCAAATGTATCATGCCAATTGCTAATGACAGTTCAGCTAGTATTAGCATGGTTATTAACTGCCACAAATGCTCAAGTGTCCTTTGGTGTGACAGGGAATGTCCTTTGGTGTGACAGGGAATCTCCTTTGGTGTGACACTTTGCCCTGTCACACCATAGGACACAGATGTCACACAATAGGACAAGACCTCCTTAAAAAGCTATTAAAACAAATAGATAAAGTTTCAACAAAAAACAAATGTCCTCCTTTATAATTGTTACAATAAACACTATATATTCTGACTCTTTTTATGCAATGACTATCTTTGTCCTTTGGTGTGACGTTTTGTCCTATGGTATGACAAACATAAAACAACAGAAACATATACGTATTTTAAAATAACTTTTAAAAAAAAGAGTCAAGTTTGGCATAAGGGGAGTTACAATAATATCTCCTCTTAGATAGGTACAATTTCAAAGGTTGTAAGGTTGGCGAAAAAGTTTTATTGACATTCGTAGGAAAAAGTTTATCAAGTTCATCTATTCATGGTGAAAATTATTCTAATTAGTACTTTCATGTAAATAAATATCACTTTAAGAAAATAATGTTTTAATAATGTGAACAATTCTGTCTCAAGTATTTTTTTTTATGTTATTTAATATAATTTCTTAGGACTTTTTAAATGTCACACCACAGGACACATTTACAGTACTGTTGAGTGAAAACGTGAAAAAAATATGTGAAGTCATTGACAAAATGAGTGACCACTACTATTTTCTGAAACTGCAGTTTTCATACTCCATAAATATATGTATTTTTTCTTAAAAAGTTATGTTTTCCAAAAAACTTACTTTTTCTTGGCCATTTGTCAACTACCCATTTAAGATATCAAGTTTTCTTTATGCATGTCTAAATCTGTCATGTCTTGCCATTGTTCTGACAAAGTCTGTAATTTCAAAGCATCAAAGCCTTTCAGGGCTTGGGCCCTAATAATAATTATCATTATTATCATCATAATCAACGTTAGTATTTGTACCATTTTGCATGCATATTTACATTTACATTTATGCATTTGGCAGACGCTTTTATCCAAAGCGACTTACATTGCGTTATCCTATACATTTATACATAGGTATGTGCAATCCCCTGGGATCAAACCCACAACCTTGCGTTGTTAACGCAATGCTCTTACCACTGAGCTACAGGAAAGCTGTAGAAGTAGAAGATTTAGATTTAGAAGTAAAAGATTATTATTATTGTTTAATAATAATATATAATAATATATATATTATTAGTACTTTTAAGAAAAAAAAACTTAAATAACACAAGCTGGCATTTTGTCAACAGCTATATTTAAATATATAGTAAATCAAACTTTTAACCAAATAAATGAACAAATCTTGTTTAAAATTAATAAGTAACATAATTTTTATTTTAAACAGAGAAAATAATGCAGCTGTAGATGATTTACAGCACATCAAAAGTAGACCATCCATCAGCTGATGTCCCGCCAAAACTGATGCTTCCAGTGTAAACAATGATTATATTTGGATTAATTTCATTTTAATGTGGCTTTCACATCCGAAATATCACTTGGCAACCACCTATAGCATCTCCATAGCAACATTTTAACTATGTATATAGTATCATGTAGTCTGAACTATACATGCAATATAGTTTAATAATATAGATTTCGGACGCAGTGCATATTTCATATTACAGGTTTTTTTTTCAATTGCTAACAAGCATCGGTCATGAAGCCACATATTCAAAACTCTTCACACATTCAGTGAAACAAACGTCTGTGCAGACCAAACTGTGAATGATTTTCCATTGCTTTCACACAAAATCCAAAACACCTTTGTCACTCATAATTCACCATCTTCAAAATACTATATATCTATGCAGCAGATTTTTCGAATGCTGACACTCTGCTTTAAAAACTGATAAAAGAACATTCAAATCAGAATGATGGCAAACTCTGTGCATTTCATATTGAAATATAAATTCTTAGCAGAATATTAACAATGAAATTAAATATGTATTACAAACACTACTAATTGCAATTTCAGCTGAAAGCCTACCCTTTTTTTTCAGTCATTCTTTGGTAATTCAGCATGGCTTCAGAATGATTTTGTTTGGAAACAGGGATCAAGGAATACATGTGGGGAAAAAAGCAACGGTAGAGAGAGAAAGGACTAGAATGCTCACAATATCCATCCATCCATCCATCCATCCATCCATCCATCCATCCATCCATAGCACTTGTCCTATGTAGGGTCGTGGGGAGGCTGGAGCCTTGCCCAGCATCTCGGATTGTAGAAAACACCCTGAACAGATGGCCGGTCCATCACAGGGATGACACACTCACACACATTCATATTCACACTCACACATGCAGACAATAATCTCCAATTCACCTGTCCTGCATGTCTTTGATTGTGTATTAAACCCAGAGGAAACCAATGTCAACACAGAGAGAATATACAAACACGGAAAGGACTTCTGGCACAGCTGGAACTCCAATACTGCACATACATAATTATACTATATGTTTTTTGATGTTTTTTTTATTTTTTTTTATTTAATTTAATTTTTTGTAATTATTGCTTTGCTAGTAAATTACAGTTCCCTTTCGTGGTCACTATGAGTTACGTTGTGACGACGAATGGGGTTCCCTTTCGTGGTCACTACGAGTTACGTCGTGGCGACGAATGGGGTTTCGCTTAGAAAGCCTCTCATCTTCGAGAAATAAAACGAGCCAATGGCAAATAAATGTCATGGGTCTGCGGAATTTGCATTGCGAAACTCCGCCTTACCTCGTGGGTATATAAGGAAGTACTCTGGCAACATGCAGATATGTTTTCACTTTGGAGCCAAGAGTTCTCTTCACTCCCACAAGCCATTCTGAATCATCTTCACTCTACGAGACGAGCGGCTCTTCAGTGTTTTGGTGCGTTCCAGCGAGATCGCATTGCCTGCTGCTGATCTGTGCAGTGATCTGCCAACAGTGTGTGTGCTTCTCCCTGGGCACTTCAGCACTCTGTTGAGCTTTTCCTCTCTCTAAAAGAGCTGCACGCGGCACGTCTTTTTCAAGACGGTTCACCCGTGTATTTTCTGGATGTGGGCATCCATCTGCCTAACGGTCACGAGAGCTGTTTTGCGTCTTGGGCTTAATCACGCTCGGCAGCGCTCGTGGATGAGTCATGTTTTCATTGCCGGAACATGACCATCGCGATGTTTATAGATCGAGACTCAATGATCTCCGTGTGGGTAGAGTCCCCTCTGCCACACCCCAATTTATCTCTTCCTCGAGAGGGGATACTTTGGCTGGTGGCCAGGGTGATCTGAGGGTTATATGGTGTGGCATATAACCAACGAGTCATTCCTCAGGCCACGCCCCCCTCCACATCGCAAACCGTGGGGCTTCCGTGTGTGGCTGGTTCCTCTCGGGACCCAGTTTTTCATTCGGGGCTCCAGCAGATGATGCCATGTCACTCACAGCATCACAAGGCGGGCTTGATTCCTCTGGAAATGAGGATTCGACTGTGTTGCCTCCCTCGGGAGTGCCAGCGTTAGTCGAGTCAGATCCAGAGCTGACAGCCATGCTTTCCAGGGCATCTGAAAGTGTTGGTTGGAGTGGCTCCCCTGAGCGCTGTAGGCTGGACAATTGGTTCCTGGGCGCGGTGCGTGCTGCACTACCAGTGCACTGCACTGCCTTTCTTCCCGAACGTGCATCAGGACGCCTCCGGGTTGCGAGAGTTCCCGTGACTTATCGTGACTATTGTGGCACAGGCATGCTGTGCTGTGTGTCGTCTTCGCCTTCGAGGCAGTACTGACCCGGGAGTTCTGTCAAACCTGGCCGCTGTGGAACACTGGTCCTTCCCTGGCCAACACTGACAGAGTGCGGAAACTTGACCACGCCCCCACGCAGTGACGCTATGCCTCCCATGTCCGGGCTGGTCGATCGGCCACGCACACTACTGACCTCGCTCTATGGGCGACATTGGTACCTGTGTGATCTCTGGGCCAGGTGATGTCCACAAGTGTGGTCCAGGAATGGGCTCAGCCAGGTTGATGTGAGGGTGTCTGGGAACTCATTTTCTCAGCTCCCCCATATCCCAGGCTGGGTTCTTTAGCGGTGTGGTTGAGAACCGCCCAGAAGTAGACTGAGGCCCTTCTGCACCAACGGCCATCCATCCGTCGTTACCAACTCCTGTGGTCTCCTTAGTCTGCTTCCCGCCGAGGCCGCCTCCCTGCGGCTCCTCCACAGGTCCCGGACAGGAGGAGGTCGCAGGAGGGCGGCTAAAACGCCAGGCTAAGCAGCACTCCTGAGACGGGCAGCTTGGAGTTAGGGCTCAGTTCTTCTCAGGAGCTAGTAGCAGGGCCCTCCCCCGGGGGAGAATCTTTTGTTTTTAAGAACTGATGCCCCTTCCTCCGAGCCCCCAGAGGTCCCGGATGACAGTGAGCGCCGCTCATGAGCCTCACCACTCTCGTCCCCCTCTGTCACCAGACCCCTGTCAGAGCAGGCCCCCGTGGAACTCTGGTCCTTCCCTGGCCTCCTCTGTCAGGAAGCGGCAATGACCGTGCCCCCACACCGGGTCGCTACGCCTCCCACGTCCGGCCCGGTCATTCCGCTTCGCTGCCCCACCAAGGGTATGTCTGTGGTTCCCATGACCCCGCTGGTTAAGTTCTTGGGAGCCTGGCTAAAGCTCCCAACCTGTCCCGCTGGGCCGAGAGAATCATCAGGCTCGGCTATGCGATTCAGTTCGCACGATCTCCTCCCCTTATGCACGGCCAAACACATTCTCGAATGTGTGCGGCCACAGGATTGGTTTGCAGCGATTGACCTGAAGGATGCCTACTTTTTATATCTCCTTTCTCCTCGACACAGACGGTTCCTATTTTTTACTCCCTGACCGAGGGCACGCTCGACACGGACGCCCTGGTGCACAGCTGGCCGCGGGGCCTTCGCAAGTACCGGTATGCGTTTCCCCCAGTGAGCCTTCTTGCACAGACCCTGTGCAAGATCAGGGAGGACGAGGAGCAGGTCTCTTCATCACCTGGTGCTCTTCTCACCGAGAAGACCCCAGAAAATGCCTGATCAGTGTCGTGCTTTCCTCCCTGCAAGAAGGGTTGGAGAGAAGTCTGTCTCCCTCCACCCTGAAAGTGTATGTTGCCGCTATTGCCACACATCACGGCGCAGTCGAAGGTAACTCCGTGGGAAAGGAGCGAGGAGACTGAATCCTCCTTGCCCTCCTCTCGTACCCTCTTGGGACCTCTTAGTGGTTTTAACTGCCCTGCAGAGTGCTTCCTTCGAGCCTCTGCAATCAGTGGAGCTTAAGTGCCTGTCAATGAAGACAGTGCTCCTGGTTGCATTGGTCTCCATCAAGAGGGTAGGGGACCTGCAGGCATTTTCGAAACGTGCCTGGAATTCGGGCCGGCCGCGTCTCACATGATCCTGAGACCCCGGCCTGGATACGTGCCCAAGGTTCCCACCACTCCCTTTCGAGACCAGGTGGTGAACCTGCAAGCGCTGCCCTTGGAGGAGGTCCTTACATGCTTATGTAGACAGAACACAGTGTTTCAGGACCTCAGACCAGCTCTTTGTCTGTTATGGTGGGAAGCTGAAGGGAAGAAAGGCTCTCTCCAAGCAAAGGTTGTCTCTCTGGATAGTGGCCGCCATTGCTTTGGCATACCAGCAGCAAGGTCGACCGTGCCTCCTTGGTGTGAAGGCTCACTCCACCCTGAGTGTGGCTTCCTCTTGGGCTCTAGCGCATGGCACCTCACTAACATACATTTGCAGAGCACCAGGCTGGGCGAAACCTAACAGATTCGCGAGATTTTACAATCTCCGAGTGGAGCCAGTGTCCTCTCATGTACTCGCTTCAACCAGCCGGTGCTAGGATCTGCTCAGGTGTCTTCGCTTGCTCGCCATTCCACTCCGCGGACTGGATACGATATTCTCCTCAGATGAGCCTCCCCGAGAAGCCTTGAGTCCCTCCAGCACTGTTGACGTCAACGCCAGAGTTATGCCACCGGCAGCTGTCACGTTGGCTAGGTGACTCCATGTGCATGGTTCCCCCTCTGGGCGACCCCCACATGTGTATTTCCACTGTAAGCCTCTATGAGCATTTGTCTTTCCCTTGGCAAGCCACCTTGCCACCCCTGGGGTTGAAACATTCCACCCTACGGGCTGGACACCCCAGTGTTTTTCCATATGCAGCCCCCTCCCGGGTCACATGTGTATTTTGCAAGTCCCCCCACCTTCGGGCTGGCACTGATTGCATAGTTCCACTGAGATATGGCTTCCCAGTGTACCTTGGTATTCCTGTGTTAAATAGGAGTCCTTCGTCCGTGCTAGTATCACGACAGGGATCTCAGACTTACGCAGGGCACTGGAAGACAGTGACCACGAAAGGGAACGTTACGTCTCCCTGCCACTTCCCCTGTACCGCTGGAACGCCAGAGTTCAGTCTCGGCTCCTCAGCGAGAAAACATAACTGCATGTTGCCAGCGTACTTCCTTATATACCCACGAGGTGGGATGGAGTTACGCTATGCAAATTCCGCAGACTCATGACATTTTCTAGCCATTGGCTCGTTTTGTATTCTCAAAGGTGAGAGGCTTTCTAAGCGAAACCCCTGTAACGACTGCGAGTATGAACCAAACCCAGACTAATCTTCTTCCAGAAGATTAATTCAAACTCTCTGCTTCTCGCGAATGAAGGGGGAAGATTTGTTCAGAACGTCTCATGATCATCATCAATCATGCCATCGGATCCGGCATCACCGGTCTGACTATTTAGAAGAGCCCCCAGCACTAACGAAATAACTGGTCAATGCTAGCTTTGTTGCCGAATACTGATTGGTTAAGAGAAAGACAGAGACCAAGGTCCCATACAGAGTCTTCACATTCCAAACTCAAATCAGAAACCCAGAGCCATAAATCACCCACCGAGCAGAGAGTCGGCTAACCAAAGACTTTTATTGGTTAACTTTAAGGAAGAACGTTGTCAACGTCTGATAATTTTAAAAGAATGATCGGTTCAGAGAATGGTACAGCTCAGGGCCCTAACAAGAGGTCACATGACCCCTGCGACTAACAGACCCCGTCTTTCTTAAGGACCAAGGAGATGAACAAAACAGACGTCAGCAGGAACTATCCATGACCTCAGAGTGGAATGTCAAAACCCCATAAACTTTACACACCAAAAAGACTTTACATATCAAAATCCATAAAACTCATCCCAGAACAATTCTTGGCTGACCTATAATCAAACATCTACATCATTCTTTGTTGTCTACAATCTATATATGTGTCTATGCATGCTTAGATCACATACAAGTCATGTAATTGTTTTAACTATTAGATGTTTGAATGAAAGTGTGTCTCGTTTCATGGCTGTTTGATTGTCCGTTCAAAACTAGTAAGTTGGCTGGAATGAAATCTGTGTAATATGTTTTGATCTTCTTTTAATTAGAAATCATGTCTAAACTGTGGCCTCTGTTCTCTCTGCTTAAGAGCTAGATAACGCAAAGACAAGCAAGTACCTCCAGACTAAAAGCTGAACTGGTGTATTGATATAAATTTAATAACCTGTCTAAGAAACGATAGAAGGGTTAAATTAATGATTGATGGTTCGTTCCAGGTCATGTCTTATAGTGCATATAGAAACTTGGGATTTCATCATCTCACTCTTAAACTCACTCTTAAAACTTAATCTTTCCTTACTCTTTTTCCTTCTGCAACTCGTATGAATGTGTGTGTGTGTTTGTGTTAGATATTAGTTTTATGTGTTAGTATATAATCAATAAAGTATTGTTTGTATTTGAACAAAGAGATTACTTGTGTTATCTGCTTACAAATTTATTGTCTTGAACTTCGATCTAAGTACCTATGCTTACCCTGGATTTAGTTCTTAATTTACTGTTAGGGGGGGGGAATTCTTCTTTCTTGGCCAGGAAGATATTATATTTCCTAGAGTTAATAACTGTTTATGCTTTCTGTTCATTGGATGAACTGATAGACTAATCATACTATTGATTCTGCTACAGTAAATTCTGAAAATAATTAAATAATTAATTATTGATCATAATTCGTTATGAATAATAATTAATTCGATTTATACGTGGGCGTATAAACGCTACACCCCATTCATCGTCACAACGTAACGTCTCCATTCCCTACTCAGGGAACGAGGGTTACATACGTAACTGAGACGTTTTTCTCGATTGCTTAATCACATTTGTCCACATTTTCCAAACAGTTTACACATACTAAAACTGAAGCACACTTGCCAAAATCACAAAATTTTGTTTGCAAAATGTTCTAACCCAGACAGCAACATATTGTCGGCCCTGATCCGGACCACATCTGGTACATGTGGATTCAACACGTACCAGATGTAGGCTGGATCTGTGCCGACACTATATTGCTGTCTGGGAACACTCAGGAAACATTAAAAAACATTAAACATTAACATTAAAAAATTATAATAATAATATATACATATATATATATATATATCAAACAACACAATTATTGGTCAAATTAATATATTAATCCTTTCACAATGAACAACAAAATACAAAATACAACTATCAACATGAAATATATGATACTTTTCTGATATTTTATAAAAATATATAATAAATAAATAAAGAGTCGAAATACTCAGAACTTCACATTTAGTCCATTTCGTTCCTGACGATTATGTCACAGGTTCTCATCAGCATCGCATTGAATGTTTTCCCTTGCAATGCATCGAGGGAAATATCTCCTTGCATGCAGTATCCATCCCTGGCAGTCCTCGGCACCTATTGCCAGGCAACCATCATCTAGCTCCATTATTCTCTAAGAAAAAAAAAGCAAATTCATAAAGCTAATTATTCCAGTTGCATGTAACTGTATGGTATAACAAGGCATTACAATAGCAAATCCGTACCTGCACATACTGGAATCTTGCCTCCTTCACAATGTCAGAGTTTCTTTGGAATAGAACTCTGTACAGTTGGTTCATTCTGACATGATTTTGTTTAAGGACTTTATCAATAGTAGCCAAACTCACACTGTTGATTTTCTAAATGCTCCCTGATCTGCTGCTGTCTGGATTTAACGTAGTCTGATCACATTGTTTGCCACGACCATTTATACAATGGCAGGCTCCTGTTCAACACTAAATATCTTTCCTCTGCAACCAGTGTGTGGTAGTGTGTGAATTCTATAAAGTAAAAGCAAAAAGCATCTCAAAATCAACAATATGACAGTCACATAAATGGGATTGATGAAACATCTGCATTACAATAGACATAGTTTGTTCTGTGAAACTTGAGCTCTATTTTCTCCTCTTGCAGCGGCTCCTCCACCATCCTCTGGCCCCTCTGCCATGGCTTCTTACTCTCCTTTTGTGCCTTTGCCCTCTTTGATCCGTGCTTGCAAATAGCAACACAGAAGGCTCCCGATATACTTCAAACGAAATTGAAGAACGAACTGATGTGATGTAATTTCGAATAAAATCAGGTCAAAACGAACTTAGTTTGGGAGTTCGAAACAGCTTGCCAAAGTGAACTTTACGGAAAAGTTCGTTCCAGCTGCTAAACACCTTCGTACTACCATTGGGCCATGGCGATTAAATTATAGGTAGGTGTGCGAAGAGGTTCCGCCTTCTTTCACGTGAAAATATTTTCTGGTACATTTGGCCTGTTCAGTTGGTCGAGGTTAGACCTCCATGAGTGTAACGACTGTAACCCTAGATCCCTGAGAATGTAGTGAGACGCTGCGTCAATGATGCTTTGGGAATGCCCCCGTGTGATTGCGTCTGAAGAACGTATGATGACTAGTCCAATGGCGAGAGTCATGGGCAGGTGATGTCACGACCAGGAAAGGATAAAAGCATCGATTAGCCTCGATTTAGCCGAAGCAAGTTGATCAGAGGGATGCAGGAAGTATGGCAGGGTGACGCAGTGTCTCGTTCCCTTCTCATGGAACTAGGGTTACAGTCGTAAACTGAGACGTTCCCTTTTGAGGGAACTCGCGCTGCGTCAACGACGCTTTGGGAACGACAATACCCAAACGCTGTACTTACAATTGCCTGTATGTGAAACTGTGGCAACTGAGTCATAAGCACCTAAGACCCTGAGGCAGCGTCCAGGTCCAGGCTATAAAACCTCACAAATGTGAGCAGGGAAGACCAGCCCACCACATCACACACCTCCTTTAGGGAAACCCCTGAGTTTAAGGCTTTGGAGGCCGCCATACTCCTAGTAGAATTAGCTCTGACCACCAAAGGTGACGGCTGGCCATGAGGAGGAAAAACCAAAGTGGACAGTGCGTCGTGTCCTGAGACGCAAACAGATCCACTTCCACTTGGCCGTAAACTTCCCATATATACTCCTCAGGGTGGAGTCTCCAATCCCCTGGCCTCAGCCCCTGCCTCGACAGAATGTCTTCTCCTATATTTTGGTACTCTGGAATATACACTGCCCTCAGCGAGAGTATCTTCCCTAGGGACCACAGGAGGATCTGGTGCGCCAGTTTGCATAGTAGACGCGAGTGCAGACCCCCCTGGTGATTTATTGTCTTCAAAACGTCTTTATCTGCATGTTACAGCGATATCTGTTAGCTGTGTGTGTATCAGTGACGTCCTGGAATGTCACATGATTATGGCTCTTCTTCATGCTCCATATATGGACTATTATTGTGCATATAGCGCCCTCAGGCAGCTGGTATGAATTGAAAACACAGCACACAGAGTATGAAGCGCTCATAATGATTACATCGATTCGTTCATCGAACATTAAATCTGATAGTAACTTTGAACTAAAAAAAAAAAAAAAAACGCTTCAGTGCGCCGACGCACTGGCGAAGGTTAACAGGTCAACAGGTTAACTCCTTCATGGCTGTGAGGATAGCAGCTACACGAGCGGGCGACAGGACGGCTCGCATCGTGACTGAATCCCAAACCACACCAAGGAAAGTGGTTCTCTGCACTGGAGAAAGCACACTCTTTTTGGCATTGAGTCTCAACCCCAATTTTTGCATGTGGCGAGGACGACATCTCGATGCCGAAACCGGCAACTACTCTGACTCCGCTAGAATCAGCCAGTCGTCGATATAGTTCAGAATGCGTATGCCCTGCAGCCTGAGTGGGGCCAGAGCTGCATCTATGCACTTCGTGAACATGCGGGGTAATAGAGCTAGACCAAATGGAAGCACCCGATATTGGTATTATTTTCCCCCGAAAGAAAACCTGAGGACCTTCCTGTGCTGAGGGAGGATGGAGACATGGAAGTATGCGTCTTTTAGATCTATCGTGACAAACCATTCCTCAGATCTGATTTGAGTCACGATCTGTTTAAGCGTCAGCATTTTGAACTTGAGTTTCTTGACTGTACAATTCAACTTACAAAGATCTAGTATAGGACGCAGCCCCCCATCTTTTATTGGAACAATGAAGTAACGGCTGTCAAAACACGATTCTTTGTTCTGTTCTATAGCCTCCTTCGATAACAGAGTTTTTACTTCTTGCTCCTGCTCGGGATGCACTAATGTGAGAAACACCCCGTTGTAGCGTGGCGGACGAGAACCCAACTGGATTCTGTAGCCTTTTTCTTTCATCTGCAGGACCCACTGAGATATATTCTGTAGATTCTTCCATTCTTTCAGATAATCTACTAAGGGTACCAGTCTCTCGAGACTGGCCTCTGGTGTAACTGGAACAGCTACTTCTGTGACCTGAAGCATTCTGGCAGGAAACAACCCGAAGTGACTGAACCCCCGTCAGAGGGTACGAGTTTGACGCAGCGTCGAGTTGAAACTGCGCTGTGTGCTCGCTGGAGACCACTGCGCCCCGAAGCACCGAGGGTGGCGGGGTTGCCAGAACGGCCTCCTGAGGGCACCGAGGGCATATAATGTAAGCTCATGGGTTCATAGAAGTTGGAGCATCAAACAGCATATACTGCAATAACTGTAGTAATCCATACGACCCCATTGACCCCACTTCAATGTCTTCTGAAGTGAAACGATAGGTGTTTGTAAGAAAAATTCCAATTTTAAACTTTTCAAACTGTAGACTATCGCTTCAGACCAACTGTAATAATTTCAAATAAAGGTTTCCGAATCAGTGATATTAGATTGTGTGTATGTATTTTTATTGTACTTACCCTGTAACTACATGGAACAAGAGGGTAACAAGCACCACTTTAATTTACGGCTTGCAATGTCACACTTACCGTGTAACTACATGGAACAAGAGTATATTTCCCAGCATTTAAAAAAAAAAAATCAATCGTTTTAGCTTTACTTGTCTTGAAACATGTAAGCCCAAACTTAAACATCTGCACTTTTGCTGTAAAAAAAAAAAAAAAAAAAAAAAAAAAAAAAACATCGTCACTGTCATTGTAATCATCACTGTCACTGTCATCGTCACTGTCTTCGTCACTGTCTGCACTACAGTTCCCAGCATCCTCCTTGGCCCGCACCTGCCAGTCATCATCGTCATCATCATTGTCTTCAGCTGTTGTCTCGTTATCTTCTGTGTATTTTGTTCCTGCTTGTTTTCAGTTCATGGTCGGTTATTGTTTGTGCCTTGCACGCTGTCTCCTAATGGTTGTATTCTGAGTTACTTATTAAAATAATCTTTGTTACTTTTCTATATTCATCATCTTCATTGGATCTTTACCGTGACAAATACAGTACTTGCAGTATAAATATTTTTTTAATTCTCCTGGTTGTTACCCCTTTATTCCCCAAACTTTATCAATTGTTCCCTTATACTTACATGCAAGTACTTTATAGGTACACTATAATTATACTTTATAGGTACACTATAGTAACGCTGTAAATTCGTCTTAATTACGCAGTACTTTCCGGGCTGTAATCTAAAGCGTTACCGAAATGTCATTGGACAAAGGGCCATTGACAATGTCCCTGGACAACATGGCGGAAACATTACAATGTGTGCTGCAATTACACAGAATGGTTTCCAGCACCATCATGCCACACTTGGCCCCTATAACACTGATCACGTCATCATCTGGGATAATATCAGCTTTCATCGTGCCCATCAGGTCCAAAACTGGTTTGTTACTCATCCCCATTTTGTTTTTGTCTACCTGCCTCCATATTCACCATTTTTAAATTATATTGAGGAATTTTTCTCCAAGTGTATGATCGTTGTCCCTATGTCAATATGACACTTCTTCAGGCAATGGAGGAGGCTTGTGGAGACATTGACGTTACGCTATGCAAATTCCGCAGACCCATGGCATTTCCTTGCCATTGGCTCGTTTTATTTCTTGAAGCTGAGAGGATTTCTAAGCGAAACCCCATTCGTCGTCACGACGAAACGTCTCCGTTCCCTACTCAGGGAACGAGGGTTACATACGTAACCGAGACGTTTATATATTCACGTTTTTAATTACATGTGCAATAAAGCCAATTTTTGCAAATTCTAAGCAGCTACATGATATTGACAACAAAGATGGTCAACTACTACATTTTCCACAATCGATCAAAATGGACAAGTATTTTTTTAATGGCATACTTACTTGCGAATGTCCACTGAATGTCCAATGTAGTGTGGTAAACAAGATAGGGACCGTCTAAAAAGTTGTATTTTGTTTTTTCATTGTGTGCAAACAGACAACTGCATTTTAGCCAACTACAGATGTACCAGCAATTATCTCTCACATTATTTGTTCTAATGCTATAGAATGTCCTTTAGCAACAGTAAAAACTGCATTATAATGATTGTGTTTAAAAAGGTGTTTAGGAAACAATAGGCCTATGTCACACTTCCTGCTTCCGGAACGCAGAGTAGGGATTCAGAGCTTTCCTGTAGCTCAGTGGTAAGAGCATTGCGTTAACAATGCAAGGTTGTGGGTTCGATCCCAGGGGATTGCACATACCTATGTATAAATGTATAGGATAATGCAATGTAAGTCGCTTTGGATAAAAGCGTCTGCCAAATGCATAAATGTAAATGTAAATGTAAACTTCCGGTCAACAGTATTTCTCCATAAGGATTTAGATTATCAGCCATAATGTCTAAACCAGTGGTTCTCAGTCCTGGTCCTGGGGACCCACAGCTCTGCACAGTTTGTATGTCTCCTTTATCTGACACACCCAGTTCAGTTCAGAGCTCTTTCCTAACGAGATGATGATCTGAATCAGGTGTGTTAAATGAGGGAGACATGCAAACTGTGCAGAGCTGTGGGTCCCCAGGACCAGGATTGGGAACCACTGGTCTAAACCATCCGAGGTAGACTGACCACGAGCTATGAGGTTGTGAAACGAAGGTTTTTGCTCCTGTAGAAGCTATAAGTTCGTATGAAATCAACCTTGTTTTAAGAAAAACAAGTTTTATCCGCGATCTTATGAAAAAAAACTACACTACCCACAATCCTAAGCAGCAATGTCTGCTGATTGGTCCAACTCGCTGTTACCATAGAAACGTTTACCTTACTGGCGAACGGCCCACCGCTGTTGTTGTAGTGCACCGGGTTGCTCTGTGTCAGGACGTAGACAGCCATTCCTCAGCTTTCACGCTTTTCCACTTGAGAGTTTTCATTTACCATCCGAACCACATCGTCATATGTGACTTCAGGCAGGTTGCGGAGAGATTTGGTCCAGCGGTATCTATCGGACTCCGCCATTGTAAAAAGCTAACCGGAAGAGCCGTATCCCTACTAAAATGTTTTCGTGACATAGGCCTATTAAGATTAAACATGTACATGAACTGTAATTTGGTAACAATCAAAAAGTGGAAAATAATGTGTAATCTCCTGAACATAGTTAATTGCTTCATTTTACAACTGTTTATAAATATGTATTTATTTGAAATCAAAATGAACAAGAACTGTGTTGGTGTGTTGGTTTTAATAATGACATATGATTTATTTTAAAAGGTTTTGAAAGCATGGGCCGATTGCTAAAGCAAGTTGGATTCTCTTGTCTGGACCCTACAGATTATACTACAGCCAGCCCATGTCTTGCCGTTTTATTCCCCTCTGTTTTTCTGTTTTTAAGTGTGATAAAGATTTTACAGTGTAACAGTGTTCTCCAGGTGTTGAATAAAAAGAATGGCTAAACTGTCTTTCATGTTTTCCTGTTGTGGCATCTTCGTTTAACATTAAACTCTCACAATAACACAATTAATGTGCATTGATTGATGTTTAGGTTTCACTTTATTTTGATAGTCCCTTTAACACATTCTGTTGACTATAAGCAACGTTGCACCTACATGTCTACTAACTTTCATTAGAGTGTTAGTTAAGTATTATTAGACTGGTAGGGTTAGGGTTAGATTAAGTTGACATGTAGTTGCAAAATTACTTATAGTCAGTAGAGTGTCTGTTGGAGGACCATCACAATAAAGTGTTGTTAGCAGATATTAAGCAGACTGTCTACTTATACTCCAATGAAAGTTAGTTGACATATAGTTGCAAAGTTACTTATAGTCAACAACACGGTAATGAATCCATCAGATTATTGACAAGTACTCAGAAAGCATGACAGCAAACATGATGTTTATTTTGGGTGTGAAGTGTGTGGATTTTGGAATAAACTGCTGCTTCAGTGTATATGTAATAAGTGATTATAATCAAGGTATTCATCAATATTTTTCTTTCTAAATATCACATTAGTTGAATGACTTCTCTAGGCTTATGATATTTTACTTTGTTATAGAAGTTACCAGTGTGATCTGAAATGTTCTTTTCATGTATTCTCTAATGTTTGTATTTATATATGAATGCAGTAACAGTGCTTTGCTCATTTAGCCCGGCTTCCAGAAATGAAATATGGAAATATGTTTTGTTTTGTTAAGAAAGGTCTTCAACATGTGTCAATACATTCATCTGTTTTTCTAGGGTACCCTGACGACTATAAGTCACAGGGGTCAATGAAGTCCATAGTTAAGGGACCATTTCTCAGTTAAAGCCTTACTTTCCATTTAGACTAAAGTGTCCTATCCTTGAGAGAAAGAACATATTATCTTGATGTTTTGAGAATACTCTCCTGTTTATAGTTAGAGCCAGGCCAAATCCAACCTTGAAAAAGCTGTGTGTCAGTGTGTGTGTTAGTCTTATTGGTTGCAGGTTAAGGAACCACTGGCATTATTGGAGATTGACTGAGTTGTTGTTCTGGATATGTTGGCGCCCAGCAACCCAAATCTGAGACCTGGAAGGTCACGTTGTGCCTAACTCTGCAGGGTCCGACTGTCAGCTGCATAATCGATGGAGATATGCTTCTGTCTATCTGTAAATGTGTAGAAAATTGTTTAGATTTGATGTGTTCTTAGCCAATCAGAAGTAGCTAACCTGTAAGCAATGATGTAATCAATGCCCTTGGAAATGGTATAACTGCTGTGATCTTTGTAAATGTAAGTGGGGCGGCCTATGAACTCCTGTGTGAGTCTTGAAGCTGACTTCTGCTGATGAAACTGTAAGCTATCTTCAGTAAATCTTTTCTTTAATTTATTATAATTCTGACTCTGGGTCTTCATTCATCATTTCTGGTTCTGGGTCTATGACTGTGCGCCCCTAGTCTCGCATAGCCAGACCTTCAGACTGACGGCAGAAGGTCTGGACTCTATCGCAGCATTTCTTGGCCAAGGACCGCCCAAGAGGACGTTTGACTGACATGTAACACAACCAATCACAGTTTGTTTTGTACCGCGTCATATTTAGGGGCGTGACAATATAATGTTGATGTCCCTACAATAACAGACCGGCGTGCATCTAATAAATTATTCATTCAAGAACCTTGTGCAAGTTTACTGCATCAATGGAGCCGCGAACTTCACATACTTTTGAAAATATAGCGTTTAGTTGATCGTGGTAAGCGCTCATTGTCTCAGTTGTAAAAACAACGGCTTTCTTCTTCCACGAGGGGTTTTGGCGTCATGACATTTGTTTCCCGGCGGACCGAAAATAAACGCGACACTCGTGCCCCCCGGAAATCCGATAAAATTCAACCAATCAGATGACGACTTCGACATTCCTGAAGTGTTTCCAGTTAAGTGTACCATATGCATCAGACGTTTAGCCAACGTTCCGTGGGCGTGACGTCTGAGGCTGAGACTAGTGCGCCCCTAACAGGTGAACTCTTCAAAAACTAGCAACACTTCTATGGGGTTCTTCAATGGCACACCTTCCATCAAAAAATATTACATTATCTAATTTATGTATTACTGTAATGGCTGAAAACAGTAACTTTATGGGTGTATTTATAGAGGAATGTTTTGCTTTAAAATTACTTTGAAACCATTATAAACAAAGTTCAGTTTCACCTTATACCTTCAATGTGTCTGTAATGGTTATTGAATAATTTTTAAGTTACAAAGCACACCCTACAAATAAATACACTATCTCAAATTATAACCTCATAAAAGCAAAGACATTGACTTACTAAATGTGAGATTTTGCCAATACCTGCCTCACTGTACATACAGTACACAAATATTTTAGAATCAAATTACATTAATTCATCAAAGGGATTTAAAAAAAATTATTATCCAAAGGTTGTAGCATGTTCCCATTGACCAAACTGACTTACTCCAGGTGACATTTTGACAATACCTCCCATACTGTACTTACAATAATCATATGTTTATGAAAAAATACTGTAATTCATCATAAGTATTTTTTTTCGTGTTCCAAAGGGCGGAGTGCTTTCTTAGTGACCAGACTGACTTAATCCAGGTGAAATTTTGACAATAACTCCCTTACTGTACGTACAATTATCAAATATGTAACTGCCTTACTGTACGTACAATTATCAAATATGTTTATAAAAGAAAATTGTGTTCCAAAGGGTGTAGTGCTTTCCTAGTGACCAGACTGAATTACTCCAGGTGAAATTTTGACAATAACTCCCTTACTGTACGTACAATTATCAAATGTATATATATATATACATTTTGTAACGTAAATACATCTGACTCTGGGTCAATGCGAATTAGCTCAAGAATATAGGGAATTTTGGAAATATTACTAATCATAACTCATGGTCATAATTAATAAATCGCATATATATTTACTTTATTAATTTTCGAGATTACCTTGTTCTGTAACTGGTTTGGTCATCAGTCATTCGTCCAGCGAATAAATGTAAGGTTATCACAGTTAAGAAGGGGTATCCCGTTTACAAACTCCAAGAAAGTTTATCTTCTGGCCACGAACATAAAACTTTCTGAGTTTATGAATTAAAACTACTCAAGGTAGTCTATAATATCGAGCTTGTAGCTTAATTAGATCTTTTATTTCATTGACCTTATAAAGTGGGTTTTCACACACAGAGACAGTTAAAGTATAAATGGATTTTAATAGATGTAAACTAGAGAGATTATATGGGCTACAAATATAAACGTACGTAAAAATGCAAACAATAAAACAAACAAACATTTAACCAAACAAGAACATAAGGAATAACGTGAGAGAGAGAATAAAATGATCAGAATTAGAGAAAGATAGAATGAAAGAAAAGGATGAGAGAGAGGATGAGAGAGAGAGAGAAGGAGGAGAGATGAGATCGGAAGTGAAAGCAAAAATCTGCGATCAGAGATCGCAGTAGGCTATGGCAAAAATCACAGACAGTAACCCTTGAGAGACAACCAAGAAATCACATTCAAAGTTCAATTCAATAATCGATACTTGCATATGGTTCTCTTTGTATGAGGAAGGAAGGCAGAGTCCTGCGTGTGTCTTTAAGAGCAGCGTGAGTCGTCTGAGGGGAGGCGTGCGCGTGCTGGGTCTTCCGGGCGAGCGCAAAGCTTAAAAGGCTCACTGAATGTAACGTTACCAGAAAATAAGATTCATCTCCCAGGAAGGGAGAGGCAAATATATATAACTTAGTTGCAAAGAACGGCAGCTTCTACATGACGCGAGGGTATGCGTCCCAGAGGAGAAGCCAAGGCAAGGCCTGGTCCAGCTGGTTCCGTTGGGAGGAGAAGCGCTGCGCGTGGAGAAGAAGAAGGTCAGAGCGAGAGCAAGAGAGAGAGAGAAACTGAAAGTTTGGACTTTTATCAGTGTCCCGTGAGCAGTGTCCCACGTCCCCTTTTTCGTCCCCTCATTCTTGCCGTTAGAGACATTTGAATGTGAGATTATGGAAACGAGATCTAAATTTTGCGGAACCGTCAGGTCGGGAAATAAAGCGGGTGAACACCGAGTGTATTTTAAGCGGTTGCTGAATAGAACCTTGTGGGAGCGGGACAGAAAAAAAACAGTCCCGCGCAGAACTCCTTAAACCTTAGGTGTGTATGTGTGTGTCCCGAATAAATAATAATACAAAAAAAAGGAATAAAGTTCAAAAGTCGGACTGTAAGCGAATGAGTATGATTGCTATTCACACCTTTATTAAAATGGCTGTAATCTGTTACCACAATAGTACTTGATCTGTTTAAAATGATTTCCTTGATATATGCCTAAGGTGTTAAATTAAAAATCAAAATTAAAATTTGTCTAATCCAGTAATTAATTTTTTCTATTTTTGATCTGAGCACAATCAGAAAATCAGAAAATCAGAAAACCCATTGTTATTAGTTTTTTCATTTTAGTTCAGGAAATAAATAATGGAAAAACAAGTCGTTTTTCATCTTTTTATTTTTTATTTTAATTTGAAAAAACGATTGAACGAATGATCCACGGACGGTGACGGACCCATCATATTCCGCGATTATAGGCCTATATAAAAGTATTTAATTTGTATCCATAGGCCTACTCTGTGTAGCTGGCCCGCCATCTACTGGCTAAAAAAAACATTGGCCCGCGGCCAAAGTTACTTGCCGACCCCTGTTCTAGAGTGTTAAGTGTATGTATCCAAAACGCTTCCCTACATAGGAGTTTATTGATAATATCACCACCTCTGGGTGAGGGTGTGATTTTCTCAATTCCCCAAAACTTCAATGATGCAGGGGAACCATGATTGGCCTGCTTATAGTGCCTTGCCATGGCATATGTTAAGTTCTGGGTACGTATTGCTGTTTTGTGTTCAGCTATCCTTAATTTAAGTTGACGTTTTGTTTGACCTATGTACACCAGTCCACAGGGACACTTTAGAAGGTACACTACGTGAGTGCTGTTACAATTAATAAATGAAGAAATAGAATATTTCTTACCAGTGCGGGGATGTGAAAAGTCTTTCGCATTGGTCGAATTGGAGCACTGCGCACAGTTGCCACATTTATAGAAACCCAGAGGTGGGCTGGGAAGCCAAGTAGTCGAGGATGGGATAGTCATATCTGAGTGGACCAATCGGTCGCGAATGTTACGAGCGCGTCTGAATATGAACCTAGGCGGCTCAGCGCAGATGTCTTTAAGTGTCGGGTCACTGTTAAGAACATGCCAATGTTTGCGAATGATGTTCTTTATTCTTCCTGCTGCTGGAGTGTAGCTAGTGGAAAAAAATACTTTGGATGTCGTATGAGGCTTAGGTTTTTTCTTTAACAATGAGGCACGGTCTATATTAAGAGCCCTATCCCATGCTTTAGAAATGTCAGATTTAGCATAACCTCATGGCTAAAGTAAGTAGGCCTTGTCCTTCTACAAATAAAAATATGCAAAAAAGTGAACTAGATGCGCTTCGCTCTTTGGAATCTAGACATGACATTATTATTCGCCCAGCCGACAAGGGGGGGGGGGGGGGGGGCGCTGTGGTGGTTATGGGCTTAAAGAACTATGATTGTGGTATATTCAAATTATTAAATGATGAAAAACATTATCAGCCCCTCTTTCATAATCCTACCTCCAGCACAAAAAATTTGAAAGAAATTGACGACCAAGATCTGTTCTGATTGAACTTTTTCGGTACAAGGACAAACAAGAAATACTGAAGAGAGCAAAGTCCCTAAAAGGCACAAACATCTATATCAATGAGGATTACTCTGACAAGGTCCGCATGAAGCGAAAGGAACTGCTTCCTAAACTTAGAGAAGAGAGGAAAAAGGGGAACATCGCCTTCCTAAAGTATGACCAACTGATTGTACATCCTCCTCGATCTAGTTAAAATGCCTTACATGTAAAGGTATTTAACTGTTGCCTTTTGTTTGGTTTTTAACTCTTTATGTCATTTTTACACAGTTTCTCTGCAGGTAATTTGGTCTTTAATCCAGATGATATTGATGAGGATAGATCATATAATGACCTGGTTGACCCAAATAAAAATAGTTTAAATTTAAGGTCGAGTGATACATGTCATTATTATAATGAACTTGAATTTAATGCACTGTTCAAAAGTAAATTAAATTATAATCAGGACATGTTTTCCGCTTTTCATTTGAATACCCGTAGTCTACCTAAGAATTTTGACTTATTCATACAGTTTCTATCAACTTTAGAACATCAGTTTTCTGTGCTTGCTCTGACTGAAACGTGGCTGAATGAGGACATCAGACAATTTTACTCCTTACCTCAAACAACGCAGTACATTTTTGTAGAACTAATAGAAAAGGTGGTGGAGTTTCTCTTTTTATTCATGACGATTTTGAATTCTTTGAAAGGAAAGATCTGAGTATTCATTTTTCTGAAATCGATGCAGAAGCAGTTTTTATAGAAATTCCAAAATGTGGGTGTTTTGGGGGTCAAACTGTAATTATTGGTTGCATTTATCGACCACCTGATAATGATATTGACATTTTTAATGAGGCTTTGTCCTCTATGCTGGAGATTATAAGTGTTAAGTATAGGACTTGCATTCTTCTTGGAGATTTCAACATTGATCTTTTAAAACATGAATCAAATTCCTCTATTGAGTTCTTAAATACAATTTATTCTTATTATTTCTATCCACTTATTAATAAACCAACAAGGATAACATGCTCATCGGCAACCTTAATTGACAATATACTAACTAATCATTTTGTAAATTCAATCATATCAGGTGTAATGCTTACTGATATTTCAGACCATCTCCCTGTATTTCTGCTTTTTAAAAATTCTCAGCAAAAAAAGTCAACCTATAGTATGAAACATCGTAGACTTACTTTTAAATCTGTTGAGTCTTTTAAAAGGTCACTGGCTGAGATATCATGGAATCATGTCTTTGGACATCAGGATGCCGAAACAGCTTATCAGACATTTATGAATATGTTTTCATCTTTGTTTAATAAATGTATTCCATTGGTACAAAGTAGAAGTAAAAACAGAAATATTTCGAAGCCATGGTTTACACCTGCATTAAGAAAATCTTCCATTACTAAAAATAAGTTGTATAAAAAATCTCTCATTAGCCCCACACCGTTAACTACTGCGTACTATAAAAAATATAAAAACAAATTCAGCAAAGTTTTAAAAGATGCCAAGAAAAAATATTTTTCTGAAAAGTTGGGAAATTCATGTGAAAACATAAAAAAGACCTGGAATGTTATAAATGAATTATTAAATAAAAAAACAAACAACTCGAGGAATTCCAGTTCAGTTATCCGATGGTATCGAGAATTATCAAAACCCCATCGATATAGCAAACGGTTTCAATGATTTCTTTGTGAATGTTGGTCCTTCACTGGCAAAAAACATTGTGAATACAGGAAAATTTACTTCACAAATTTTTTATTTTCCTCATCCTTGTTTAAATGAATTTGATCCTCCAACTCCTAATGAAGTGCTTGAAATCATATTAAAGATGAAGGACACAGCTCCAGGACATGATGAAATTAGAGCTAGTCTCATAAAGAAAGTAGCTTCCTCTATTATTGAGCCTGTAACTTATGTTCTCTCTTTGTCACTCAAAACAGGCGTTGTACCAAGAGATCTCAAATTAGCTAAAGTAATTCCCTTGTTTAAGTCTGGGAATTCACATTTATTTAACAATTATCGAGCTATTTTTCTAAAATACTCGAAAAATTAGTTTATAAAAGGATATTAAAACACTTGACAGAAAATGTGATCTTTTATGATCACCAGTGGCTTCAGAGAGAACATGTCTACAGAAATGGCTCTTTTACAGTTTGTTGACAAAATTACAAAAAATCTGCATGAGAAAAATAACACTATTGGTATATTTTTAGACTTGTCGAAAGCATTCGACACAGTAAATCATAATATTCTTTTAGCAAAATTTGAAAATTATGGCATTAAACATATAGCCTTAACTTGGGTACAAAACTATTTGGAAGAGAGAGAGCAATTTGTTTATGTTAACAATTTGAGCTCAAGTAGGGGAAAACTTTTATGTGGGGTACCGCAGGGGTCCATTTTGGGACCTCTATTATTTCTAATTTATATCAATGATTTAAGAGTTGTTTGTAAAAATGTTATGCCACCCATGTTTGCAGACGATACATGTCTTCTATTATCTCATTCTAACATTGACACATTGATAAGAAAAGAAAATGAAGAATTACAAAATATTTCTAAATGGTTTAAAGTTAATCAACTCTCTCTTAATATACAAAAAACGAATTTTATGATTTTTAGCACAAAAAACAAAGGAGATTGTCAGGACATAGAGGTATCAATTGATGGTTTAAAAATTAGCCAAGTGAACCAAATAAAACGTTTAGGTGTCATTGTCGACCAAAAATTAACCTGGAAATATCATATTCAATATGTTTGCAGAAAATTAATGAAATCTGTTGGTATACTGAGTAGAGTTCGCTCTTTAATTGATATTTCATGTATGAAAACATTATATTACAGTTGAATCTATCCCCACATTCTGTACTGTAATATTGTTTGGGGTGCAACATGCCAAACATATTTAAATAAGATTTTATTAATACAAAAGAAATTCTTAAGAATTATGAGTAATTCAAATAGATTGTCATCATCTGCTCCGCTTTTCATAAAATATAACATTTTGACAATATTTAATGTTAACATCTATTGCATAAATATTTTTTTGTATAAGTATGTGAATATGACAAATATTATGCCCAGAGCTTTTAATAACTTTTTCATGTATTCTTCAGATGTTCATGCCTACTCTACAAGGTGCTGCAAAGATTTTTTATCTTCCTTTCTGTAGAACTACAGCTAATCAATCTACACTGAAATACAGAGGGCCTTCCCTCTGGAATCATTTAGACCCTGCTTTAAAGACTAAAAACACTCTAAACTCTTTCAAAAGAGAGCTGAAAATAATGTTGACATGTAAATAAGTTTATCTTGTTAATTTGTTTATATTAAAATGATTGATGTATTGATTAAATTGTCTTGCTTGATCATGTAATTTTATGTCCATTTAATGAGATTTTGGGGAGGTGGTTTTATAAGACCTTATGGTCTTCTCACTCTCTCCCGCACAGTATTTTTTTCTTCTTTTATGGATTTGTAAAGTTGTATTTTAAATGTTATATGTACAAATAAACTTTCAACTTTCAAGTTACTTACACAATGTGTATCTGATGAATAAAACTAATTATAATGGAAAGGATTATTATTGCCTCTTCCTTTGACATCAGTGTGTATTTTATAAACTCTAAATGTATTGTTTTTTTAGTACTTATATGTCTGAAACCTAAAATAAACATTATGTGGTTGAAAACACTGAAAAGTTGTGATATATGACAGCTCTGAGCGCGCCTGTCTCTGGCTCAGCGCCAGCCAACGCGCGAAAGCCCATTTGAATTTAGCAGTTGATCACGTCATGCACTGACCGTTCTAATCACACCGGTGTGATCGTACGCTCCAGGGACCAGCTTAGACTGATCACACCGGTGTGATCGTACGTGCGAAAGGGTTAAGGAGAGGATGACTGGGGCCATGTATTGCGAGATTTTGGGGAACAACCTCCTTCCCTCAGTTAGAGCATTGAAGATGGGTCGAGGCTGGGTCTTCCAGCATGACAATGACCCAAAGCACACAGCCAGGATAACCAAAGAGTGGCTCTGTAAGAAGCATATCAAGGTTCTGGCGTGGACTAGCCAGTCTCCAGACCTAAACCCAATAGAGAATCTTTGGAGGGAGCTCAAACTCTGTGTTTCTCAGCGACAGCCCAGAAACCTGACTGATCTAGAGAAGATCTGTGTGGAGGAGTGGGCCAAAATCCCTCCTGCAGTGTGTGCAAACCTGGTGAAAAACTACAGGAAACGTTTGACCTCTGTAATTGCAAACAAAGGCTACTGTACCAAATATTAACATTGATTTTCTCAGGTGTTCAAATACTTATTTGCAGCTGTATCATACAAATAAATAGTTAAAAAATCATACATTGTGATTTCTGGATTTTTTTTTTTTAGATTATGTCACTCACAGTGGACATGCTCATACGATGACAATTTCAGACCCCTCCATGATTTCTAAGTGGGAGGACTTGCAAAATAGCAGGGTGTTCAAATACTTTGGGGATATTTTGGGGATATTGAATTTAATTTTATCAATCAATAAATTCCACTAGAAACAAACCTTGTTGTATTATTTTAATTTAATACTGTGAAGCTGCTTTGATACAATCTGTATTGTGAAAAGCGCTATACAAATATACTTGACTTGACTTATTTTCCTCACTGTATATGAAAGTGTACCAATGACATAGCCTTCGGGTGGCTAGAGGAGGCCATCCAACCCGAGAGTATATCACACAGTGGTGAGTCAGCGCTCTGCAATTTGTAATGAACCTCAACGAAGCATGGTAAGATGTGTCAATCATGTGACAATTCTGTGTAGAAGTATGCATATATAAAAGATCACCATAGGTCCAGAACAGATAAGAAAGTGGTGGCCACAAGTCGTTTTTTTTACATAAAAAAAAAAAAAAAAACTTATTTCGGAAATAAAACCCCAATTTTTGCCGCAGCTTTTTCACCAGGTACAGCACATGTGATATGAATCAGATATGTTTATGAAAAAAATACTGTAATTCATCGTAAGTATTTTTTCGTGTTCCAAAGGGTGTAGTGCTTTCCTAGTGACTAGACTGACTTACTCCAGGTGAAATTTTGAAAATGCCTCCCTTACTGTACGTACAATAATCAAATATGTTTGATACAATTACTGTAATTCCCCTGAAGTATTTGTTCCATTTTCCAAAGGGTGTAGTACTTTCCTAGTGACCTGACTGACTTACTACACGTGAAATTTTGACAATACCTCCCTTACTGTACGTACAATAATCAAATATGTTTGATACAATTACTGTAATTCCCCTGAAGTATTTGTTCCATGTTCCAAATGGTGTAGTACTTCCCTATAGTGACCTGACTGACCTACTACACATGCAATTCTGACAATACCTCCCTTACTGTACGTACAATAATCAAATATGTTTATGAAACAATTACTATAATTCACCTATAGTGTTTTTTCATATTCCAAAGGCTGTAGTACTTTCCTAGTGATCAGACTGACTTAATACAGGTTAAATATTGCCAATACTTACCTTACTGTAAGTACAGCACATACATATTTTATGAAAAAATTATTGTAATTCACCTTAAGTGTTTCTTCATGTTCCAAAGGTTATAGTATGTTCCTAGTGATCACTCTACTCTAATTCATTATGATAAATGTATTAGGTAAAAGTAGGTATTAGAACTGCTGTTCCTAAAACACATTTCGTTCATTGATTAAAAACTGTAACGATTTTAGCTTAATCATATTTTCAACGTTATAAATAAGCAACAACCTTATTGTAATGATTCCATTCTGGAATCCACTGCTGCTTATTAGATTAAATATCTGAGAGGTGCACTGTAAAACCCTACAAGTTAAGCTAACTCATTTCATTTAAAGACACCGATTACCTCAATTCAATTAAGTAAAAAAAAAAAACAGTAGTTATGAGTACTCTGAACTTATTATTGTATTGTTGGCCCTATTGTTTTCGGTAGGATTATTTTTTTCTATTTTTTTTTTTTGCCTTTCAGGCACTTTTGGGGCCCTTAACGTGCGCAAAAACTCTTGAAACTTTGCACACGGGTCAGAACCCGCGGCCATCAGGGCTGGGCTGAAGCTGGTACCCGGGCGTGGCAGGGGGGCTCAACAGCGCCCCCTATAACACAATCTGAAATCTTGGACACATACAAGAACGTATTAGTAGGAAACTCGGTACACATATAGATCTCATCAGGCCGAACAACTTCCGCACTCTATGTTATTAGCTCTGCCCAACAGGAAGTCGGCTATTATGGGTTGTTTGAAAAACGCATGCTGTGGAATTTGATGTACTCCTCCTAGAGAATTCATCCGATCGCCACCAAACTCGGTCAGCATGAAGTCAAGACATTGAGGATAATAAATTGCGGACGGATTTTTGATATCTCGAACGGTTTGGCCGTGGCGAGGAAACAAATTTATGGTGAGAAAAGAGAAACAGGAAGTGTGTTATAACTTCTGCATACATTAACTGATCTTGATGAAACTTCAGCAGTGTGTTTGTTGTAAGAGGCCGATCACATGGATGTAACTATTGTGAGTCAAAGTTATAGCGCCACCAACTGTCAGCAGGAAGTGTGTCACTTTCAAAATGCTTTTGACAAAAGTGGGGGGGTTAGTTTTACCAACAGTTACAAAAATCAGTACGTATATTGATCTCATCGAGCCGGACAACTTTCTAATTTACAGTCATTAGCTCTGAGCAACAGGAAGTCAGATATTTTGGTTTGAATGTGGATTTCTTTGCAAAATCAGCCTCTCAATTTTTTACCCACTCCTCTTAAGTGGTTTATTTTATTCCCACCAAGCTTTTTCAACATGATGAAAATACATTAAAGATGCTAAATTGTGAACGGATAATAAATATCTCAAACGGTTTGGCTATGGCGAGGGATTAAAGTAATTTAAAAAATGGAAACACTAAAAGCCTCATATCTTCTAAAAATGTAATTATACACCATTTATTTCTATATAAAATGATACAAATATCAGAACTAAACCCTTTTTATTCTTTTTTTTCAATTTAATAATTTTTTAAGTTTAAAAACATCCAGAATGTTTTTTTAGTCCAAAAAATAAATAAATCATGTAATTCATAGTGCTATACTGCCCTCTTGTGTTCAAAATCAGGTAGGCCAATTGTATCTATATAAAAATATACTAGGTATGTGACGGTGAGAATATTTTACCACCGGTTAATCAACGTGTGACACCGCTGGGGGCTTTTGAATCGCTAACTTAAAGTAAAATATGTTCGTCCGCACGGACATTGATAATGGTGCGGAGCAGAGCGAGCGTTTTCAATGAATTCCTATGGAAGTAGGAATCAACTAAAAAACGTTGACTCTGTTCTGCTCGTTCCTCGCTGTGGACGCGCACCGTTATGAATGCCCGTGCAGCAGTGAGCATTTTAGTTTCATTTTCGGGGGTGGGATTGCTTGAATGTTTTTTTTACAAAAGCACAATGTTGTGTTTTATTGCGAGTGTACACAAATATAAGTAAACACATTGCAGTTTAAATGATGTCCTGTATGAACAAAATTACGGAGTAGCCTATGTTTTTATGTTTCCACTGTTCGATCGCGCCCGCGCCTCACACACACACACACACACACACACACACACACACACACACACACACACACATACACGTCTATATTACTAACAGGGGACTATCGCTCTACACTGGCCAAGAGGGGACTAGTGTTTCTGGTCATTTTGAAGAAACAAAAATGACATACAAAGTTTTCTTTTAAGCTCTTTTTTCATAATATAACTTCAAATATGCATTTTTTTATTTAAAAAAAAACATGCCAAGTGGGGACCTGAAACTCTGAACGATCTCTATCTATACTAGTGGGGACTTGATAGCCTGCAATGGAGCTGTGTGTGTGTGAACAGTGAAGTGAACTGGCAGTGAAGTCTGCCTTCATTATGTAACTCTCTCTCTCTCTCTCTCTCTCTCTCTCTATATATATATATATATAATATATATATATATATATATATATATATATATATATATATATATAACCAATCAGTTATCAAAAAATGTTAAATACGATTTTTTTTAGGAAAGACCATTTAAATCTACAACGGGGTAAAAAATACAGACGGCCCGACGGCAACAGTTCAAAAGCAGAGGCGAGAATATCCTCTTATCATTCATAATATTATTTTTCTTATTTAACGCTCTCTCTTCATAGATACTTTCTATGCTTGGTTATGCAGTCCCTAACAATTTACTTGTTACTACTTTTCTTAATAATTTCTTCTGTACCTCAGTAGCAGTTCCATACCAACAAATAATACAGAATATCATAACACTTTCAATGAAAGCACTATAAAACATCAGAAGCTTTATGTTGTGGACATTACAGCAAAGTTATTGCTTTAAGAAATTCATTCTCTGTTGTGGCCTATTAATTAAAACATAATTTCTACTCTAATAAAATCAATAGACATGTCCTTATTTTTCTGTTTCCTTTGTTTCTAGGATGTTGATGTACAGAGATATTCAGTGTTTGAAATATTGCTCAATTTAAATGCAACCAAACATATGTCGTTCGTTACCATCCAACAGTGGACCTTTCTTTAAGATCTAATTCAAAACTTTTGAGTTGACTTGCTGCATCTGGTCATTTTGAAGAAACAAAAATGAAATCATTTTTTTCATAATATAACTTAAAAAAAAATTTAAATTAAAAAAAATTTAAAAAATTAAACATGCCAAGATTGAATCTCAACTCTGAACGATCTCTACCTATACAACAGTGGACTCACAATAGCCTGCAATGGAACTGTGTGTGTGTGTGAACAGTTAAGTATGTCTTTATTTTGTAACTATAAGTTTTATATATTTATATATAGGCCTTCATAGATACTTTCTATGCTTGGTTATGCAGTCCCTAACAATTTACTTGCCATTGTTATGTGCCATTGCACTCACACATACCTGTCTATATTACTAACAGACCAATGTCGCTCTACACTGGCCAAGTGAGGACTCACTGAACGATGTCTATCTATACAAGTGAGGACTTGAACAGTGTGTGTGTGTGTGTGTGTGTGAACAGTGAAGTGAACTGGCAGTGAAGTCTGTCTTCATTATGTATATATAGTATATTATATAGTATATTATATATTATGCCTTTTATCATTCATAATATTTGTTTATTTTATTTAACACTTATTTTCTCTCTTCATAGATACTTTCTATGTTTGGTTATGCAGTCCCTTTAGGGTTTATAGGATTAATCAAACAGAAATAGCTCTTTAAGGTAACGATTTCAGGTCACTATAGTGACCTATATTTAGTATAGCGTAAAGCATACTTTATACAGTGAATAATGATTTTATTAATCAAAATGAACTTCGCGTCCCCAGTTGGATGGTAAAGAACGATACGTGTTTGGCTGCTTTGTACATTTCTTGCCATCACAAACACACTGTAAAGATTTTGGAGGTCAATCTCAAAATGTTATGTCGAAAAACTAAAGTGCAATAAATAATACACGCTTTAGGGTCTGCTTACACGACATCATTTTCAACTGAAAACTGAAAACGTTTTGGCCGTTCATTTCAACGAAAATGCCATTTTGGGGGCCTGACAATGAAAGCTTTTGATAACGAGTTTTTTGTGAGCTCATCTAAAGTGAGGACTAGTTATGCCTTGTAAAGCATTTATAAAGGAGATTTAAAGGCTGTTAATATTTCTATGTTCTCTATCGTGTTGTGTTTGTTTCCTTTTTCTGTTTAGAAGATAACTGAGTCTTTAAATCTCCTTTATAAATTATTTACAAAGCATAACTAGTCCTCACTTTAGATGAGCTCGCAAAATAGTGAACTGACCACTACTAAATGCTTTACAACTGCCTGAATCTACTACATTTACTCACACTTTCTAAGTGATCTTATTAATCACTGTAAACACCTAAATAACTGATTTGTAAATAATGCTATACTTCATTTAGAAATGATAAATTGATAATTAATAAAGTATGAAAATGCAATTATTAAACACATTATAGATATGCTTCTAACTCAATAATACAGCGTTTAAAGGTGTATTTATAAACTGCTTACTAATGTCTGCTTTATGAATTATGATTTATCTGTTTACCAATGCTTAACTAATGATTAATAGGATGCAGTTATCATAAAGGGTTACCATATATATTATATTATATTTCTCAAAATATAACTTCAAATTTGCTTTAAAAAAAAAAAAAAAAAGCATGCCAAGAAGGGATCTGCAACTAAATGTTATAATTATAATGTAATTATTATTATATTAAGATATTAATAATGCGACTGATAGTATTGGCTGCCTATTAATTAAAACATAATTTCTACTCTTAAAAAAAATCAATAGACATGTCCTTATTTTTCTGTTTCCTTTGTTTCTAGGATGTTGATGTACAGAGATATTCAGTGTTTGAAATATTGCTCAATTTAAATGCAACCAAACATATGTCGGTCGTTACCATCCAACAGTGGACCTTTCTTTAAGATCTAATTCAAAACTTTTGAGTTGACTTGCTGCATCTGGTCATTTTGAAGAAACAAAAATGAAATCATTTTTTTCATAATATAACTTTAAAAAAATAACAATAAAAAAAAAAAAAAAAAATAAACATGCCAAGATTGAATCTCAACTCTGAACGATCTCTACCTATACAACAGTGGACTCACAATAGCCTGCAATGGAACTGTGTGTGTGTGTGAACAGTTAAGTATGTCTTTATTTTGTAACTATAAGTTATATATATTTATATATAGGCCTTCATAGATACTTTCTATGCTTGGTTATGCAGTCCCTAACAATTTACTTGCCATTGTTATGTGCCATTGCACTCACACATACATGTCTATATTACTAACAGACCAATGTCGCTCTACACTGGCCAAGTGAGGACTCACTGAACGATGTCTATCTATACAAGTGAGGACTTGAACAGTGTGTGTGTGTGTGTGTGAACAGTGAAGTGAACTGGCAGTGAAGTCTGTCTTCATTATGTATATATAGTATATTATATAGTATATTATATATTATGCCTTTTATCACTCGTTTTGAAAACGATGCCTTTACCATCTGCATGTAAACAACATAAACGTGAATTTGTGAAATTGTTACGTCATTCCAACCCGGTCACACTAAATGCGTCTCTATAGCACACATTGTGTTTATTGTGCAATTTATACGTGCATATGATAGGCATGGGTGGGTTTAGGGTAGGTTTAGTAGTGGTGTGTAATATGTAATATGTATTATATGTTTGGTTAGGATTAGTTTTGTAGGATGTGTGTGTATTACACTCAATAAAGTGCGTATTATATGCATGTAAAAAAATATATTTTCGCGTAAAAATTGCACGATAAACACAATGCGTGCCATAGAGATGCATTTTCATGAGATCAGGCAGGTCATGCACAAGTATATAACATGGTCACATGCGTACTTATCATCACGTGTTCACATGTTCATGAGTTTTTTTTTTTTTTTTTTTTTGACAAAGTAAGAAAGGTTTGGGGTGTGCTTTTAGATGGGCCTTTAAAATTTGACAAACAAATATCTTCAGTAATTGGATCTAGTTTCTATCAACTCCGTCTTTTGTCTAAAATTAAACACTTCCTAACTGACAAAACACTAGAGATGGCTGTTCATGCTTTTATTACTTCCCATTTAGACTACAGCAACTCATTGTATTGCGGTATTTCCAAGTCACAAATCGCTCGCCTTCAACTGGTCCAAAATACTGCAGCAAGATTTATTCACAAAAGTAGTAAATATAATCACATGATGATGATGATACATTTTATTTATATTGCGCTTTTCTGCTTTACATATAGCCTCACATTCAAGCTGGGGGCAAGCTGGGGCCAGTTGTACTGTTAGAGGGGCCAGTTTAGACCTTATTGTTGTCATATCATTTTCTGCACTGCACTATAGGCATTAACAGGCAAAATACCATGATTACCAATCATTCAACAATGTATTTGCATTGCCATTATATTTTAAAAATTTGCATTACATATTCAGAATCAGTCACATTAACTGCATTCTACGATTTTTGTGTTTTTTTTGCAAAAAGATCAGCAAATTCATCTAGATTTAAGGCCTTTGCCCTCCTTGACTCAATACTTAGAACACCTAAATTGCTTAATCTGTCATCTGACATTGTGGACCTGAGATAGGTTTTCACCAGCTTTAGTGCATACAATATAATATACAATTAAATTATGCTTATTTTAAATGTATTGTGCAGGCTAGGTATAAAAAATATAGGAAAAACCATGATAATATGAAACGCTTCAAAACAGAGCGCACAAAGCGCGTATGCGCATCGCGGGTGCAGAATGATGTGCTCAAAGCAACATGGAGTCACAGTGTTCAGCGCTGCACAAGTGCGCATTTAAAAGTTCACGGCACAAAGCGAAGAAATTTCGAGCGCACAAATCCTAGTGTAGCCTATATCTGTCCAACAGTTTATTGATCATTTGTTTCTTCACATAGTGAAGTTTTAAATTCCAGTTATTGTGCGTTTGATGCCGATTCATAGTCCTTGTGGTGTGAACAGGCACACGGTAGCGAGTCGTTTTAAAACAGCAACAAACATAAAATACAAATACACAAAATAAAGTCATTTTATGCAAATCCACAGCCTTTTATCTACAGATCAAGCATTATAATGTGTATATATCATATTGGAGAGAGTTTTACCGTGCATATATATAACATAAAATAAATTAACATTACAAAAGTTAATGATAGTACATTTCAAATACCTAAAAATTGACAATTAAGTGATTTTGTTCGAGTCAAAAATATTACTTAACATTAATGAACCAACGGTACACATTTTTTACTTTAGCAATCTTATGGGTTGTGGTCTCTCAGACATTGGCAGTAATAAAAATACAATAAAAACATAGTTTCCCTTTGGACTTAAATTACATATCTTTGTGGTATACGGTAGAAATATTGCACATTTCAGTCTAGCTTAGGTTTTTAAAATAAATAACACAGTCTTGGAAATAATATGTAAGCATGTGCAAATAAGCCTGTATAGTAAATCAAGTTCTGTTGGTCTTTGTGTTTAAGTGAGAAATTAATTCATTTAAATTGAAAGATCTCAATGTTTATAAGATCTTTCAATTATGTTTAACAGTTTTGAGCGTATAAAAGAGTGTATAAAAATGGGCTCTGAGTTTTGGCAGTGGTTGTGTCTAAGTGAAATATGTAGTTTGGAAGTTGTAGTCACTGAATGCATTAATACAACATTGAATGACACAGACATTTGCAACACTTCTACAGTAATACCGTGGTAAAATATTTTCAGAATCTAAAAAATTAAATACTATCAAAACAATTAGATGTAGCTGAACACATACAGGTATTAATCTTTCAGTTTCATCACCATCTATAAAAAGGGGAAACTTGGGGGAAATGTGTACTGTACTGTAAACAATGACCATGTGACATAAAATGCTGTGAATTCTGAACAACAGAAAACAGCAGAAATATGTTAGAATTCTACCCGTTATTTGTGTGTTTTTTTATTTAACGTGTGTTTTTTGGGGGTAAAACCTTTTCTAGTGTTCTGGAAGAATGAGTTGATCTGAGAATGAAGTTTCAGTGCATTTTGAATGTGAAATGAACTGCTGTCAAGCTGTAAGTTGGTTTGGAGAAGATATCATGGTCTTTTAACCTGATATCATTTAAGACATCATTTAAGACTGTGGTATAAATGATTGAATGATTTAACCATAACTCATTACTATCCTTGATATTCTAAAATAGGTATTTTTCATGTGTATGTAGACTAGGGTGTGTGAATTGAGTTGTTGCACTTCCCCCCCACACGCAATTTACATATCAATGCAGGAAGGCCTTAAAGGCCAGTGTTTTTCTTAGGTGAGAAAACTGGCCAACAACCCCCAGAGTACTGTTACCAATATCTGTGCAACTTCTCAAATACACTAGAATAAACTAGAGAAAACGCTGGCACCAACTGGCAGCAGGAAGTGTGCCACTTTCTAAATGCTTTTGACAAAAGTGGGGGGGTTAATTTTATGTACAGTCACAAAAATCAGTACGCATATTGGTCCCATCGAGCCGGACAATTTTCTAATTTACAGTCATTAGCTCCGAGCAACAGGAAGTCAGATATTTTGGTTTGAATGTGGATTTCTTTGCAAAATCAGCCTCTGAATTTTTACCCACTCCTCTTAAGTGGTTTATTTTATTCCCACCAAACTTTTTCAACATGATGAAAATACATTAAAGATGCTAAATTGTAAACAGATAATAAATATCTCAAACGATTTTGCAATGGCAAGGGATTAAAGTAATGTCAAAAAAGGAAACACTAAAAGCCTCATATCTTCTAAAAATGTAATTGTACACCATTTATTTCTATATAAAATGATACAAATATCAGAACTAAACTGTTGAGAACTGCTGAGGAGGTTTTCCGGGTCTTGGAGAACCGCTTTGGAAATAAGACAATTATAGCCCTTGAGATAGTAGAAGAGCTCCAACGACTCCAAGCAGTTAAAGGTAACCAGCCCAGGAGGATTGTTGAGCTCATCCAATCTGTAGAAAAAGCCCTGGTCGATCTGAACGAGCTTGGCAAGACCGGTGCTATAAAGAACCCTCTTGTAACAAAAACAATAGAGAGTAAACTTCCTGATGGCCTGAAGAAGGAATGGCTTCTTCATGTAGCTGGCAAAGGGGATGAAGCTGAAGAAGACAAGCGATTTGACTACCTCCTCAAGTTTCTTCAAGAAGCCATCTATGAGAAGCTGGACCAACTGAGAGAGGAGGAACCAAAACCAAAATCTGAACCTCGGCAAGCTCGAACCAGAACCTCCACCCAACTAAGCAACCAGGCTCAACCATGTGTGGTCTGCGGAGACAACCAGAAGAAAAGGCTATACTTCTGCCAAAAGTTTCGCACGCTTAACCTGTTAAGCTTCACCAGTGCGCCGACGCTTCATTTATAATGAAGCGTTTTTTTTTTTATTTAGTTCAAAGTTACTATCAGATTAAATGTTATACCTTGACAAACTATACATCATTAACCCTCTGAGGTCTGAGCTGTTTTCTGGGCCCTGGAGGTGTTCTGACATGCTCTGACATTTGTGTTTTTTTCTGTTACTAGTGACATTTTCATGGCTAAAGTCTAATTACACTGTATTCAGCACAAACTCTGCTACAATAATATATCAGCCACATGTATGTAAAAGTTTGTAGTTTTGAGATAATGACATTTATGCGTGGTTTGTGAAAATACAAAAAAAAATTCTCACTGAAATAAGGCCATGAAACCCATACTGATTATTTCTTCACAAGACTTTTGAAAATTGTATGACGTAGCCTAGAATATTTGCTCCAAAACTATGTGAAAATCACCCTGACTGCTCATCCAGATAAGACAATATATTGATTTAAAATTTCTAAGACGTGTTTTGTGTGACAAAGCCATATGCGAAGAGGCGTGATCATCTCATGAATATGTAAGCCTTCAACACCTGAGAAAGACAAAGACACTCCCCTAACTGCCCTATTAGGAGCGATCAGGCCCTGTCACTCAGAGCAACCTTGCACAAAGAATGAGGAGATTTAAAAAAGAATGGCTTTTAGATTGTTTGGATTTATTTACAACACAACATAATCCAAAAATACGCAACAAATGACAAAAGAGCACATTGAAAACAATGATCCAAAGACAGAGACCTTTGTGCCATTCCTAAAAACATTGTACATACCTTTCATTTCCAAGGTGTTTGATTTTCACTTTACCATGTTCATATACAGAGACTCATGTGAATGTTGAAGTCAGCAGGACTCAGTTGCATCTGGTCCCTGAAAGAAAAAGAAAAAAAAGAAAAAACTGTGAACATACTGATATCAAGAGAAACTATAGGGCTGCACGATTTTGGGAATAGATTTTAGATTTTTCTGGTTAAAATTTCTTTTTAAAATTCACAGAATACACACACACACGTTTCCAACAATATATAATGAACACCAGGTTTGTTGTGCCTTGTAGGCATAGGCTACGCAGTGCTGCATAAAATAATAATAACAATAAATTAAATCTTCCAAAAGATTTCAAGAACAACTACGCTAGAGAAAAATATATTGATTATCATATGTTACTTCAAATGTTTCCATTCGTTATGATGATATGAAATGAGATAATAGTAAAAACATAAAGCCTAATGTTTGGTGCATTTTTCCTTTCAAACGCAATCGCGCTCCAAAATATGATACATTCAAACGCACAGCGCGCTCCAAAATGTGATACATTCAAACGCACAGCGCGCTCCAAAATATGATACATTCAAACCCACAGCGCGCTCCAAAATATTAAACATTATGGTTATACATATCTATGTTTGAGCAGATATCCACAAACAGTATTTAACAGTAAACACGGGTCTAAATAGTATAATATTCACCATATATCTAGCAACAGTTCAACTGCAATGTGAAGTTTATGCAACAATACCATTAACTAATAAGTAAGAATTTCTTACCTTACATCTTTCTTGTCTTCAAATCGCGTTCTTCTTCTTCTTAGGTAAATCCAATGTAAGCTCAGACGTGTCTTCCAAACTCGACGAAAAGCAGAGACTTGTGAAGTTTTTTGGTGTTTTGTGTTTGAGGTAACGAGGGCGTTCGCGTTCCATGTGGAGATTTGCATGTGAATCTCTTTTGCGCGAGTGGGCGTGTCGAATTAAAAAGTAATTAGCAAGCGTTTGAGATACTGGACATCCTGTTGGTTTTATACAAATTACTTAAACAGAGAATATTTGTTTTCAGTTTGAATCCGATCATTTAAAAGTACACACTTAAATGTGTATAAAGGTATATGGCTCATAAATGTGTGAGAAGTATTCGCTGAGTTTTGTTTCAGTTTATAGACGTGCTCAAGAAAAAAAAGTTCACCACGACGGAGAGGCAGAACGCACACCCTGTTTATTTTCTTTATTTTACAAAAGCACAATGTTTTGATTTGATTGTAAGTGGACACATACAAAAGTAGAAATATCACAGATTATTTTTTTATATTTCTTTTTTCTGTATAACCATAAATGACGGAGTAATTTAAGTTTATGTTGCTGCTATGTGAAAAAAATCCAGCAAAACGCGTCGGCGCGTTTCTCGACCTCAGAGGGTTAAAAAGATATAAGACTCAAGTTTCAGTATTTGACCACTATTGTATTCTGAGAAACTTATAGTGACAGTTATGTCTTAATTTGTGTAAGGAGTTATTAAATGAAAAAATGCGTTGATACCTTTAATATGAATTATGAGCGTCAGCTGGTCCATTCAGAAAAAAAACCTCTGTGCTGTCGTCATGACTGTGCTTCACAAAACAACGTCCCTCAGGGCTTTAAGCTAAAAAATGTGCAGACTTGGAGAAATATTGATATATTCTCATAGATTCACATCATATTTCTATAGACAGGAATAATATTTATTGAATTTATACCCAAATGCGTCGATGTAATCATTATGAGCGCTTCTTACTGAGATGTGCTGTGTTTTCAATTCATACCAATAGCCTTAGGGCGCTATATGCACAATAATACTCCATATATGGAACATGAAGAAGAGCCATAATCATGTGACATTCCAGGACGTCACTGATAGCAGCTACACACAAAGCTAACAGATATCGCTGTAATATACAGATACAGACGGTTTGAAGACAATAAACATGATTGCAATGATATTTGATTTGCCTGTGTTCTTCAAGCAATGCCAGGTATTTTTATAATAATAGATTATATTTATAATGTAATGCTAATCGATATAGACTTTATCATCGCGCATAATACTATAAATAATATATTTTCTGTCCGATTTTTTTTTTATCTGAAGCCAAATTAGATCACAGAAGATTATTTAAAACACTCGACTTGCGTTATAAAGTAAGTTTGGAGCACAAACATGGTTTTAATCTCATAAATGGTTGTGTATTGATGGTGTGCTAAGCTAACATGCTAGCTAGCCCAGGTGCACCTGCCACCTAGAAGTTATTTTTTTATGATTTTTTTTCTAAATGGGTATGCTTACTGAAATGTTTTAGTGCATTTGATACAGTTTCAAATGTAAGTGAGAACTTTGATAAAATAAATTAGGGATTGAAACCCTATGAATAGCCTGTGTATAGCCAGTCGTTAGTAACTATAATGCAGACAAAAGATATGCATATTTAGAGCCATAACCGGGCTGGAGAGGTGTGAATGTGTGCATGGGGAGACTGAGACTGAATGGGGCTCGTTTGCACCACAAAACAATAGACACAATAGACTGAACAGATGACTTAGATGATGACTAACATCAGTAGCATTTTTAGAGTCTAATCAAAATAAAGTAATTTGACATGATCTTGAAAAACATTTAACTAAATACAGAGTTTTAGACTTATCATTTTCAGATTTTAAATATAACATGGTCACACATGTGGCTTTAGCTGCAGTGCATTTCTAGATTGCTACAGTGCCAACTTCAATTTTATTTTCATGAAGATGTTTCATAAAAATAAATTTCTAATAACTTTACAAAACTTTGAAGCTATTTAAAAAAAAAAAATTCATTATGAATGGGTGAATGTGAGGCTATATGTAAAGCGCTTTGGTGGCCATAGGTCTGTGAAAGCGCTATATAAATGCAGTCCATTTACCATTTACCATTTACCATTTAAGCTGTCAGAGAAAAGAGATGCTGTCAGGAAGCTGGGAGCCTGCAAAAAATGCCTGGAGATTCACAATGAAGGTGACTACTGTAAATCAGAGTTTCTGTGCAGGAGGCCAGACTGCAGAGAACAGCGTGCTGCAGAACACCACTATTATCTTTGCCCGAGAGCTGATACGTCCAAAGGGAATGTCGTCCAGAGGTCCAACAACAACAGCAAAGTGGGAGGTGACACAAGAGAGCGTTACACCCAAGCCCAAGAAGAGTTCATTAAAAGCCTCTCTTGAACCTGAACTTGCAGAGAAGTGTCGCAATGCCTTTTGCAACACTATAGCCAGAACCTCTCTTGTGTCCAACCAACCCAGTCTTCTAGCAGAGAATGGAATAGTGGAGTGGCCAGTTATCATGATGCTCTTAGAGGTCACGGCCAATGCAGGACAAAAAGTTGGGACTTAGATCGACCTGGCATCGGATACAAATTACATAACTCATGATGCAGCTGATCGTTTGAACCCTAGAAGTGAAGCCATAACCCTTGTTGTCCACGGTGTGGGAGGAATGAAAGTTCAAGTTACCACAAAACGGTACCTCCTAAAGATCTGGGTCCGCACAGAGCAAGGCAACTTCAGATCCCACCAACTCCTCTGCTATGGTTTGGACAGCATTGCGGATATCCACAAACATGTGACAGCCAAAAGACTCCAAAAGTTCTTTCCAGATGTCCCCCAAAATGAACTTGTGAGACCAAGACAGATACAGCTTTTGATAAGCCATAAGGAAGGGCAACTGGTCCCACAGAAAATACACACCGTTGGGGACCTTGTACTATGGGATGGGCCATTGGGAAAGACAATTGCAGGGACACACCCTGGTCTATTTGAAGAGGCTACAGTTACAGCACACCAGTCCAGAGCGCATTTGAACCATGAGAACAGCAGCATTGATGTATGAAGAACATATTTGCACCAAACCTACCATCAAGTCTTCTTGTTCTGCTATTACCACTCGGGATTTTATTGAGTGGTGGAGATGGGATAGCATTGGCGCCACCTGCACCCCAAAATGTGGAGGATGTCGCTGCGGCAGTTGTCAACCTGGTGGCAAAGAAATGACTCTGGCTGAAGAAAGGGAGCTGGAAGTTGTAAAGGGTGGCCTGACTTATGTTGGTGCTGATGACCACAGTGATAGTCCACACTGGCATGCAAGATATCCATGGCTCATGGACCCATCTACATTGCCAAACAACAGAAAAACAGTGGAGGCAACCTTCTTCAGAACAGAGAAACAGCTCGCCAAAGAACCACAGTGGAAAAAAGCCTATGGTGCTCAAGTCCACGAAATGGTTGACCGCCGGGCTGCAAAAATACCTGACCAAAGAGGATCTAACCAACTGGAATGGACCTGTCTGGTATATTAGTCATCTTAACCAGTTAATGTGGAGGGACTGTCCTTTTCAAGTGGGGAATTGCACAAGAAATAGATCAGAACTTGACAATAGCCTTAATAAAATATAATAATAAAAAAGTCAACCTAACATATAAAAATTATACTGCTCTGTTTAAATAGTCAGTAGTACAATTAATACTATTCACAGTAATCACCGCACAACTGTGATGTTTCCAAGCACATTTTTGCGCATGTGAAGAGGATTATTTTTCCCTTCAATATTGGAACGTGAGTGAAGTACAAATTTATTTATTTATTTATATATACACACACACACACACATGTGCCTTTAGTGTAACTAAAGGCACCAGGGTGGCGGTGCCACAGGCTTGGGCCCGCAATCGCTGCTCGCAGCTATATTTTTAATTCAGTCCACTAAAACAAGGATATTTCTTAATACACAATTAAACTTTACAGTGCATTCAAATATCTTATATAGCTGAAACTTCACTATATTGAGTAAAAACAGTGAAATTACAAATTTAAATGAACTTTTAAGCGCTTGTAGTTACTGCTAGCTCACAATATCACACACAGTCAAATCCTATAAGTTAAGCTAACTCATTACATTTGTGGACAACAATTACCTCAAAGGGGTGGTATAATGCCCTTTTCACAAGATGTATCTGATGTTCCCAGAGTGTGTATGGTAAGTTTTAGCTCAAAATACCCCTATAACGTAAATGCCTCTGGGTTAATGCGAATTAGCTCAAGAATATAGGGAATTTTGGCAATATTAATATTTATAACTCATGGTCATAATTCATAAATCGCATATGCATTTACTTTATCAATTATAGGAAATGCCTCGTTCTGTACTGTCTGATCATTACAGTTAAGAAGAAGTATTCCTGTTTACAAAACTCCAAGAAAGACAAAACCTCTTTGGGTTTATAAATTAAAACTACTCAAAGTAGTTTTATAATATAGAGCCTGTAGCTTTATAGATCTTTTGTTTCATTGACTTTATAAAAAGTGGGTTTTCAAACACAGAGACAGTTAAAAGTATAAATGGGTTTATTAATAAAATGGCACACACTAGAGATTATAAGCTACAAATATAAACGTACATAAAATGCAAACGATAAAACAAACAAACATTTAAACAAACATGACGTGATCAGAATGAAAATGAAATGAAAGAAAGAAATAAAGAAAGAAATAAAGAGTTAAGAGATAGAGGGTAACTTAATTCGCAGACCTACAAGCTAAACACCAGGAATCAGCTGTTAGAGAGAAAGATACTTGCGAGATGTGGTACTCTTTCAGTGTGATGCTGAAAAGGGGCGGCTGGTTTGCGTCTAGCTTCTTCTTCTGGGTCGTTTCGAAAAACGATGTAAAGGCTCACTTGAATTTAATGTTACCGGAAAATAAGGTTCATCTCCCGGGATGGGAGAGGTTTACAGTCTTTGGTGCAAAGGACGCAGCTACGACTCGAACATGTGCTCGCTCGATGGAGAAGGCCAGGGCCTCCTCCAGATGTTCCTTTGGAGAAGCGCTGCGCCGAGGAAGAGGGTCCAGAGAAGTTGGATGAGTTGAGAGTGGGATGAGAGAGGAGAGAAGAGAGAGAGAAGTGGGGGAATCTTCCTTTTAACAGACATCTGTTTACGCCCTGTTTTGGGGACAGAGCGAATCAAAACTTCTGATTTGTAGCGGGAAGAAGTCTTCTTTGTGTGAAGAAAAACACGCCCCCTTTTACCATATGTCTTATGAGGGAAAGGATTCATACTTAGAAATATGATATTTCCTGGAACAAATGCATATTATTGTACTTTGCAGTCAAGATTCGTCTCCGTGAGATGGAGAGGATTACAGAGATATCAATTATGACAGGTAAAGATTGGGGAAACAGAAACGTTACACTTATATGCATAATTACACACAAATAAAGTTTGATTAAACACACAATAAAGTTGTCAGTGTTTCCGTTATGGCAAGTGACGACACTTTGAGAAACATAGGAATACATATCAACATTCAGTGGCTTGTTATGTGGGGGAATATCTGTTTCAAAGTCCAGAGTGTGTGTGTGTGTGTAATGCTGGAATGCCTGCTTTCCTGGGTCGTAAAGTTTTATGGTCTGAGGTAGGGTTACAACGAGACACGACTGAGGAATTCCCTTCAATGAACATTTAGAATTCAAAACTATACTCTAGCAAACCAAACCTCTATCACACGTGCATATAGGAAGGTACACACATTATAAAGAAAAATAACAGATATTTCTCTTATTCTCAGTTATACACAAAAGGGTGTTTGTGTGTGTGTGCGGAATGTCCTGAGGCTGTAAAGTTGGGGGATACGAGTCACATGGGTGCTGGTAAATTGGTCCTCGTGGGGCAATTATTAACCAGCAAGGACAAAGACGATGTGTTTTGCCATCACATGATCCACTTAATGCGAAAAGCAGATGCCATTGTTGTTACACCCCACAGATATTTTTATATAACATGTTAAAATTGTCACTTTTTGAGGGTGAGCAAAAATGCACAGTTTTTGTGTCTGTCCCTTTAAATGCAAATGAGCTGCTGCTCCCAGCACTGAGGGCGGAGCTTCAAAAGTTTGTGTCCTTTTACCTCAAACAGACATGCACTGAAAATGTCAAAAACGTTTAGCCTTTTATGTTCAAACCGGAGTCAGACAAAGATGGAGAGACTCAAGAAGAAGTGATAACATGTAGACAACATTTCTGAATGGTTAGTTGAGGAATTTATGTAGCTTATGTGTAGTTATCTTCTAGTCATTGATTAGCATATTCGGGCAGGTTTATGTACATTTCTATCTGTCGTGTAGTCCCTGCCAGTCGTTTGTTGTAGTCCTTAAAAAGCAATTTCTGTAAAATAAAATATCTCCCTTTGCTCAAACAGCAACATTACACACTAACTAAAGTTAGAAAAGTGAAATCATAATCAACCACCCCTTTAAATCTCTCAAGATCTCAGCAGAGGAGGATTAAACAACTCCACAAACAGCATTACCAGCTTTACTTATTACTAACAAGTCTCCAAAATGTTAAATACCGTTTGACTAGTAACCAAAAGTCCAAATCATAGTCTCTGCTGCACCAATTTAACTGATATAAATACTAGTGTAGAACATTGCATAGAAACCGTGTCTATTCCTCGTTTAGTGAGATCAAATAATAAATCTACTGCAGGATCTAGGAAAAATCTAATTGTTATTAAAACAGAAAATGTTGCTATTAGTAAACAAAAACAATTTCTAAAGCTAGGTCTTCTAAACATTAGATCACTCACACCTAAGGCAGTTATTGTAAATGAAATAGTCACAGATAATAGCTTCGATGTACTTTGCCTTACTGAAACCTGGCTTAAACCAAATGATTATTTCGGTCTAAATGAGTCTACTCCATCTGGATACTGTTATAAGCATGAGCCCCGTCTGATTGGTCGTGGCGGCGGTGTTGCAACAATCTATAGAGATATTCTCAATGTTACTCAGAAAACGGGTTATACGTTTATTTCGTTTGAAGTACTTGTACTAAATGTCACGCCCTTAGATGTTAGAAAAACATCCCTATTATCTCTAGCCTTGGCTACCATATATAGACCGCCAGGGCCTTACGCTGATTTCCTAAAAGAGTTTGCAGATTTTCTCTCAGACCTATTAGTCAATGTCGATAAAGCATTAATTGTTGGAGATTTTAACATACACGTAGATAATCCAAATGATGCGTTAGGGGCTGCGTTTACAGATTTATTAAATTAATTTGGGGTCAAGCAAAACGTCACCGGACCAACTCATCGTCTTAATCATACACTCGATTTAATTATATCACATGGAACCGATCCAACCGATATAGATATCATTCCACAAAGTGATGATGTCACTGACCATTACATGATAACTTGCATATTACGTACTGCTGTAATATGTCATGCGGCGCCGCGTTATCAACCAGGCAGAACAATCCTTCCATCCACCATAGATAATTTCTCAAATTGCTTATCTAATCTGTCTCAGCTGCTGCCTGAACCCAAACAAACAGATGAACTAGAAGAACTAACTAGCACTATGAGCACCATTCTCTCTGGAACATTGGATGTTGTTGCACCCATTAAATTAAAAAAGGTCAGAGAAAAAATTAAAGCACCATGGTACAACAATACTACACATGTTCTAAAGAGAGAAACCCATATTTTAGAGCGTAAATGGAAACAAACTAATTTAGAGGTCTTTAGAATCGCGTGGAAAGACAGTATGTCACGTTATAAAAAGGCCCTAAAAGAGGCCAGGGCAGAGCATATCCGCAAACTAATAGAAAATAACCAAAATAATCCAAGGTTTTTATTTAACACCGTGGCTAGACTAACAAATAAACAGACGTCATCCGAACAAAATATCCCGTTACAGTTCAGTAGTAATGATTTCATGAACTTCTTCACTGAGAAAATAGAAAGCATCAGAACCACAATTGTAAATGTTCAATCTTCAATTGCGTCTTATAATTCAGCCTCAATTATCACCCCGCAAGAACAATTACAGTGCTTTACAACTATAGAACAAAAAGAGTTAAATAAACGTATCACTTCATCTAAAACAACAACATGTTTATTAGATCCTATACCAACTAAACTACTGAAAGAAGTGTTACCTGTAGTGGAAGAGCCTCTCCTCAATATTATTAACTCGTCTTTATCTTTAGGTCATGTTCCAAGAACATTTAAACTGGCAGTTATAAAACCACTCATTAGGAAACCACAATTAGATCATAATAACCTAGCAAATTATAGACCCATTTCAAATCTTCCATTTATGTCTAAAATATTAGAAAAAGTGGTGTCCGCTCAACAGGGCTCTTTCTTGCAAGAAAATTATATCTATGAAAAGTTTCAGTCTGGATTCAGACCGCATCATAGCACTGAAACTGCGCTCGTTAAAATCACAAATTATTTACTTTTAGCTTCTGACCAAGGCTGTATCTCAATACTAGTTTTACTTGATCTTAGTGCTGCGTTCGATACTATAGATCACACAATACTCTTAAATCGACTACAAAATTATACTGGTGTTCAAGGACAAGCATTAAGCTGGTTCAAATCATACTTATCTGACCGCTACCCTTTTGTCTATTTAAATGGAGAGGGATCTGTGTTAGGCCCTCTGTTATTCTCAATGTATATGATGCCACTTGGAAATATTATAAGGAAACATGGAATTAGTTTCCATTGTTATGCTGATGACACTCAAATATATATTTCATCACGGCCGGATGAAAACGCTAAATTATCCAAATTGACAGAGTGTGTTAAAGATATAAAAGATTGGATGACGCATAATTTTCTTTTATTAAATCCAGACAAGACAGAGGTAATACTTATCGGTTCAAAAAAACGCCCACAAAACCTCTCACAATACAACTTTAACATCGTAGGATGTCCTGTTACTTTATCCTCTACAGTAAAAGACCTGGGTGTTATACTCGATTGCAACCTGTCTTTTGAAAATCATATTTCATATGTTACAAAAACAGCCTTTTTCCACCTTAGAAACATTGCTAAGCTACGTAATATGCTATCAGTTTCTGATGCAGAAAAGTTAGTTCATGCATTCATGACCTCGAGACTAGATTACTGTAATGCTTTATTAGCTGGTTGTCCTGCATCCTCAATAAACAAGCTACAGTTATTCCAAAATGCCGCCGCTAGAGTTCTTACTAGATCAAGAAAATATGATCATATAACACCGATTTTATCATCACTGCATTGGTTACCTATAAAGTTCCGTATTAATTACAAGGTATTGCTACTGACTTATAAAGCCCTAAACGGCTTAGCTCCAGTCTATTTAACGGATCTTCTATCACCCTATAATCCATCGCACTCTTTAAGATCACTAAATTCAAGGCTTTTGGTCATACCTAGGATATCCAGAACCACCAAAGGAGGGAGAGCATTTTCACATTTGGCTCCAAAACTCTGGAATAGTCTTCCTGATACTGTTCGTTGCTCAGACTCGCTCTCCCAGTTTAAAAATAGATTAAAGTCGCATCTCTTCAGCCAGGCATTCATATAATATTTTTAATCTTACAGTTCAAACTACAATCCGGCCTCTAGTTCATAAACGCCAGAGGAGAACTGGCCCCGACTGAGCCTGGGTTCTCCCAAGGTTTTTTTTTTTCTCCATTAGGTCACCTGATGGAGTTTTAGGACACCATTAGGTCACTTGATGGAGTTTTTCGGTTCCTTGCCACTGTTGCCTTTGGCTTGCTTAGTTGGGGATATTTTGGGGATATTTAATTTAATTTTATCAATCAATAAATTCCACTAGAAACAAACCTTGTTGTATTATTTTAATTTAATACTGTGAAGCTGCTTTGATACAATCTGTATTGTGAAAAGCGCTATACAAATATACTTGACTTGACTTGACTTAACAAGTGTGACTTTTTTTCTGTCATATGTTTACAGAAGTTCTTAAGAGAATTAAGAGAGGTCTAGAAGTTGATGATTTATTGAGTTTCGTTTAAAGGTTGTATCAGCGATTTCAGGCCCAAAAAAGTTTTTCAGTTATATGTAGGCTACTAAATTTTATTTAGTACATATAACTGTTAGGTTTTACAGTGTGACTGAAGGTTCTGGCCCATGCCAGGAATGCAGTAACAGTGCTTGCTCATTTAGCCCGGCTTCCAGAAATGAAGTATGGACTTCTTTAACAGGTGTCACTACATCCATCTGCTTTTCTAGGGTACCTTGATAGCAATGGTCTCAGGGGTCATTGAAGTCTATAGTTGAGAGACCATTTCTTAGTTAAATTCTTTACTTTACAGTTAGATTTAAAGTTTCCACTCCTTGAGAGAATGAACATTTTATCTTGATGTTTTGAGAAGACTCACATGTTTATTGTTAGAGCCTGGCCAAATCCAATCTTGAAGAAGCTGTGTGTGTGTGTGTGTGTGTGTGTGTGTGTGTGTGTGTGTGTGTGTGTGTGTGTGTGTGTGTGTGTGTGTGTGTGTGTGTGTGTGTGTGTGTGTGTGTGTGTGTGTGTGTGTTAGTATATTTGGTTGCAGGTTAAGGAGCAAGTGGAATTATTGGAGATTGACTGACTAGTTTTCTTCGAAATGTTGGCGCCCAGCAACCCAGATCTGCGATCTGGAAGGTCACGACGTGCCTAAATTCAGGGTCTGAGTGTCAGCTGCATAATCGATGGAGATATGCTTCAGTCTATCTGTGTAGAAAATGTTTGTTTATCTATTTATTAGCCAATCAGAATCATTCAACCTGAAGCAAGGACGTAGCTTAGACTTGGTGAAGGGTATAATTGCTGTGATCTTTGTAATTGTAACAGAGTGGCCTACAAACTCCTTGTGAGTCTTGAAGCTGACTTCTGCATGATGAAACTACAAACTCTCTTCAGTTAAACTTTCTTTAATTTATTATAATTCTGACTCTTGTCTTAAATTGACTGACTAACTCCTGGTCTTAATTGATCATATCTGGTCCTTGGGTCTTTAACTGTAAGTCCCAAAATACAGATATACAGTGGTAATCCATATTGCAACAAGGACAATAAAGCAGACGTTTCTGCAGATATTCTTTAATGACACAAAGTTTAGCCAACTTATCAAGTATTCCTAAAATAAGACATTACAATTTTAAAAGTGGCATTTGGTTCCACTGTGAGCACAACCATTGGGCATATTTTCCAGGTAGCTTGTCTGGTGATAGTCCAAGGCACCTTGTCTGCATCTTTGGCACTGTTCACATTGGTAAACATGACAAGGATTAATTATGTAACAAACCACTAACAGTTATGTGTGTTAACCAATTACATTATGCAATGAATAAAATATTAAATAATTTTAACATTATATTAACATTATAATATTTTTGTTTACCCAAAGTAGTCCTGACTGAAAACATTTGAAAAAACTGTGCTGAAAATACAAGATTATTTTGAGACATATGTGCTGAAAAGTTTTTTTTTTCAAACACGCACATTTGTTTTATTTCAACTTTTCCGTCACTTCACTAAAAGAAAATATAGTAAAGTAAAAAGTACTTGACTAAACAATCAGTTAAAGGGTTTATGATAATATAACCTAAGAACAACTTAAACCAAGAGAGGATCAACAACAGAGGTGAACAACAAATTATGAAGAGGTGATATAGAAATATTACTCTAACCACAAGGAATTAATTACAACTTTTATGTATAATCCCAGTGGTATTCCATTAACAATTAGAAAGGTAATTGTTTAGATTTGAAGTTGAATTTGGAGGGGGGAGAAAGACCATAAAAGTGGTGGAGACATCCTATGTTGCTTGATGTGTTGGCTATATCAGCACGTGACTTAAAATATGTGAAAATATTGACCATGAAAGACAACTACACAACATACAGATTGATAGGAGAGTCAGTGTCAGAAAAGATGATGCCAACAGCCAACTTGCAGCATCCTCTCAACAAATCATTATTTTGGATAACCTTGCATACAAAGTTGTACCGGACCTATGCATTGTCTTCTCCAATCAGACCCATCATTCCTGCTGTACAAGACGCAAAAATTACATGTTGGTCATACAATTCTGCACTGTACAGTATATTGAATGCCTCCATGATCTTGCTGTTCATTATCCATCAGATTTGCTGCACCAATGCGAACAGGTTCACTCACTACTGTTATTAATAATGTAGCCCCTATTAATGTACTACAACCTTAAACAAACAAAACCCCTTTTAGTGAATTACAGTATTATATTATTATTTGTTATACAGTATTATTAGGTATTGTCAAAATTTCACCTGTAGTAAGTCAGTCTGGTCACTGGGAGAGTACTACAACCTTTGGAACATGAAAAAACACTTTAGGTGAATTACTGTAATTTTTCCATATGATTTTTTGTGTACTGTATGTACAGTAAGGGAGGTATTGTCAAAATTTCACGTGTAGTAAGTCAGTCAGGTCACTAGGAAAGTACTACACCCTTTGGAACATGAAAAAAAATACTTTAGGGGAATTACAGTATTTTTTTCATAAACATACAGGTCCTTCTCAATAAATTAGCATATTGTGATAAAGTTCATTATTTTCCATAATGTAATGATAAAAATTAAACTTTCATATATTTTAGATTCATTGCACACCAACTGAAATATTTCAGGTCTTTTATTGTTTTAATACTGATGATTTTGGCATACAGCTCATGAAAACCCAAAATTCCTGTCTCAATAAATTAGCATATCATGAAAAGGTTCTCTAAACGAGCTATTAACCTAATCATCTGAATTCACTAATTACCTCTAAACACCTGCAAAAGATTCCTGAGGCTTTTAAAAACTCCCAGCCTGGTTCATTACTCAAAACCGCAATCATGGGTAAGACTGCTGACCAGAAGGCCATCATTGACACCCTCAAGCAAGAGGGTAAGACACAGAAAGAAATTTCTGAACGAATAGGCTGTTCCCAGAGTGCTGTATCAAGGCACCTCAGTGGGAAGTCTGTGGGAAGGAAAAAGTGTGGCAAAAAACGCTGTACAACGAGAAGAGGTGACCGGACCATGAGGAAGATTGTGGAGAAGGACCGATTCCAGACCTTGGGGGACCTGCGGAAGCAGTGGACTGAGTCTGGAGTAGAAACATCCAGAGCCACCGTGCACAGGCGTGTGCAGGAAATGGGCTACAGGTGCCGCATTCCCAAGGTCAAGCCACTTTTGAACCAGAAACAGCGGCAGAAGCGCCTGACCTGGGCTACAGAGAAGCAGCATGTCATTCGGAAATCAAGGTGCCAGAGTCTGGAGGAAGACTGGGGAGAAGGAAATGCCAAAATGCCTGAAGTCCAGTGTCAAGTACCCACAGTCAGTGATGGTCTGGGGTGCCATGTCAGCTGCTGGTGTTGGTCCACTGTGTTTTATCAAGGGCAGGGTCAATGCAGCTAGCTATCAGGAGATTTTGGAGCACTCCATGCTTCCATCTGCTGAAAAGCTTTATGGAGATGAAGATTTCATTCTTCAGCATGACCTGGCACCTGCTCACAGTGCCAAAACCACTGGTAAATGGTTTACTGACCATGGTATTACTGTGCTCAATTGGCCTGCCAACTCTTCTGACCTGAACCCCATAGAGGATCTGTGGGATATTGTGAAGAGAAAGTTGAGAGACGCAAGTCCCAACACTCTGGATGAGCTTAAGGCCGCTATCGAAGCATCCTGGGCCTCCATAACACCTCAGCAGTGCCACAGGCTGATTACGGCCATGCCACGCCGCATTGAAGCAGTCATTTCTGCAAAAAGGATTCCCGACCAAGTATTGAGTGCATAACTGAACATAATTATTTGAAGGTTGACTTTTTTTGTATTAAAAACACTTTTCTTTTATTGGTCGGATGAAATATGCTAATTTATTGAGACAGGAATTTTGGGTTTTCATGAGCTGTATGCCAAAATCATCAGTATTAAAACAATAAAAGACCTGAAATATTTCAGTTGGTGTGCAATGAATCTAAAATATATGAAAGTTTAATTTTTATCATTACATTAGGGAAAATAATGAACTTTATCACAATATGCTAATTTATTGAGAAGGACCTGTATTTGATTAGTTGAGTAAAGTTGGCAATAAATTCACCGATTCGAACTTCACGGGCCAATAACTTGTGAGCTAATCATTGTTACTACACAAATAACATTGTTTTAATAATGTTTAATAATTTTCCTCAAAACGAGCTTTCCTTCGCAGTGGACAAAATACATTGATCTGTATATGCACAGGCAGCTGAGAGACAGATCCGAAGGGACCAGTCAGTAACAGTCAAAAACACACACTATATTGTCACTAAATTCAGTTCACAGTTCACTAAATTCAGTTCACACGAAAGGTGGCGGCAATATTCGCCGCCACCTTTCGAATATTGTCTTTGAACTTCCGTTTTTGCGGTTGCTCTGTACAGTATATTTCTATGGCATTGCTGTCCAGGAGTAATTAGCTTTAGAAGTGGATTTACTTAAAGGAGCCATATGTAAGATAGTGGCCGAAACTGGTACTGCAATCACTTTCAAATTACTGTAGAGCGGTGTATCCCCTCCCCCTCCCCCTCCCCCTCCCCCTCTACCACAACTCGCAAAAAGACGGTTTAAATTTGAATTGCGTTTCTGTGTGTGAATGAATGATCTGCTTTTAGCAAACTATTTTGCTATACTGAGTAAAATCGATTGAAATATGTTGAAATAAAATGTATTTGTATAAGCAACGTATTAAACTGCAAATTAACATTTATATTCCTTATAATAAAAACGAAAGACCTATTTTACAGACAAATGAAAGACAACATTTCGTTGATTAGTTTTGGATAGATTACACATTTTTACTGTAAAATATCTGCCACCTCAAATAAGCTTTTGTTTGCCAATTTTTGCTAATATGTTAAATATAGTATGTTTTGTCAATGTAGGCTATATTCGAAGTAATGAATCCTTAACGTTGAAATATGTATGATAAAATGTATACTTTAGTTTTTACAAAGAAAGATTACACTTCAATTGTTGTAATTGTAACCTTTTTAATAAAAAAATATATATTTACAAGGTAGATGTAAACAAATTTTAAAAGGTAAATATAAGCATTTTCTTTAAATAATTTTTATTGTGTTTTATTATTGACAAATTTGGGGAGAGGATACATATTCCAAAACTGAAAATACAGTATGAGAATTAACTGCACAATTAATAGACATGTTTTCCTTGGATATTATACAATTTGCAAGCAAAATTTTTGAAAAAATAAAATAAAATAAAATGGACATGCTTCCAACTGTGAACCAATTTGGTAGAATATATATATATATATATATATATATATATATATATATATATATATATATATATATATATATATTGCTCTTGCATTCTTTCTTGTGGCTATAGGTGACACACCTGAATGAATGGCTCATTAAGTATGCGGGCCCCATTGTCTCCTCAGGTGTGAACCACTACATATGCATGATGCTGTTGAATGGTTGACGCCCCTTGCGCATATTGCCTTTACAAACAAAAAGTGTTTTACAAGATTTAAATCAATGTATTGTGTTATGTGAATGATAAGGGCAGGATGATTTTCACATCATTTTAAAGAAAAAACTCTAGGCAAAGACATCAATTAGTCAAAAGTCTTATTGACACGTATTTAGTATGTGTTTTGTGGCCTTATTTCAGAAACTTTAGTTTTTAGTTTTTTCAATAACCATGCATAAACATTATTCTCTCAAAAATACAAACATGTACATGCATGTTGCTCACATATTATGGTAGCCCTGTTTGTGCTAAATAGAGTGTAATTATACCTTTGCCATTAATATGTTTATAAGCAACTGAAAAAAGCACAAATGTCAGGGCATGTCAAGGACACCAAAAAACCCTCAGACCTCAGAGGGTTAACAAATGTCAGTAGACTGGGAAGCGCCCCGCCCCCAGAGACCGCGTCATCCTCCCCTTTCCGCCATTTTGGGAGGATACCCGCCAGCACCGTTCATTGTTTGTATTGGTAGTAGAGGAGGTTGTCGCACTATTTTAAAATGCCTGGAAAACACTGCTGTGTAAAAAACTGCTCCAGTGTCTCACACGATTGTCGTGGAAACTGTAGGAACCATGTGTTACAGTTTTTTTTCGTATTAATAATCATTTTTGTTTGGCATTGGTAGTAAGTTTCTCCCTGTAAGGACCCTTTTCTTTTGCCGCATTCTTCTCTATTTCTTCTTAATTTTCTCGTAATTTCTATTATAATTCCTCGAGCCGTCTTTCCTGCTCCGTCTCTGTATCGCTCTTACACTGTTGCCCCTGGCAACCGATAGCGTAGGATCCCAAAATGGTGGACGGGCTCAATTTGTCACGTGACAGCAAGCTACCGTGACATATGTCCTCATTCTCAATAGGCTTGTTTGAGATGCGCCTAGCCTCGCCTGAAATGTATGCGAGAGTAGGCGGCTGCAGTGAGGGGAGGAGTGAAAAAAGCGCAGGCAAGATGGACAGTTCTCTCTTATGGCAGTGGATCTGACACCTGTGAGATCAAAGATGGATATCGCGGGATTCACGTGTGTTGCTAATAAACTGGATGTAATTTAAGTCCTGTTGCTTTTATTTGAAAATAATTATAATGAAAAAGACACCCATTTAATTACATACAAAAGACGTGTTTATCAATCATTTTTACTTTAATTACAGACATGTTTTATATTTATATTTTTATAAATATGACAACAATCTAACCCATAGATCACACTGTCAGAGAGTTTGGGAATACTAACACATAATTTATACACATAAAAACATGAGATCAGAGTTTTAAAATCAAACAGTTTAAAAGAGAACAATACAACACGGTTGTTTAAACCAATGAACATTAAGCTGTGGTTTCAGCAAGTCGTTTCCTATGAAGATAATATGATGTCATAAAGAATGGCATGCAGAGGGTAAGATTTGTGAAAGTGTACATAAGATTGCAAGCGTAAATTAAATTTGCATGCGCAAGAGAAGATTTGTAAAGGTGTAAATCGCCTTTCAAGTGTAAGAAAAAAATATTTGCAGCATTTTACTGTTATTCGTAAGTGTAATGCATGTATTGTGAAACTGCAACTAACGCAAAATAAATAGGATCTGTGTTCTTCTGACTTCCATTTTTCCGCGCTTACACTTTTGGCACGGTTTTTGCGCACAAATACAGCAAAAAGCACTGCAAGCCTGTGAACAGCAGTTTGCTACCGAAAACAACAGAGTCAGGAACTGCAAAACAGATTATTTGCGTAATTAATTGCATTTGTGTAAAAAATGAACTGTTGCAAATATCTAAATGGCTTGTTGTGTGCATGGGGCAAAAAAGTTCCTGAAATAACCCAATTTGTACAGTTGCGTCTTTCTTTTACCTGCGCTTCCAGTTTTGGCACGATTCTCCCACTCATTGAGTTTTGCAAGCATGAAGAGGAGGGCGGGTCCACCTTCATGTAGCCAATCAAATGAGCTTCTCGCTGGCTCTGGATTTACTCTTATCTGATTGGTTCAACGAACACGACAGTCACCAGAACATATCTTAAGTCTACATTTGGCTCAGAAAGTTCTCGTTGCCGAAATGGTACTTGTAATGCACACATACGTGTTAAATAAATAAACAAATAAACAAATAAATCATGATTGCTTAATAAGCTGTGCACCATTAGGCTGATTAAGGCTGACTAAGGCGCGGAACCATAAAGGAGGAGCGACGACAGTGAAGATAGAGAGAGGCCTGGCCTGGATGAGATTTGTGGTAACTGTTTTGACAAAGGGTGTGAAAAATGTGTGAAACAAATGAAAAAGTGTTAAGACATTTGCAAGAGAAGACTTCTGCTGTGCTAAGAAGGTGACGATGAAGATCAAGTGGATATTTTATACTATGTGTAAAAATATTGGGGAAAAAAACTAAACAAACTGCTGCATTTCTCATTCATTCTTTATGCTAATATCTTGTAAATGTAAAAAATATAAATTTTTCCTTATCATATAATGAAATACTGATTCATGTGAAAAATCATTCAAACTACAAGTTAATCATTTATGCTCCCTGTCTGTTGTTTGTGTTATTTTTGGTCAGTGTTTTAGGATGACAATGCATGTTTTCTGAACAAGAATGATTGTGGTGGAACAAGATTATTTTGAGACATATATGAAGTGTTTTGTTGATCTAAATGAATTTTATTTTAATTTAACTGTTTGGCCAAGATTCATGTTGGTAATGCAGACTGTATGAAGAGTTTTAAAAAAGTGGCTTCAATAACATCTTAGGTACAGAGCTGTTATGTTTGCAGAAAAGCAGCAGTAGTTATTTTGCTCAAAGTTTTAGCAAGCCTGTTATCTTGGGAGACAGTCTGCAGACTCTGAGGGCTACAACTTTGTTCAGCTTCGCTGGGTTCGCTTGTGGAGCAATACCTGACCTCTCCATAACCTGAACTCCTCTCTCTCTCTCTCTCTCTCTCTCTCTCTCTCTCTCTCTCTCTCTCTCTCTCTCTCTCTCTCTCTCTCTCTCTCTCTCTCTCTCTCTGTGTGTGTGTGCGTAACTCATTTGTAATCAATTGATGGTCTCCTGTTGCTTTTGCCCTCAATTCTAAAAGAGACAGTATACCTTCATCTAGCCCCCTCTCTCTCTCTCTCTCTCTCTCTCTCTCTCTCTCTCTCTCTAATTCTCTTTCTAATCCCTCTGGGTTTCTCTTCCTCTTTTTTCATGTATCAAGTATCATCTCTCTATCCTCAAGCATGTAGCTTTTGCTGTATGATTGCACATTTATGGCCTCTAACACACCAGTCTCATGTAACCACACTTGGCAGCTTATCCTACCCAATAAGTGCCCACTTGGACAGGAAGCCTTCATGCTGTCAAACATGCATGTTTGGTGAAGAAAAAACAATGCTATAGTAGACTGCTGTGGAAAAAAATGCCACAATTTTTTACTTAATTTATTAACACAAGTTATTAACTAACGTGAACTAACAACATTAGTAATATATTTTCCAGCTTTTATTAACCTTTGCTAATGTTAGTAAAAAAAAAAAAATCATGCTTATGGTAGTTCGCAGTGCATTAACTAATGTTAACAGATACGACTTAACGACTTAACGAAATATATCTTGAGATTAACAGTATAAATGCTTTAGAAATAGGCTATTGTTCATTGCTTGTTTACTAATAAAGTGAACTGATGTTAACAAATGAAACATTATTCTAAAGTGTTACCAAAAAATCTAATAATTCAGCCTCATTGCATGATTGTAAAGAAAATGATGATAAAATAACACAAAATAAAAAAAATCATATTTAAAAAATCAGTTCAGAAAGCTAGCTGCACATAGATATATAGTTTACAAAAAAAAAGTACCTCAAAAAAATATTATCTTTCAAAGACTTGATTCCACTGATCTGAAAACATTTTAAGCCTATTGATTATTTCAATCTGTAAAAGCACTACCAACTCTTTCTAAACATTTTATACAATAACTTATTTGTGTGTTCTTACTCATGGAAGATGCATAAGCCATCAAATCAGATCTTGGGTTTGTGTATGTTATACACAGGGAACACTTTATTTTAAGATGTCTGTGTTACTGTAATTATACATTTAAGTACTGGGTAATAATAATTAACTACATGTATTTACTATAGGGTTTGGGTTAGGACTGGGTTTGGTTTAGGGTTAGTTGCTCTTAATTATGCAGAATGTATAGTTATTATTACCTTACAACAATAACATGTAACATTTAACAAGGACACTGTAAAATAAAGTTACCAATATATATTTTTTCAACTGAGTACATCCTCAGATCTTCATATATTTCTAAAGGGTATTTATCTGAGTTCTAAGGATTCATTTGTTTATGAAGTACTACTGGAAATAACTCCCTCCACCCTCAGATTAAGCTGTTGTGCAGTTCAGTTGCATTACTGTATAAATAGGATAGTTTAATGAGGGAGCAGGAGCCAGGTGTGTTTATGACACCTCTGCAGCTGTTGATGAAGATAACATCATTATAACACATTATAACAGATAACACATTATAAAATTAGTAATTTCATTGAATAAATTTCATCCAGACTAAAAAGAATAAATTATAATGACATAATTATTTGACAAAATATTAAAAAAATTAAAGAATATTTTTTGTTAAAATACAAAAGAAAGTGGATGATGGGTGGGGCCTCCAAAAGTATGGTTGGAATAATTTGCATCACCCCATGTTTTTCAACCGGCTTAATTTGGAAGAAAAAACATTTGATGGACTGGTCCCTGTGCGGCACTATAAATGCCCATGACTTAAAGGTGAAGTATGTAAGATAAAGATTAAATTGGTGATGAACGTCAGAGCAAATGAGACCTTGCATTGCAATGCGCTACAATGAAGGCTTCAGTACAGCATCATCATGCACTCATTCAGAAAGACCAATGTTCCAGTTTATAAAGTTTCATTTAATGTGTCCCGTGTGAACAGCCTCAAATAGTTGTGGTGCTTCATGTAAAAAAAAAATTGATATGTATGAATTTATTATAAGTGAGATGCTCACATTCACTCTAGATTGTTAAAGACCCTATAACCCTATAATTTCTTGAAGAACATTCAAAACATCTAAAGAACCTTTTTATTCACTATAAAGAAACTTTTGTTCAATGAAAATGTTCCTTGGACATTAAAAGTTCTTCATGGAGCACCATGGACATTCCCTGAGCAGTTGAAGTAAATACACAGGCAAATCCTGCTCATTCAAGAACATACATATATTGTATGGATGGAGCAAGAACATAAGTGTAAAAGAAATTCATGTCTTACACTTAGAAAAAAAGTTTGGTAACACTTTATTTTGATGGTCCATTAAAGACATTCTTTTAACTAAAAGTATCTTTGCAACTACATGTCATCTAACTCTCATTAAAGTATTAGTAGACTGTGCTTGTGATATCGGCTAAACCTTTATTTTGATGCCCCCCCATCCCCCATCCCCCATCCCCCATCCCCCATCCCCCATCCCCCATCCATTTACTAACCCAAACTTTAACACCTGACATAACACTACATTTACATTTACATTTACATTTAGTCATTTAGCAGACGCCTTTATCCAAAGCGACTTACAAATTAGGACAAAAATTCAGCGAGTCATCATAAAGAGGCAAAAACAACAACAACGCCAGAAGTGCTCAAAATACGAAGTTCAGGTATTATTCAGAGTAGCATAAGCCTGATAAGTGATGTTTCAAAGGGAAAGGATTTTTTTTGTATTTTTTTTATTTATTTTTTTATAAGGTTAAGTGCTCACGGAAGAGATGGGTTTTCAGCTGTCTTTTGAATGTTGTCAGGGATTCTGCATTCCGGATGAGGGTGGGGAGTACCCTTGAGCTAACTTAGCAGTCTACTAGTCTACAACTGTCTAATACTATAATGAGAGTTAGCTGACATGTCCATCTTTGGCATCCTTCTGTCTACAGGAGACTATGGTGTAGCTTCTATTTTTCCTTTCTCCTTTTTTTCTTTATTTAGTGATTTTCTATCTGCACCTTTGTGAGTGGCTATAGAGCCCGACTCTAGAATGGCAAACTATTCTGCATTTTATGCAGGTGAAAGATGATGCCTGCTGAGGCTGCAGTTCCTTTTCCTTCCTCTTGACTCTCTTTGCAGCAAGGTTTCGGACAGCTTCATGTCTTTCTTGCAGATATCTTTGTAGCGCAGCAGTGGACGTCCAGTCAGTAGGTCCTTGGGAATGCAACCTGGGCCCCTTCTCTTGACGTGGCCAAGTCAACGAAGGCACTTCTTGCTAAGTATGGCAGACATACTTCTCATGCCGGCGCGTTCCAGAACCTCGTTTTAGGTACTTTGTCCTGCTACTGGATGCACAAAATACACTGCAGGCACCTCAAGTGAAAGCTGTTGAGTTTCTTCTTATGCCTCGCATGAGTGGTCCATGCCTCACTGTTATTGAGGTGTGTGCTGAGCGCATAGGCCTTGTAGACAGACATAAAGTGTCACCAAAGGTTCAATTGGGTTCACAATCTATAGGTTATGTGACATTCTTCATGTTTATGTTTAATTTTTTTACATTATTCATTGATGTCACTAGTTCACTCATTCAAATAAAGGTCCCAAAAGGGGGCTTTCACAGTGATGCCATAGAATAACCATTTTTGCTTGCCCCAAAGATACTTTCAGTGAACAGTTCATAATATTTTTTTTTTCGTAGTGTAAAGAACATTTTAACAAAATAAAGATCCTTTTTTTTTTTTTTTTTTTAATGGAAAGGTTCTTCGGATGTTAAAGGTTTTTCATGGAACTATTTATGCCAATAAAGACCCTTTATTTTTAAGAGTGTATGTATGGTTTTGATAGATTTTGTGTTATTTTAGTAACCTTGTGTTTAAGCAGCATAGTCAGCAGTATGTAAAACCACCTCATTATCAGAGCCGAGAGAGTGTGCGCATATGTGTTTTCCACCCGGTTCTGCCACGTACCTGACAGTGTGATGTGGTAACAGGCGACACTAACAAAGAACTAGAGAAAGAACAGTCCTCGACCCATCAATGTGTGTTCTGAGGGTAATGAATGAACGCTGAGGTGTGTGGGCATTAGAAAAATGAATAATGCCGCAATCATCTTGCTGCACCTACAGCTCACTGACCAGCCTGACAGGTTTCTCAGTACAGTGACACACACACGCGCGCACACACACACACACACACACACACACACACACACACACACACACACACACACACACACACACACACACACACACACACACACACTGAGTTCAGACTCAGGATTATATTTGGAAAGCCATAAATCAAACAGCAGACATACCCCTGTCCCTCCAATATTCAATTTGTTCTTTTTGGTTATTGTTATGCCAGTGTGTCTCATCCATGTATAAGCATTCATAAAGAGTTCTGATTCAGTGCCACAGAGTGTGTCGTCGTCAAACAATACATTCCCATCATTCTTCATTAAGCCGGTTGTCATGGTATTGGTTCAGCTGAACTAAACCCTGTTAGTGGCACATCTGAGAGAACATTCAATCAACCTCATGTCTACTATATTAGAGTTCACCGTATTAGAGCATGTCTGTCTTTCACAGTCCAATAATGGTCTCTTTATGGCTGTAAATGGTTAAGAGTTAAAAAGTGGGGTATAAAAATGGTGTTCGGGTGATTTTATACTGTGTGTAGACATGAATCTGGTCTGTGCAGTCATAAAAGTGTTGCTTTGGGTCAGTGTATAGAGAACAGCAGTTTTTTTTTTTGTCAGTGTTGGGTCAGGGAGTGAATTGTTAGTGAAATGATTATGTAAAGTAAGCTGTAGCACCTGTTTTGCACCGTGCAATTCCCAGACCCTTTGTAAAAAAAAGAAGCACACTTTAGCATACTTTAAAAAAATACTTATAAGGCAAGGCAAGTTTATTTATAGCACAATTCATACACAGTGGTAATTCAACAATGTAGGACATTCGGTACAGCGCAGTTTTAATATTGTAATAACTGCCAGTTATTAAACGTGGGAGCTGACTGGAAATAAACTACTCTATATTACTTTTACTAGGCTAATTACTAGGGCGAGCTAAGAGCACTCATGTCCCATACACCGCTCGACCATGAGTGTCTCTGCGAGTGGAGCATCAGTAACACAAACCAGCAGGAGACAGTACTGTCATCTTACTCCCTTTTTATATTCAGAACACAGAATAAGAACTGCACAGGCAAAACCCCATCTTACACATCTCTTTCCATGACGGTGAGAACCACATTTTACATAAAGCAGCAAATGAACCGAGAACACTCAAACTAACTTAAACATAAACACACATAACTTTACTAACACAAAAACCCAACCATCTTGCTTTAATAACGCATAAATCAACTCCCAACAAACAATTACCCATAATGCACCCAGCTGCAAGTGCTGACTGCCAGGTCATTACAATATCAATGGCTGGTTGTCTAAGTGGTGTCCGCAAAATAATGTAGAATTCATAGACAATTGGAAAAGTTTTTGGGGCAGACCTGACCTGTTGAAAAGAGATGGTATTCATCCCTCCTGGGATGGTGCTGCTCTTCTCTCTAGTAATATGGCACATAGTCTTAGAGCTCAAACATGAATTGGGGCTCAGGTCAGGAAGCAGACAGACTGGCTAAACCGACCATCTGCCAGCTGTCTCACGTCACCAAGGTCAGATAAATCCCATCACATAGAGACTCTTTCACCTAGATACTGTATCATCATATAGAGACTGTGTCTATTCCCCGAATTAGGACATACAAAAAACTTCCAAACCCATCTAAGGGTAACATTTTTATTGATGTATAACAAAAAAGAAAAAAACACAGATATAATACAAATTAGCAAATGATAAAGCTTGAGTTGCTGAATATTCAATCCCTTACTTAAAAAGCACTTATTGTTAATGATATGATTACAGACTATAACCTAGATGTGCTGTGTTTGGCAGAAACCTGGCTAAAACCAAACGATTACATTACTTTAAATGAGTCCACCCCGCAAGATTACGGTTAAGATTAAGTCTAGTTTCAAATATAATTATTTTGAAGTGTTGGTGCTTAATGTAACAATATATTGTAAATGATAAATCACGTTTGAGATTTGTACTGGCTACTGTATACAGGCAACCAGGGCACCATACAGACTTTATCAAAGAATTTGCTGATTTTCTATCATAGTTAGTACTGGCTGCAGATAAAGTCCTAATTGTTGGTGATTTCAATATACATGTAGATAATGAAAAAGATGCATTGGGATTGGCAAGTAAAGACATTCTTAATTCTATTGGAGCTAGACAACACGTGTCAGGACCTACTCATTGTCATAATCATACTCTAGATCTAATATTATCAGACGGAATAAATGTTGATGCCATTGAAATTCTGCAGCAGAGCGATGACATCTCAGATCATTATCTAGTTTTGTGCAAACTTCATTTAGCCAAGGCTGCAAAGCCGACTCTGTGTTACAAATATGTTAGACCTATCACTTCTGCCACTAAAGATTACTTAATGAATAATCTTCCTGATCAGTTTCATCATCTCAGCATCCCAGATAGCTTAGAAGAACTCGATATTGCGACAGAAACTTTTAACTCTTTCTTTTCCAGCACTTTAGACACAGTTGTTCCGTTGCGCTTAAAGAAGATTAAAGAAAATAGTCCAACGCCGTGGTACAACGAGCACACTCAGCCCCTTAATAAAGGGGTCATATAATGCCATTTTTGTACAAGCTAATATGATTCTTTAGGGTCTAAATTAAAAGTTTGTAATATACTTTAATTAAAAATTCTCATTAGTATTGTAAGAAAACACTAATTTTACCTGGTCAAAAACAGCTCTGTTTTCAGCACGCCGTTTAAGTGCATGCGTCTTTAAATGATAATGAGCTTTGCTCACCCCGCCCCTCTGTTCTGTGCGTACACCGCTTCTAATAATAACACAATAACCATAACGCGTTGTTCATTATAAACGTGGGACTATGAATTATACGGACCCTCGTTTGTAAAGCAGTCTGGTGAAATGATTCGCGCAAACATGAAAACTCAGCCACTGCGTCTTCAGCGGTTCGGATTTAGGAACATCAAAATGACTGCTGTGTTCGTTATTACACCCAAGAACAGAACACCACAATCGCTTAGACCCCATTCTGCTCATAGACAGTGCTCCAACGTTTCAACAATGACCGCGCCGGTCTGCGCGGACTATGATTGACAGCTCGCTCACGAGCGAGGGCGGATCTGTGTTGAAACGCTGTTGCCAATCAACAATCGTGGGAGGGGCGTCGATTTTGTTACGTCACAAAATCGAAACGGCTTGATTTGAGAGAGGGGAAAACATATAAGAAGATTTAAAAAAAAAAAAAACACTGGATGGATTTTTATCTTTTTATGATGGTTGTGTACAGGCACTGTCAACACACATTTCAGTACAATCAACTTGTAAAAGTGCATGTACCATTATATGACCCCTTTAAGAGAGCAGCCAGAAAAATGGAGCGCAACTGGAAGAAAACAAAACTAGAGGTATTTCGCGTTTCATGTAACGAGAGCTCGTTTGCATATAGAGAGGTCTTAAAAGCTGCTAGATCTGCTTATTTTTCAACCCTATTAGAAGAAAATAAACAAAACCCAAGGTATTTATTTGAAACAGTGGCTAAACTCATGAAAAATAAAGCTTCAAGCCCAGAAGTTTCCAAACAGCACAGCAGTAATGACTTTATGAACTTCTTTACTTATAAGATTGATAATATCAGGGAGAAAATTATAACTATGCAACCGTCTACTACAGTATCACATCAGGGAGTGCATTGTAGTCTCCCTAAGGAAAAATTCGATTCATTCATTGCTATAGGAGAGGAAGAATTTTCTAAACTTGTTAAATCATCTAAATCGACAACATGTATGTTAGACCCTATATACCGACTAAGCTACTGAAAGAGATGCTTCCAGAGGTCATAGATCCTCTTCTTAATATCATTAATTCATCTTTGACATTAGGATGCGTACCAAAAACTTTTAAGCTGGCTATAAATAAACCGCTTGTTAAAAAAACACAACTTGATCCTACAGAATTATTCAATTGCAGGCCGATCTCGAATCTACCTTTTCTGTCAAAGATAATAGAAAAGGCAGTATCCTCACAACTATGTTCCTTTTTAGAAAGAAATGATAACTGCGAGGATTTTAAATCAGGATTTAGACCGTACCATAGTACTGAGACAGCCCTCATTAGAGTCACAAATGATTTGCTCTTATCATCTGATCGTGGTTGTATTTCTCTTTTAGTGTTACTCGATCTTAGTGCTGCATTTGACACTATCGACCACAAAATTATTTTAAATAGACTAGAAAATTATGTTGGCATGAGTGGAATTGCATTAGCATGGTTTAAATCATACTTATCTGACCGTTATCAGTTTGTAGCAGTAAATTAAGAGATGTCTTATCGATAACAAGTTCAGAATGGTGTACCACAAGGCTCAGTACTAGGACCGTTGCTGTTCACTCTGTACATGCTACCCTTGGGAGATATCATTAGGAAGCATGGCATTAGTTTTCACTGTTATGCTGATGATACGCAGCTCTATATTTCTTCACACCCTGACGAAACTTACCAATTCACAAAATTAATGGAATGCATAGCTGATATAAAAAACTGGATGACTAGCAACTTCCTACTACTTAATTCTGAAAAAAAAACAGAGATTCTAATTATTGGACAAAAAACGTCCTCACATAATAATCTAGAATACTGTCTAACACTTGATGGCTGCTCCGTCAAACCTTCGTCGTCGGTTAGGAACCTGGGTGTGCTCTTTGATACCAATCTTTCATTTGAAAGTCACGTGTCTAGCATCTGTAAAACCACATTCTTTCATCTTAAAAATATATCTAAATTACGTCATATGCTCTCAATGAAAAATGCAGAACAATTAGTCCATCCGTTCATGAAGGCTAGATTATTGTAATGCTATTATGGGTGGTTGCACTGCACGCTTAATAAACAAACTACAGCTGGTCCAAAATGCAGCAGCTAGAGTTCTCACTAGAACCAGGAAGTATGACCATATAAGCCCGGTTAATCTAGACTAAAAACACATCTCTTTGACCTAGCATACACATAACACATTATAGACTTTTATAATTCAATGTTAGGCTGCATAGTTTAGGTCAGCCGGAACCGGGAACACTCCTCATAAATCCTGATGTACTTGTTACATCATAAGAAGGATGGCATCTATGCTAATATTAGTCTCTCTGTTTATCCGAGGTTTACCGCAGTCCACCAGATCCAGGCCGTATCCAGATCCGATGAAGGACCTGCGCCTGGACATGATGACAACGCAGTCCTGAAGTGACAACCAGTCCCTCCCTGTTTACTGAAGTCAGCTGGACCTTAGCCGTATCCAGATCAGATGGTGGACCTGCACCTGGACCCATCCATGACGCATCCCTGAAGTGCCAGCCTCATCAGCCCTGTGAAGGCCTCATCGACATGACCAATCTGACTTCTGACATGTAATGCTGCCTGGATCATAATCATACACTGTTCGCTCGTTGGCCAGAGGAGAACTGGCCCCCGACTGAGCCTGGGTTCTCCCAAGGTTTTTTTCTCCATTCTGTCACCTGATGGAGTTTTGGTTCCTTGCAACTGTTGCCTTGGCTTTTGGCTTGCTTAGTTGGGGACATTTAATATTCAACAATATTATTGATCTGCCTCACTTAGGGTGGACGATGACGCAATTTTCTTCTAGAAACAAACTTTGTTGTATTATTTTCATGTTATCACTGTGAAGCTGCTTTGATACAATCTGTATTGTAAAAAGCGCTATATAAATAAAGGTGACTTGACTACGAAATACTCTACGTTGCAACTGAAAGCAGTACCGCCTGTTCTCAGCTGCACAGAAACTGAGCAGCGATGGCATAAACCACGAAGACAGGTAAGTATTAAGAACTTAGGCTAATCACAAATTGTTGATGTTTCATTTATTTTTGAAATTGGATATAAACTCTACCCACCTTGTTTAAAAAGCACAGTGAAGACAAAACAAGCGCATCATTACCACATCTATTACAGTTAGCTATGGTAGCTCTGCCAATCGCATTAAGAGGGGATTGGAGAAACTTGTGAAGCCTGTCTGGTGTATTAGTGTGGTTAGTTTGTGATGGTATGTTATGGTGGCTAACCAACTTCTGTCCTTAAGTTTTGTTTGTTTGTTTATTTATTTGTTTACTTGATAGAGTGTGAAACCAGGCAGAGTGGGTAACATGGTATTCATCTCAACAAAACCCAAGTCAAGACTGTCACGATCCACACACGGGAAACAGGTAAGATCCAAGTGCATTTATTAGGGTAATTCGTAATCGTAAATCCAGTCATGGCAGGGGTCAAAACCAAAGAAGCAATCCAAAACATAAAACAATACAAAACAGGCAACAAGGCAGAACTCGGAAGTGGTGTGATAATAGACAAGGACTCCGTGACAAACACTGAACAACCAGGGTATATATACTGTAGCAACAATGACAATGACATCCTGCCAGATGGGTTCTGCATCAAGTGAATCATGGGGTTATCAAACAGACCCCCTCCTCAAAATCAACAAACTGCACCACGCGGTGAGCTTCAAACAAATACAAATCACACATTGGCTCCAGCTAGTCGCAACAAATGGTCGTTTCGCGACACTTTATGGCCCTTTTGAGGGTAACCAGATACACACACACACACACACACACACACACACACACACACACACACACACACACACACACACACACACACACACCTTGCAGAGTTTCTGCATTCCAAGCCCCCATTTCTCTCTATGTGCAAAGAGATAACGAAACTCTATGCGACATTCCAGACTGAGAAGTCACCACACACAAACGCACAAATGTCCTTTGTATGTAACTCAGATGTTCTGAATTAGCGAATCATGATTTTCATACACAACCTCTTTTGTCAGAGGAGAAGACAAGAGCTTCTGTTTTGACCGCCTTAGGGTTAAATCCCTAGTGCTGAAACCTCCCGCAGCACCGCGTGACTTTACACACACACACACACACACACACACACACACACACACACACACATACACACACAAACACGTGTGGACTTTGAAACGGACATTTCCACACATGTGATCCAACAGCAATGTTTTTGATATGTATTTTTATGTGTGTATAATTGGCCAGATAATGTCTGAGGTATCTATGCAACGTTATTATGATAATCAAAATCACTATGCTAGTGATTATGAGGAAATTATGTAACACTGTATTTCTTTCATGCAAAAACGTCATTCGAGGTGTCAATGTAATGGGAAAAACATGTCGGAGTCGAATCTTGACAGCAAAGTACAATAATATGCATTTATTCCAGGAAATACCATATTTCTAAATATGAATGTTATTTTCGATCTCTCACATGACAGTCAAAGTAGGCGTTTCTTCACAAACAAAGAAACCTCTTCCCGCTTCAGATCAGAAGATCCGATTCGCTGTCGCCACGAAAAAGGGGACGTGGGACACTGCTCACGGGACACTGATAAAAGTCCAAACTTTCAGTTTGCTCACTCTCTCAACTCTCATCCTCTCTTCTCCCTCCTTCGGAAACTCTGGAAACCCAAGTCCGGACCGGCTGCGGCCTGCTTTCTTTTCTCTTTTATTTCTTTGTATGTTTTTCTATAAGTCTAGTTTCGTTTTCCTATTCGCCTCTGTTCATTCACGAGCTGAATGAATTTAGCCTGAATCATTCTCGGTAACGTACGCTCAAGTGAACCTTCAAATCTTCCCGCTACACAACTCCGGAAGAAGATCAGGACACGCATTTCAGCCCTAAAAGGAACACACACATATTCCTTTTTCTCAGCTCCACAAAAGAGTGCATCAAACTGCAAGTATATAATCTGACATATTTTAAAGCTGAATCGATGGTGTCTCTCAAGAGGGTTCTTTGTTTGTAATAAGTTGCCAGGCTCTTCTTCAATTCTCTGACTCTCTCACTTTACTTTCTCTCTCTCTCATTCTCTCTCTCATCCTTTTCTGTCATTCTATCTTTCTCTAATTCTGAGAACCGGGAACAGCTGGGAACAATGACGGGGAACAGCTGAGTGCAATGAACAGTGATTGGTACAGACAAGGATTGTGGGGAATGCAGTTCATAATGTGGATGACACCGTGGGGAAGAGGACCTCTAGTGGACACCAGGAATACACAAACCAGACACTGTGACAAAGACAGTACACAGCTGCTGATGGTGTAAGGTAATATTCACTGTCAAGTAGGGCTGGGCGATATATCATATATCGATGTTGTCTCACCAGTATCTCAATGTCGATTATAACAGTCTGTTTCCAGACGATAATCGTCAATATTAAAATGACATATTTCTCACATAGCCCTGTAGTTATACACATTTTATTCACATGCAATAACATGAATGAAATATTTTTTATAGGCTAGTTAGTAGGATTAGGAATAGAAAATCGATTGTTCTTGATAGCATTCTTTAAGCGCAAGAGGACACGTCTGCATGCACGCTGTTTTCTGTGCTGCGCACTCACAAAGCGGGCAAAGAAAATCGGATGAAGAAATTGTGTTGCTTTGAATATCTCATGCACACGTTCGGAGTTTACAATGTTGGCAGCTCCGTTAAGGTAGGCTATATTAGGAGCGTTATACTTTGCTTTAGATAAAAAATAAATAAATAAACAAAACAAAACACAAAACACCCAAATATAATAATAGCAGTAATAACTAAATCACAGGCTATCATAAGATAAAGTGCAGCCAAACTCAACATGACTTGGGTTAACGGTGTATGTCGGCAGTGATGTCTCCGACGGGGCGTGTTGGGGGCGGGGCTTGGGTAGACGATATAATTGGATATCGCAATATTTTTTAAAGCGATTATCAATAAAATATTTTTTACATATCGCCCAGCCCTACTGTCAAGTAATAATGTATACTGCAGTCATTGTCAGATTCTTTTTGTTTTGAGAGTTATTTTTTCTTTTTTTTCTAATTATGACTTTACTGTTTTCAAAGGAGCAAGCGCTACAAAGCAGTGTGGGGGGACTTGCTAGACCCAGATGTCCTGAAGGTCGACGAGGCATACAAGGACTTCACGGCTGACCTTGCTCCGCTAATTACCACTTTCTCCATAAGTAGTGATGTCCCCCTCGTCGATTCAGCCTTTGGGACCGTTCAAGAAGGCAGCCCTATTTCATACCAGCACCCAGTTCCAGTGAATAGGGTAAACATCCACCACCCAGACGCACCCCCTCCACCACCTCTGCCGTTAGATGGTCACAGGCTGGACCCAACCACATGTTCCTTTGTGTGCACTCACCAACAACACCTAAATGAAATGTCGCTTAACATCACTTTCGACATGGCAAGATCCATCGAGATGTCCACGAGGGAACAGAGTGGCAGCGCAGAGTGGCACAACCTGAGGAAGATGAGGCTCACCTCCTCCAGGTTCTGGGAGGTGTGCAATATCCGAGGTCACAGCTCTGCAGAGAACATTGCAGAACGCATCCGCAAAGGTGGGGCTCAGACAGCCTTGATGAAGAGGGGGCTGGCACTGGAGCCATTAGCTATTCAGGAATATGCCCACATTAAAAATGTCAACTACTGGCCATCAGGATTTGTCATCCATTCAGATGCTCCCTGGCTCGGATCCTCTCCAGATGGTGTCGTTTTTGATCCGATGGAGGCACCACCATTCAGGCTGGTGGAGGTGAAGTGCCCCAACGTGAAGAGCTATGTGGACTGCGGGTACCTGCACATGCAGAGTGGCGCCTTGCGCCTAAAGCCAGGCCACAGCTACTATTGGCAGGTGCAAGGCCAGCTGCTTATCACCGGAATGCAGTGGTGCGATTTTGTGTTTTTTGCAGAGGAGGACCTTCTTGTACAAAGAATTTATTAGTATGCAGAGGTTGCTAGGGTTATAAGGGAGAGGGGGGAATATTAATTTTTCTATCATTACTTGATCTGATCTTTTAAAAATCAATGGTTCATTCAATCAGTTATGTTTCAATCACCTCCTGAGACCCTGCGTCATCATATGAGGACATTAAATTTTTGCCTCTTGACACAATGATAGTCAAATTTGTAAATCTTAAACTAGTTGGCCACATTTAGGGACACTGCCCACACCATCTTATGGTGATATCACAACATTACACCAATGTCAGTGAGAAGAAAATGGCTGGAATATCACCAAAACACTTCTACACAAGTTCCCGAAAGAAAAATGACCCAGGTAAAAAATCTATTCAAATTATATGAATGCAACAAATGTTTTTATGTACAATACTGTCTCTATCATCATATGGGGATTAAAATTTGACATATTTTAGTAATAGTAGCACTCTAGGACATCAGTAAATGTGAAGCACTAGTTTGAGGACATTGGGACTATATAACGTTATTTATTCTACCATGTGGTTAGCTAAACTTGGGAATATTTAGATGGATCGCAATAGCATTGAAAAAACAACAACATTTGTCTGTGTGTGTGTGTGTGTGTGTGTGTGTGTGTGTGTGTGTGTGTGAGTGTGTGTGTGTGTGTGTGTGTGTGTGTGAGAGCATGCATTATTGAGTTAACATGGAAAAACGGGTTTGCTTTATAGCAGAAAACTGGTAAAAATCAAGAAGTTTAAAATGAAAGTGAGCCAATAAGTGGTCTTCTACTGCTCTCTGCTGACCATTACCATTACTATTATAACACAATCAGATTTTGTCAGTTTATCACTTAATTTGTACTGACACTTCACATAATTGCTAGTACTATGGTAAATCATAGACCCACTGTCCTCACATGAGGACATCATATGGTAAATCATAGACCCACTGTCCTCACATGAGGACATCATTTTCTGCAAAACCTACTTCCTGTACAAAAACAAATTTTAGTTATTATACTTATTAGGTCCTACTTATCCCAAATAGCAAGAACAAAAACGCACACCAGGCAAACTCTCGGGTCTCAGGAGGTTCAATCAGTTGATAAATGTTATTGTTCTGGTTTTATTGTTCATCTTTACAAATCTATGCAAAGCCTGAACTAATATTAGGTTTTATTGTTCATCTTTACAAATCTATACAAAGCCTGAACTAAATATTAGGTTTTATTGTTCTTTACAAATCTATACAAAACCTGAAGTGATAATTGTTCAATCAGTGTTAAGATTTAATTGTTCAGTTTAACAAATCTCTATAAAACTAGATATAATGTCAATAATGCAGGCCTACAATTGACCTGAGACCATACCTTTTGTACTGATTGAAATGAGAGCCCGAGTGTAAAAAGCTATGTGGATTGTTGATATTGGATCATTGAATAAGTGTTGTTCAATATTTCCTTATTAAATTCTACATGTTCTAATGTCATATCTGGTGCGTTTTTATTTTCATTGCAAGTCAGTAAAAACACTAAGCTAATGTAATGATGACAATGACACAAATAATGTTTTTAAGAAGCAAGATGGATCTTTAATTCATTGCTGAGTTGCCCATGCCTTCACTAATGGCCCATTCTGATAATTGACCAGGAAGCAGGCCACACTTATCAATGTTCCCGCATACAAGCTGTGTCCCAATGTGAAGGCTGCATCCTTCGAAGGACTGAAGACTTCAAGGATGCAGCCTTTGCGTCCTCCGAAGGACGCATCATGTAGCCTTCATAGGATTTCCTAATTGCGCAACCAGGTGTTTCTGATCACCGCTCCTCAACGGTGCGAGAGGACAGCTGCCATCCTGATAATTCATTTGATATAGCCTAATTGAGTAAACAGCTATGGAGCCAGAATTGGCTATTGTCATTTTTATGTTTTATATTTTACTGGAGGACATGGTGAGGATGTTTCAGCCCCGGCGCTGCCAGGTCATGTATTTTTGGTTTAGCCCTGTTTGAATATAAAACCCAATTGAATATAAAAAAGTCCAGTATTTCTCGCGCTCGTCATCGGCAGCTGTCACGGTTGCCAGGCGACAAGAACAGTCCTTGTAGGCTAGACCGGTCCGAGCGCTTCAGATGCGCCCTTTGATATGGGACATATCAAACTTATATGAGACTTTAATTTTCAAACTGATATGGGACTTTAATTTTCGGAACTGCATATTTCATTAAATATTCACGTATAAATGTGAAGTAACCTACTGAAGTACTTTTTTTCCCTCACATATGATTTTACATTAAACTACACAAAAGTATATGTGACCCTGGACCACAAAATCAGTCTTATGTGTAATTTTTTTTTAATTGAGATTTATACATCATCTGAAAGCTGAATACATAATCTTTCCATTGATATTAGGTTTGGTAGGACATGACAATATTTGGCCTAGATACAACTATTTGAAAATCTGGAAACTGAGGGTGCAGAAAAATCGAAATATTGAGAAAATCGCCTTTAAAGTTGTCCATTTCTATAGGCGATTGTGCTGCATCCACTCACAAAAATAAATTTTGTATATATTTAAGGTGGGAAATTTACAAAATATCTTCATGGATCATGATCTTTACTTAATATCCTGATGATTTTTGGCATAAAAGAAAAATCGATAATTTTGACCCATACAATGTTTTGTTGGCTATTGCCACAAATATACCTGTGCGACTTAAGACTGGTTTTGTGATCCAGGGTCACATATAATGTAACAACCTTGAAAATATTCAGAAGTAAAATGCATGAGTAGCATAATATAAATACAAACTATAATAAAAACCCTGACAAGGAGTTGTTTCCCCTGCAGAATACATACCTCTAATTTTACTCTTGATACTAAAAACTTGTTATTAAAAGTACTTTTTTCAGAAATTATTCTTTTTGAAAGTCTAATTATTATTCTAATAAATTCTAATAAAAGTCTACATCATTTTTTTCTTATTTTATGTACTGTAAATGTTTGTTGATTTTGATATGTTTAACGTATGTTGTTAATAGTTGGAAAAAGTACTTTAATGTAGCCCATGGAACAAATGATTTTCATTTACCAATTGTATTTAAAAAAAAAAAAAAGGTATACAAGAGTTTGTTTCAAGTAGAAATTATGACTGTCAAAAAAAAAAAAAACAATGTCCAGAACAATTAATTCTCTTTTATTTACACATTTAAAGTTGCATAACAATAATGTACAGATTTTCTTTCCTTTTAAAAAATAGTGAAAAAAGTTAAATAATATGTAGGGAAAAAATATATTTTTTTCAAACATTTTCTCAAGAAGAGAAAACAGCCTGTCCATCCTCTCCCTGCTCTCTTCGCCTCTGCCTTGGTGCTGGTGCTGCTGGTGCTGGCTCCTCCTCACCGTGGGCACCCACTGCTGAACTGGGCCCTGAGGACAAACCAGGGCCAAGTTTCAGCAGTGGGTTTCCCACTCACACCCTCACCTGTCCCAGGACACTTGCAATCCTAAGGGCAGAGCAAATGAACCATGGCTTGTTAACAACAACAGCACAATACATTTCAGCAAAGACGTGTGTATTATTTTTTTTCTCCTGAATTGCTCTAAAAAAGCTTAACACAGGGGTGCAATCTTAAGTGCATTGTTAACACTGCAAAATATGACACATCAAGACATGCATACAAAATACTTAAGAAATCATATTTCTATATACTCAAATTTGGTTAAAACCACATAGCTTGCATGACAGCACTACAAAAACACATAAAAGTGAAACCCCATTGCCTTATCAACTACTTTATAGGGTGAGTGATATTTCTTATAATACACAAGTGAGATAGACTAGTGCAAATATTACAAATAGCTAGGTCGTTAAACTAATTAATATTAGCACACGTTTTGCCTCAAACTACCTGACAAATGAAGCCACGCAATGGTGCCGAAGGAGTTAAGATGAAGTTTATAATAAACTTTAACTCGGTTTCGCTAGCCATTTAAATAAATGAAAACATAATACTTACATTTAAATGTGAATTTGCTGTCCACCACCGATCTCTAGTCTCGACCGCCTTTAAAAATAAATAAATAAATGCTGTCGTCAACGGCACGCAATGACTTATGGGGTAGAATAGGGTAGGATAGGCCGCTAAGTGTTCATTTATGTATCCTTCCTTTCACGGGGAAACGAAGGACGCATTTGGCGTCGCTTTTGAATCAGGGTAGCCTTCGTCGCGTCGCGATGACGCAACCGGCCTTCAAATATGGACTTCGGAGGATGCAGAACTGAATTGGGACAGCCTTCATCGCGCCGCGGTGACGCAATCGGCCTTCAAATGCGACCTTCCAAGGATGCAGCCTTTGAATTGGGACGTCCTTCGTCGCGCCGCTGTGACGCAATCGGCCTTCAAATACGGCCTTCGGAGGATGCAGCCTTCACATTGGGACACAGCTATAGACAGTGGTATGTCCTTGTCGAACATGCACTCTCAAACGTGCAATTGACTGTGTCTGTCTGACATCCTCTCGACTCATTTGTCGTTTGTTGCTGAGAAAGGCTGGCCGGTACACCTTACAAGGGGCAAGGTTGTCCACAACAAACCCTTTGTCCACCATGATCGCCATACCTGGCTTCAAAAGCTTTACAATTCCGGACTACTATCTCGCGATCACTCATAGAGCCTGCATACAGTCCAGACACAAAGGTGACAGCACCATGCACCAATCATGGCCTTGAATGTAGTATGTGATTTGTAGGTTGAGAAATCCTCACTCTGAAGGAGCAGAGAGGATGGCGTCTGACAGAATATCTCTGTACAATCAAGGACCACCTGACCTGTGTATCAGAAAAAGCTGCAAACTCAGGTGGCAGGTGAGCTCTCGGCCCGTGGACGACGTTCCCAGACGCTCGGTCTAGGCACAGGTAGTTTGTACCCATTCCA